>OY294071.1:33098580-33434084 GCA_958510875.1 Endomychus coccineus | reverse complement strand
AACGGAGATAATGGCGAACCCATGGGGAGTCCGGTGTTCTGTTTGTAATATTTATCGTTAATTGTGAAATAATTTTGGTCTATGCCAAAGTGAGATTAAACTTAATATTTCCTGTGTTATTGCCGGTAAAGTATTATTGCGGATTAAAAGATCTTCAATTAGAGTGATGGTCAATTGTGTGGGAATACTTGGAATAAGGTTCTTGACATCAAAAGATACAAGTTTGATATTTGTCTTTAGTTCTACATCTTTTATTTTTTCTATTAACTGGAAAGAGTTTTTTATACTGTATTTAGGTTTAAAGTTTGTATATGTTGATATTATGTTGACTAACTTTTTCGCTATTTTTTGACAGGGTGCATTGATATATGAACAGACGGGTCTTATGGGAGTATCGTCTTTGTGAATTTTTAATAAACCATAAAGAGAAGGTGGTTGAGGATTCATGTTCATTAAACGAGGCTTCTCATATTCAGTCAAAATATATTGGATATTTTTGAGAGAATTTTTAATATTTGCCTGGAATTTTGGAATTTCATTGTAGGGTCTGATTTTAGTTCTATAAATTTTGTTGGATCTAAAAATTGATCAATTTTTATTTTCTATGTAGGTTTATCTATTGCAATTATTGTATTACCTTTGTCGGCTTTAGTGAACACGATATTATTTTTAATTGTCTTTACCGGCAATAACACAGGAAATATTAAGTTTAATCTCACTTTGCATAGACCAAAATTATTTCACAATTAACGATAAATATTACAAACAGAACACCGGACTCCCCATGGGTTCGCCATTATCTCCGTTGCTAGCAGAAATATTTATGAATTACTTGGAAACTAAGATTTTAAATTCCAATTTTCAGCACATGTTTGTATATTGGTATCGCTATGTTGACGACGTAATCGCTTGCTATACAGGCAGTAACCGTCAAATAAATTCTTTTCTCACCTATATCAACAACTTACACCCAAATATAGAATTCACATTAGAGATGGAAAACAACAAGTCCATAAACTTTTTAGATCTGACAATTTCACACACAAATAATTACTTTTCTTTCGCTATTTATCACAAGCCCACCCACACAGATACCACAATACACAACACTTCTTTACATCCACAATCACATAAGCTAGCAGCACATAATTGTATGATACATAGATTAATTAATGTCCCATTAAGTAAAGATAATTTCCATTTAGAATTAAACAGAATCGTAGATATTGCCAAAAATAACGGTTATAATGTCAAGATAATTAATAAAATACTCCAAAATAAACTCAATAAAAAAGCCTTAAGCATAATTTATCCGCAAATTAATAATAACACAAAATCAAATTTCACATGTCTAACATATTTAGGTAAACATTCACTAAAAATATCTCAATTCCTTAAAAAACAGAATAAAAACGTCGCCTTTAAAACAACAAATAACCTATGCTCGTATATTAATAACTCGAAATCTAAAAAAGATAACTTAAAGAAATCTGGAGTTTACAGACTGAGATGTGATGACTGTAGTGCTTTGTACATAGGACAAACTGGACGCAGTTTCAGCGTAAGGTTCAATGAACATTTGAGAAGTTACAGGCTCAAAAAAGAAGACTCTAATTACGCAAATCACCTGTTAGAACATAACCACAATTTCACCCTTAATCCTGATATTCTACATATTCAGGAAAAAGGACATAAACTTAATATATTAGAATCCATAGAAATTTTGAAACACGCAAAAAACAATAATAATGTAATATTAAATGATCAAATCGACACATATAATTCACCGCTTGTTAACAATTTTGTAAACACACTCCCACCATTATCCACCCCCATCCCTCAATTTGCACCACATTCTGATCCCTGATATTTAAGGACATACTTTTAGATTTAGCTTTAGTTGATAACTCCTCGCTTTGATAATGCCACAGTGTGGTGAAACAATTTGTCAGCATTTTTAAATTAAATGTTAAAAGTTTTGTGTAAAATTTGAGTTTTATTCTCCAACTTCTCAATATATCACACTTACTAGGTTCTTTTTAGTATAGGATTGTAAATGTATTTTTCAACTCTCTTCCTTATGTGAACTTCTTTTCTATTAGGTTTCATGACTATTGAAACGACTTCCAAATTTGCAGATTTGAGGCATTCCATATGCAATCAGCAATCGTTCCCAGGTCAGCATCGGGGATCGCCCTGAAAGTTTTTCCTACCTTTTCTGCATTGACAAATATGTCGATTCCCGAAATTTGGGGTCTTAAGTGTCGATTATTGCGCCGAGGAGAACACAATGAAGTTATGTTTGGCCTTTTTCAAGTAAAAAATAAAATTCGGCTTATTACCGTAAAATATTCGAAAATAAGCCCAACAATTTTTTGAAAGCACATAATCGATCGGAAATTTTCCGTAGAATACGATGCTGCAGTCAGATTAGAGATATCTTGCAAGGAATATCCAGAAAATGGGAACAACTTTTTTTATGGAAATTCATTTCCCGAAATATATTTTAATTGTTTCCTTACCTGGCTAAAACTCTCACAAAATATGTATACTTTAATGCGAAAATGGTTCGGCAGTGACTAGTTCATTTTCACCAAAATTTTCACTGTTTTCCAAAATTTTTCCGATTTGAAACAAAAAAAGAACATTTTATTGCCTACAATGTAACGACCCCAGTAAGAAATTCTAAGCGGTTTTCCTCAATTCTCAGACAATTTTAAGTAAAAAACTCGCAATTGACGAAATATAGTAAATTACGGATTAAATTATTATAAATTCCTTTATTATAATCCAAAAGATTACATTCACATCCATAAATTTTTCCGAAACAAATTAGACTAATATTAAACATCAATTTTCAAGTGAGGATGAACTTTTCTTTTGCATATATAGGGTGTCCCGCACAAGAACCGACACAGAGCAGGAGCATGTAGGGGACCCCAAAATATGATGATTTAAGGCAACTTACCTCTATACCATGTTGCACCCCCTCAAAGTGGGAAATTAAATTTTGAAAAAAATTAATATCTCAATTATACTTGAACTTAGAAAAACCAAATTTGGTACACGTTGTATGCGTTCCAAGAGTATTAATCGACATTAAGTAGAGTTCAGTTGGATCATTTTAAAGGATTGATAAGGGATGGTGCACCCTTAAAATTTGATAGAATTTTCTAACCCAATCGCAATTTCAAAAAAATATTACTTTATTTTATGGGAAATTTTGATTAAAAACTTTTTTTACTCTTGTAATTTTTCAATAAACTTTGTCGTTTTTGAGAAAAACGCAAATAAATAAAAGCGATGAAAATAATTTAACAACTTTATTACTAGAAATAACATAATACAATTTACTTAAGTTATAAAAATTGTATTTATCCACAATGCGGTTCCACAATTCTCCTTGAGACGCAACTGACGAGCAATACACATATTCTTTTAACGTTCCCCAAAGAAAGAAATTACATTTTTGAGGTCTGGTGATCGTGGAGGCCAAATCTGGGGGCAATTATTTCCTCTTCCAATCCATTTATTTGGATACTGTTCGTTCAAAAAGTCTCGTAACAATATTACTAAAATGAGGCGGTGCTCCATCATGCATGAACCAATGTTCCAGGCTTAGTTGTAGTGGTACCTCGTCAAGTAGATCCGGGAGAGTGTTTTGGAGAAAATTTAAATAAGATTCGCCATTCAGTTGATTTAGTAAAATAACGGGACCAATTAAATATCGACCAAACACCGATCCAAACATTTATTTTAAACTCTCGTTGAAAATGTTGAGGAGCTACTGCATGAGGCTTTCCGCCAGAATACTCTTGGTAATTATGTAAATTTGTTATACCCCTGCCGGTAAAACAAGCTTCATCGGTAAAGAGAATTTTCTTTTGAAAATTAATTTCTAGATGTAAAATAAATTGACAGAAATTCACTCGTTTAACCATATTTTCCAGTAACAATTCTTGCACTTTTTGGATATGATATGGATGTAGTAGATTACGTCTTATAACTCGGTGCACAGAAGTTTTTGATATATCAGTTTGTCGAGATAGAATTCTTGTGCTAATAGTCTAGGAGCCAGAGCGATATTGATGGTCTGAACATTAACCCGATGGCACTATGGTTTATCGTTAGAGGACGGTTCAATGATCAATTCATCTCACAGACAGAATTTTCCCCGGCTGCTAGATCTCGAGATACAGCATCCGCATTTTTTTTTTTGACTGGAGGTTAATCCTTTCCAAGTTGCGGTTACTTGAAAAGCATGCCATTCTTATACACTTCCACCATGTGCCATCATTTTTTATCGTGTCTGTTTATCAGACCGACCAGTTAAAATTGGACCGAAAATGGACTGCAAGTTAACCCTCCCAAACCTGGTGGAGAATGTTCATTGGTGTTGGCAATTGTTAACATACCCTATGCCATCAAAAGTTATCGGTCCATTTCCGAGTAATTGGTCATTATTTGGACCAAAACTGTTTCTTTTTTTCATTTTGTGGATAAAACTTGCGAGTTACAAGGTAACATGATGGCACCATGTTAAATAACTTTATTGGAGGTCAAATAAAGATTTAAAATTATTGCCATCACTCCTTGTCTATTTCAACCCCCCAAAACCCAATAAAACCACCCCCCAAAAAAATATGAATAATATGGATAATATGACCAATTTTATGATAAATTAGTCAATTATTGAGATTCTGGCGGGGTTTAAAATCGAAACGCCCGTTTTTGTTTTCTTTTTGTTTTGGAGGGTGGTTTTATTGGTTTTTGGGGGGTTGAAATAGGCAAGGAGTGATGGCAATAATTTTATATCTTTATTTGACCTCCAATAAAGTTATTTAACATGTTACCTTGTAACCCGCAAGTTTTATCCACAAAATGAAAAAAAGAAACATTTTTAGTCCAAATAATGGCCAATTACTCGGAAATGGACCGATAACTTTTGATGGCATAGGATATGTTAACAATTGCCAATACCAATGAACATTTTCCACCAGGTCTAGGGGGTTTTCTTGCAGTCCATTTTCGGGTTAATTTTAAACGGACACGATAAAAAGTGATGGGACATGGTGGAAGTGTATAAGAATGGCATGCTTTTCAAGTAACCGCAACTTGGAAAGGGTTAACCTCCAGTCAAAAGAAAAAAAATGCGGATGCTGTATCTCGAGATCTAGCAGCCGGGGAAAATTCGGTCTGTGAGATGAATTGGTCATTGAATCGTCCTCTAACGATAAACCATAGTGCCATCGGGTTAATGTTCAGACCATCAATATCGCTCGGGCTCCTAGACTATAATATGTGGGTCATCTTCAATTCTATTCAAAAGTATTTCTTCGTCTTGTCCTATTTTTGCAGTAGTACGTTTCCGAGTGTTGCTGAAAAATTTGCCTGTTTCTCGAGGCCGTCGCTCAACATTGGAAAAGGTTTATCTATGGGGAATCACACGATTAGGGAATCTTCTGCTATACTCTTCAACACTTTTTCTGAAATTTCCTTCACAGAAACCTAATACCAATAACATGTCAACTTGCTCACTAAATGAAAATTTTCCTGTCATTTTTAACACACTTAACAAACTATTGTTTAAAATAAATTACTTAGTTTTCTGATTGTCAAGTTTGACGTTTAATTTCATAGCCAACTTTTGAAATTTCGATGATTTTAAATAACATAGTTACATATATGCTTTTATTTATTCGCGATTTTCTCGAAAACGACAAAGTTTATTGGAAAATATCAAGAGTAAAAAAAGTCTTAAAATAAAATTTCCCATAAAATAAAGTGTAATTTTTTTGAAATTGCCATTGGGTTATCAAATTCTGTCAAATTTTAAGGGTGCACCATCCCTTATCAATTTTTTTAAATGATCCAACTGAACTCTACTTACTGTCGATTAATACTCTTGGAACGCATACAACGTGTACCAAATTTGGTTTTTCTAAGTTGAAGTATAGTTGAGATATAAATTTTTTTCAAAATTTAAATTCCTACTTTGAGGGCCTATAACTTCTCAGGGGTGCAACATGGTTTAAGTTGCCTTAAATCATCATATTTTGGGGTCCCCTATTTTCTCCTGCTCTGTGTCGGTTCTTATGCGGGACACCCTGTATTGCTTAAATTTGCTTTTCGTGTGAATAAGAAGTTTTATTCGAACAATGTTGCCTTTCGTTTCATCCGTCACTACTGATAGAATATTGTTATAACCAACGAGGACTTTTTGTGTAGAAGTAAAATTTCAGCTACAAGAGTATCAGCAAATGTATTTGCAATAAAACCTAGTTCCCATCCATCATTTATTACAAACGTTACGTATATATTATTAGTCCAGGCTATGAATCGGCAAAAAAAACATGTAAGTTCGAATCAAAACATTTTTTTTGCATTAGCTTCAGGAGGTTCTCAGGATCATTTATACACCTTAAAATCTCTTGGGAACCCCAACCCCACCCATTGGGGCGAAAATGGCCCGAAATCTCCAAGTCTTGAATTGTATTTTCTACAAAAAAAAGGTATTTTGGCATTTCGAGTGCACCTAGAGGTTTTTTTGGGTCGCTAAACACGAATCCATAGCCAGATTTACTTGCAATTCATCGTAGGGGTTGTCAAATCGACGAAATTGGCCAATTTTACACCCCTATATGTTATTTTGCAATTTACGTGTTTTAGGCATTTCGAATGCACCAAGGAGGTTTTTTGGGTCGCTGATCACGAATCCGTAGCCACATTTACTTGCAATCCATCGCAGGAGTAGTAAAATCGCCCAAATTGGCCTATTTTGCACCCCTATATGTTATTTTGCAATTTACGCGTTTTTGGCATTTCGAATGCACCAAGTGGTTTTTTGGGTCGCTGAATACGATTCCGAAGCCAGATTTACTCCGAAGTAATTTTAAAATGCAAAAATAATAAAAATTTAGAAGCGTGTCAAATTAGCCATTTTTGTAAATTTCCCACCCCTACGATGATATTCGAGTAAATCTGACTTCGGAATCGTATTCAGCGACCCAAAAAACCTGCTTGGTACATTCGAAATGCCTAAAACAAGTAAATTGCAAAATAACATTAATTTATATAAAATAAAAATTTAAAAATTAATTAAATATAATTTTGTCGATTTTACCACCCCTACGATAGATTGCAAGTAAATCTGGCTACGGATTCGTGTTCAGTGACCCAGAAAACCCCCTAGGTGCACTCGAAATGCCAAAATACTATTTTTGTAGAGAATACAATTCAAGACTTGGAGATTTCGGGCCATTTTCGCCCCCATGGGTGGGGTTGGGGTTCCCAAGAAGTTTTAAGGTGTAATGATCCTGAGAACCTCCTGATGCTAATGCAAAAAAAATTTTTTGATTCAAACTTACATGTTTTTTTTTTTATTATAGCTAAAATCCCGGTTCACAGCCTGGACTATATTGGCAGCCCATCCGTAAGACACTTTGTTAATTAAGTCATAAATGAGATCGTAACTTGCGTCATAGCTCACAACTTTGCATCCTAGTGTAGTTTCATTGATGGGTGTGAATTGATGATATCCCTTGGTTCCAGGAACAGTTTGTACATTAGGTAATGAAGTTTCTCTAAACGCATCAATTTCATTCTTTCCAACTATGAAAGGTTCTATTGTCAATAATTTACGTTTACAAAATTCGTACAGGTCGTTCATATTCAAAATTTGATTATTGACTGGCCGAGTCTGACTTTTTTTTGCAGCATTTCTCTTGAAAGTTCCACCTACGACCATCACACGGAGATTTTCCATGTGAAGTTGCAAAGAAATTCCATTTTGCACCAAGTTGATACTTTTTTCCATGTTGACATGAAAAATGAAAATTGAGACAATTTTTATATTGAACTGTGCATCCATCTGAGAAATATTCAACTCTTTTTTCAACTAAGTATTTAATGTAAACATTAACTTTGAAAACATCATGTTTCAAATCTTATGTCAGAAAGCATAAACTTCTATTTCCCAACTTAGTCTCTTCATCTTTATAGTGAATTACAGTTGGGTGAAGCGAGCAAGAATTCTTGGACCAATAACCAATTTCATCTTGAATTATAAAATTGTAATTTTCACTGAAATCTACTAGAATTTCGAGGTTATTTGCCGTACTTTTATTATTCATTCAGCAAAGAAAAAAAAATTCGTTTCCTTAAGAAACTTGGATACTTCGAGATCAGACCTACAACCAATTGCGAGTTTGACAGTTTTTTACGTGAAATTGTCTGAGAATTTAGGAAAACTGCTTGGAATTTCTTACTGGGGTCGTTTGTTTATATTGTAGGTAATAAAATAGTTTTTTTTTAAGAAAAAGCGACAAAAACTCTTTGGAAAACAGTGAAAATGAGTTAAAGAACAAACCGGACCATTTTCGCCTTAAAGTAGACAAATTTTGTGAGTTTTAGCCAGGTTAGAAAAAAATAAATATAGGTATTTTCCCATTTTCCGGATTTTCCTTGCAAATAAAAAAATTTTTTTAGGCTTATTTTCCAATATTTTACGATAATAAGACGAATTTTATTTTTTTACTTAAAAAGGGCAAAAAAACTTATTACTTATGTTCTCCTCGACACTTAAGACCCGAAATTTCGGGAATCGTCATATTTGTCAATGTAGAAAAGGTAGGAAAAACTTTCAGGACGATCCCTGAGGGTGACCTGGGAACTAGTGCTGATTTAAAATGGAATGCCTCATATAGCATATAGCTGATAAAAGCTGGAAACTAAACTTTCTGATTTATAAAAAGAACTTTATTCAATTTTTCAGTGAATTTGGTATAAATAAATATAAATAAATGAATAAATACCAGTTAACAGTCCTAAATTAGTTGAATCTAGTAGTTTTTTTTATTTTAGCCTATAAAATTTGAACAACTAGTTATAGATGTGATTCAGATTGTAAAAGAATCTGTTTTATTGATGGAACAACGTGAAACATCTTTACTGGACAACCCTACAGCACATAAGGAACTTGAAAAACAAGTTGAAAATGTCCTGGTTACGTTCCATAATGTATTGAACGATTTATCATTGAGTGAAGATGGCAGTGATGATGAAGACAATTCACCTGTTGTCTCTCAATTAATTGGAACACCTGTAATGGCTTATAAATTGCATAATTCGTCCAATCACCTGCCATCATGGGAACATAGATTACTAATCACATTGTCAAATTGTATGTATACGAAACAGAAAGTTCTTCCTAACATTCTGAAAACGTTCATTGAAAGTGGTTTTCCTCAACCAGAAGTACCGGTGAAAAATACCATAAAGAAATTAGAAATTTTAGAAAAATCGATTTTGGAAAAATATTTAGAGCAAAAAAGTGATCCATTAGTTGGCACAATAGAGCCTTCAATGTATTTGGGTCGTTTTGACTGGGATTCTAATGTCATCCCAACAGATATTAGACCATACGCTAAAGAATGTATTAATAATTTAATACATGTACATTCAGAGGTAAGTTTTTTTTGTTTTATTCCTGCTACTGTACTATTATGTTGATTGAATTCTAGGTTATAAATATTTCGCCAATGTTGCTAGAAAATATTCTCCCACAAGTGGTTCAAACCATTGCTGAGGAATTGTATAGGGTTATGTCTTGTGTTGGCAAGTTCAGCAAACCTGGGAGACAACAGGCTACGGCAGATATAATGGCTCTGAAAGAGTTTTTCAGCAAGTATTGTACAGAAAATGCCAAGTATGTATATTTTCTCATT
Organism: Endomychus coccineus; assembly: GCA_958510875.1. Lineage (NCBI taxonomy): Eukaryota > Metazoa > Arthropoda > Insecta > Coleoptera > Endomychidae > Endomychus > Endomychus coccineus. The sequence continues at coordinate 33,424,359 of OY294071.1, read as the reverse complement.
AATGTATCATAGAGGAGAAGAAAAAACAACCATGCTGAAAGGCTATTTACTTTAAAAAAGAAATCATGTCATAGCTAAAGGTGATACAGTGTTATCAGATTAACCTGTTGTACAATATTTACAAACAAAATTAGTAGTTCTTCACTTGAATTCACATTTCTTGTAGGCTGTTCTCTCAATTCACTGAAACCAATTTAGCAAGTAGTTTGGATCCATTTCACTATGATAATGACATCTTTTGTAGTTTGAGAAAATATTAGTTCTACACCAGAAATAAAACCTGGTGTACAACCAGCATATTTCACGTTCCATTTTTTATACTTTCAGTTATATCTTACTTGTTCCTGTACATATAAAAATTTACATTCCGAATTCTGCGGAACTTGCCGGGGCAATTTTTTTCCGTTTCTACATCGTATTTGAACTCGTTTACCGGCATTTAGAGATTAAAATACCCTTTTAAAAAGTTTTTTATGAATTTTTTCAATTTTTTGGGTTGTTTTTCAACGAAAATGCCAAAAAACGGGTTGGCCCCAGAAATCGACATTTTATAGTAAATAAACGTCCAAGAAGTCATTTCCGATCGAAAATTGGCCGCTGAATCCAAAAATGGTGTCAGTTTCCTTCCATAATCCATCATTTTCCATCCATTGGCTGATTTTCGGCAAAATATCTTTTTTTACGGCGTCATATCGGTGTGAGCAGCCATAAAAAAAATATTTTTTTCAGCGAAATCTGCGTATTTTTACCTCAGCTTTACGATTAAATAAGAATTATTCTGACTAAATGGGTTTTAGAGGTCGAAAAATTGAAAAAACTAAAAAAACGATATTACTGTACAAAAATCTGCCGTCAGGTCGCTGACAAGTCTTTTTTTGGGACATATAACCTCGGAATCCAAATATCCTACTTACAATTCTAAATTCTGCAACTTTGAGGTCGAAAAAGGTCAAAAACTGGAAGAAAATTACGTTTACCTGGTTTTTGGCGTAAAATTAATGGTATACTGGAGTGTAAAAACTGTTGGATGACGTTCGGGAAGTGTTTTCTTATCGTAAAATTTCCCGCTGAATCCGATTCCGGGGTCATATGTCCCAAAAAAAGACTTGTCAGCGACCTGACGACAGATTTTTGTACAGTAATATCGGTTTTTTGTCGTTGAACACGCAGATTTCGCTAAAAGTTAAGTGGCTGCTCACACCAATATGACGCCGTCAAAAAAAAAAGTATTTTGCCGAAAATCAGCCAATGGATATAAAATGATGCATTATGTAAGGAAACTGACACCATTTTCTGATTCAGCGGCCAATTTCCGATCGGAAATGACTTCTTGGACGTTTATTTATTATAAAATGTCGATTTCTGGGGTCAAAAACAGTTTTTTGACATTTTCGTTGAACAACCCAAAAATTGACTAAACGCATAAAAAACTTTTTAAAAGGCATTTTAAACGGAAAAAAATTGGCCCTGCAGGTTCCGCAGACATCCCCCCCCCCCCCTTAGCCGTCTCCTTTAATTTAAAATTGCCCATATATGAACTGCCGAATCAATTGGATAAAATAGAGTTAATATCCGGCAACCCTGGAAAATGTTTCCAATTGTTAAAATGAAATATTCCTGTTTGACGAAGATAGTGCGGCACGTATTTAGATTGTCGATTAATGCGATTTTTTGGTATGTTGTAACCCCCCCTTTAAGGTACGAAAGTTTGATTGCTCCATTTCGGATTTCCAGCAATAAAATATGTGACGTGTCGTGTCAAAACTCGACATGGCGAAAAGGCATCATCATTTATAAGTTCCCCTCTTATACTGTTGTTGGTATAGGTTCTCCTCCAGCAATCAGGTTTTCGAGAAAAAACTTGAAATCTTAATTTTTTTTACCTACAAATGACATCCATTTCTTTACGGTTTCCAGCATGATGCACCGCTGCATTGACGTCTTTTCTCCCGAATATTTTTTATATATTATATTTTTTCGTAATTTGTGCTGCATAATGTGCCCCTCTGCAAAAATAATGCCCTCACAATCCCATAAGATCATGCCATCACCTTTTTTGGCGACTGACAGACCCTACGTTTTTTTCTGTGGTGCTTCTCCTTTTCACCTCCATTCCATCAAATCTCTTTTGGATAAAGAATCTTAGTAGAGAACCATGGTTCCATCTCCTGTTCACATTCAACGAGACTCTGGTGTTGAACTGCAGGGAGTTGTTTGGGAATCTACCTTACACTATCGGCATTCATGCCCAAATGGTCGTGGATCATTTGTCATTTATGTCACTTTCAAGCGTCGATCGCCCAATACGAGATCCCAATAAGGGCAATGTTGTCGCCTGTCACCACTGTCTTCGTCCTAGCGTCATCTTCCAAGGATTCCTGTCCGATTCGAAACCCTTTTACCACCGAATAAGACGGTGAATTTGTCCAGGTATCTGATGCTTTGAGGAGAAAAGCCTTCTCGAATAAAAATGCTCGATAATCAATTTTCATGACTTCTGACATCTGACACATCATGTTGTTTTGCAGCGCATATTTCCATGAAGCCTTGGACATAATACCAAAATTGGATGATGAGGAATCTAAGTAAGTAATATATGATTCCAATGTGATTTGCAAAACTAATCCTTAATTTTCAATAGGACTGTTCACAATATTTTGCAGCAAGTATGCAGTCGAATGAAAATACAGAAGTCGTGTCTAACTTCTTTCAAGAATGGTCCACTAAAATTAGATTGTTAAAGTATTTTGTATAGTTGACATTCATTTTAGTGCTCAATGAAATATAGTTGTTTCACTTTTAAATTATGTTATATTTCCTATATTTATTTATATGTAAAAATTAATAAACAAATTGCTTCTTACTCTTATTTGGGAAACATTGTACAGTTTTGTAAAGTTATATTGAGGCTTGTAAATACATACCATGTAGAAAGTAAATATTTTTGAATAAAACTTATCGAACTTTGAATTTCCACATCCTTTGCTAGGGCGGGTTAACGAATATTTTAGGTTCAAACATTGTCATAAAGTATTAAGTTTTTGAAACCCGCTGAAACTTATCCTGTTGAGGTTTACTCTCAAATGTCACCTGTATTTTTATGAGAATACTGACAGTTAAATTCGTTAGCACTCTTATCTGTTACATTACTTGAGAAGAATTGCCTCACATAAATATCACACTCCCACCACTCAATTTAAAAGCTCTAATGTTGACCTGTTTCGCACTAGGAAACTTAGAATAAGGTTATTTGTTTCTGTTCATAAGTTCTATTTAATTTTCCTTTTACAATAAATACTTCATACATTCACTGCCACGTAGAACTTTCCCACAATGCCACAAATAAGAGCGGAAACCGGTGTCCGTTCTGACACCCTGGGTAAAAAGATGAATTATTCATCACGCCAGGGCGGTCAACATTTTTATGCTCCACGTTACAGCGTGGCACAGATTTTTTAACATAGATTATGTTTTAAGAGAAACCTAATTGTTAAAAACCATGAAACGTAGACCGTAACAGGTCTGATTGATTGAAATGCCATGACCATGGATAGGCTCCTCCTCCAGTAACTGTTTTACATATCAGCGCCCAGCGATCATAGAAAAGTGTATAGTGAGTTGGCTAGTGTGGCAAGGGAGAGGTAATAGCGGCATATCAGGTTATTGAAAGAATGTTTACCGCTCGACAGATATTAAGACATGAACTCGACTCACATTCTTCTGATAGGCGATCTCTAATGTCCCGAGCTATACATGCCTGTGTCCACATATCAGTCTATAGAAAAACATACTCTATGTTATTTATATAATAAAAACTCCCTTTTTCAAAGTATCCGCTCTGGTGCCTACAGTATAACTTCCATACAATTTAAACTACGCTTTTCATCAAGGAGCAAGAATATGTAGCCATACTGAAGCACCAAGGCGGACCATTAGTAATAAAACTTTCACAAAAATAAGTGTCTTCTAGCAAATAATTTAATTATTATCAAACATGCCCAGTCAAAGTTGGGATACTGCATGATTTGATTGGGTTTTGAATTTAACCAATTATGCATTATACATTAAATAATGTAAACTGAATCGAATAGATAAAAAAATTAGTCTTGAATTATCAACTCGATACTTGTTAAATTTACAAAAATTGTCGATGGCTTTGCTGCTGTTGAGTGAATTATTGTCACTTATAATACAGAATATTTTGTATTCAATTTGTTCTAATTTCATAATAATTGACTATAAACATGAACAATAATTCGTGATTTATTTTTGATACAGGACAAATATGGACAACCTCTTTAATTAATACCTACATTTGAACTTCTTAAAAAATTATAGGTAAAAGTAAAGATAAAATCATAGCATTTGTAGAATATCGATACCTTTCTTTTACAGGGACAGTCGATATCCATCGTTTCCGTACGAAGCCATTTTACAACGCTCTTTATTCACTAACTACACTCTCAAGTACTCGCTTATTTAAGGTAAAACACGTTCCAATTACCAATATCTTAACTTAGGAACAGATACTTCATATAATTTTTCACAAGAAATAAGTAAAAGTCTGGTAAATTCTAATATCTATAAGAAGACACGCTGAATTACTTGAGATGCGCCTTTAACACAACGATATTGCTGTCAGTTAACTAGCTTCTTCCAGCCTCCAGCTGATGACGTCGTGCTTACATGTGAATTCAGCTGTTAGGCCTTTAATATATACTACTCACCAAACTAAACAGCTACTGACCTCTATGTTTCATTCTTACAAGTTATTAAAAAAAGTCAGCAGTCTAAATTTCAGACTAATATATATTATAGTCTGGTGTGTAAATCACACATAGGATATGTGATACCCCACTGATCTCTATAATTATCATCAGCTGCAATTCTAAGTCAGTAGGTTAGTTGTAAGTTTATTTTTGGCTGCAATAACAATAACTGAACACACAAAAGAACTTATATTACCACCTCCAAGCGTCAGTTATAAGTTGGTAGGTTATTTGTAAGTTTATTTTTGGATGCAACATTAACTGAACACTTAAAAGAACATATATTGCCTCCAAGCGTCAGTTCTAGGTTAGTAGGTTATTCGTAAGTTTAGTTTTGGATGCAATAACATTAACTGAACACTTAAAAGAACATACATTTCTTCCAAGCGTCAATTCTAGGATAGTATAGGTTATTTGTAAGTATATTTTTGGGTGCAATAACTTACCTGAACGCATAAGAACATTTTCAGATGCAATAACATCAACTCAAAACATAAGAACGGCAACTCTAGCTTGGTATATGTTATTTGTAACTTTATTTTAATTTATTTTATATAATGAGGTAATTAAATTTAAGTAGCTTTTCACTGAGGTAATGCTTATCTCTCAAAATTACAAACAAGTGAAAATAAAAATGTTTTTCCACCGGAAAAATTTGAGTACATATGGAATGTTTAAAGTTGATTGAGCATGAGGAAGTGGGTCAAATACTGATTACAAGTTCTCAAAGTAACAGAAACTGCAAACAAAATAAGTATCATTTAAAAAACAAAGGTTTTCCGATCTTATTAGCTCACGGTTAGTTGTTCAAAATATTACAAATTCGTATAATTATCTCGTCTGTTAGTTTCAAGATATTAATTTATTGGGTTTAAATAAATGTGAAAAATTATTCGTATCCTTCCCATCGTACGCCAGTGAATAGTGAATATAAAGAGGAACGACACTGAAGGATGGATATTTATGGAACAAGCTGAATTATTAATCAAGAGTATTCAAGAGTCAACTTCACATCTACGTCTGGTGTATGTGTGTGGTGGACTGGACTGTTGGTTAGTGTAGTCTGTAGTGAAATCATGCTTGCATCCACGTGTACGCTCTTCCTGTATCTGTGTTATTTAACAACACATGTGTCTTGTAAAGAACCAAACATTACCCATTCTTGTGCCTACTTGTATGAAAAAGGTGTGGAAGCATACTTAGATAACAATTTCATAGAATGTGTAACAAATTTGGAAGAAGCGACACAAAAATATAATGAATATACCAAAAAACTACATACTTGTAGATTGAAATGTCGTTATGAAGCCGAAATTTCCGAACCACTTTATCCCGTTGATATTGATAATTTATTATTTTACGAGAAAGCTTTAAAAACTACATTGTGCATAATAAAGTGTAAAAATGACCAATCGAATATATTCAATAAGTTTAATGTTAATAAAGAAATAGAGAACATTTTCGAAAGTCACAAGCCGTACGAATATTTACATCTATGTTATTTTCAGGTGAGTTGTAAATCATAACATTAAGGCAACATAATAAAAATTCATTACCAATTTTTTTTTGTAATCTATAACATAATAAAATTGAATTATTAACACTCTTGCATTGTCTAAAACAGATTTAAAATGTACATTAATGAACTTTTCAACTTCATAGAAGAACGATCATAATGTATCACATTTTAATACCTAACTATTATAATAAGAATATACAGGGTGTTTCGGCAGGGAAGGGGGAGATGTTGAATATATGTTCAATATATGTGAGTTTGTTGTAAACCATCACGGAGAACTGCTCAGAAATTTGATACCCTAGAAATGTATTCAAAGTCTATCCAGATTCATTTTGGCAGAACTTGGAGTTAATATCCAGGAAGTTGGGGAATACGAACTCCGCGATATTCTATCAATGTCGTCTTATAGACACCAAAATCAACTTTTCCAGAATCCAAAGAGTGAATGTCGTTAATATGAGATTCATTTTATAGTTCATCTTTCAATTATAGTTATTGTTATTAATTTTATCAATATTTATTAGTGTGTTGATAATGCCAAAGATATTAATATTTGATTTCCTGTATCCAATTTAAATTATGTTCTTCAGTTCATTGACTTTTACAGAATCATCTATCAAATATCATATTGAGATATAATACGTCGTCCTTGTATTATACAGAATGTCCGTTAAACTCTGAGCAATAGAATAAAACATAATTCTGCACGTAAGAATATTGTGCTAGTGCTTATTCCGCAGAAGGGTCTAGGTCCCAGGAATGGTGTTGCAGCCCATTTTTCTGCTTTTTCAGAAGAGTAACAACATTACTCTTGCTTAGTTCGTTTAGCATTCCCAGGCCATCTTTTTTTTTTGCGTAGAGGGGAAATCTTGCATAGACGCCTTGGGGGCCCGTGCCCCAGGTGTGCCGGATTCTTACCGACTAAAACCCCTCCCCCGTGAGGTTGATTCTCCATCTAAGAGGCAGCCCACTGCACTGCGGTCATTAGTGTCCTATTGTGCCCTCACATATTGCCTTCTCTTCATGTATTCTATGAAATTCAGTAGCCTGATGTAGGGGATACTTCTGATTTCCTCGGGTGTAGTTTTATCGTCTCCAAGGTATGTCGGACGACCGTGCACTGATACAGCACATACATGACTGTCTCTTCTTCCACGCCTCTGCATGTGGGCTGAACTATGAGACCCAACGTGCAGAGATGTTTGTTGCATGGGTCGTATCCAGTCAGGAATGCAACAATCTTCCGTATTTCTTGTCAGCTGAACGTTAGTAGATTTTCCACTCGTTGCTGCTAGAGATCTCCCATTAGTCGCTTGGAATGCGACATACGGGGCAGTTCCCTCCAATAGGCACTATGCTTTGCCTCGAGCCATTTTTGGATTACAGATATCATATGAGGATTGCCCCCAGCATTCTCCCGCCCATTCAAGGTTTGAATCGTGAGTGGTACGGAAGTGTTGTGAACCTTGGTCCTTGATCCAAGCAATCCAAGAATGCTTCGGCCTTTTTGGTCGACCTTTCCTTGTTCAATAAGATCGAACCGATACTCTCCTCATATGGCTTCTGCCTGAACGGCGAGGTGCAGTGGCTCCAACCCCAACAGCCTTTCCATCGCAGCCGATGGGGTGGTCGACATTGCACCTGTTATTCCTAAGCACGCCAGCCTGTGAACTCTGTTCAGGGAATGCTGTGTGTGTGCTCCCGAACTTCCTTTGTACTATAATGACGATATCATCGGCATATCCGATTACGCAGAATCCTTTACTCTTAAGGAGTATTAGAAGTTCGTCAAACACCAGACTCCACAGCAGAGGTGATAGTACACTCCCTGCGGACATCCTCCGGCGACCCGCACCTCTTTCTCAACCTCATTGAGAGTTCCTAGGACTGTCCTGCATCGGAGCAGTTGTGGATCTATCTGCACAGCAGATCCTCCATTCCTCGCTCACCTGTTGATCGGTTAATTGATTCGTAAAAGGTGTTATTAAAAGCTCCCTCTATATTCAGAAAGCTCGCTAGAGCAATTTCTTTGCAGTCCAGAAATTTCTCTGCTCTCTGTATTAACTCGTAAACTGCCATTTCGCAGGATTTCCCGGTTTGGTAAGCATACTGGTTATGATGTAGGGGATTTCCCATAAGAGTTCCATCCCTGACATGCCTGTCGATCAGTTTCTCTAGAGTTTTCAGGAGAAACGATATTAGACTGATCGGACGGAAAGATTTTGGCTGGGCGGAAGACTCTCGCCCTGGCTTTGGTATAAATACCAGCTTTGCCGCCCTCTGATAGTCTGATTTTCCTCTTAGAAGATATTCGGAGATTTGTCTAAGCTTCCAAAGTATTCAGTTCTAGGCACATACATTCATAGCTGTTTTTTATTGAAGAACCGTGTTCAATAAGCTTTGAAACCAAGCATTTTCTTGTCGAACCAGTGACGTCAGCATTGAATGCGGTTCAATCTAATTTGAATGCATCCCTAAGAACGGTTCGAAATCCAAAAGCAATAGAAGAGAGGGGAAATATCAGATCATTTGATCATTGACAATTTTTTGGCAGATGTTTCACAGAAGAGAAATACTGAACATAAACAATTTTCTTTGTTAATGGGTATGATAACCTCCACTATGAGGAACATTCAATACGGGACCATCTATCCGAGAGAGTAGATCTCTTACAGTCTGCTTCTGGAACCTGAACAGCTGGAAAAAGTCGTAATCCAGATAATTATCCACCCATTATTCGGCAAAATTATCAATCTTTGAATGTTGAAAATTGTGGAAAATAAATAATTCATTAGAGATACTCTCTTCTGCTAACTGCAACTGATTTATCAGAAGTAATACGTTAATTTGTCGATCATCAACCAAAATTGGAATAATATTGTGCAAATTCATTTTCAATTTTATAATAATCGTTAGCGACGATTAATATAAGCAATAATTATTATATTGGTGACCATTGACGTTTCAAAACGGTTTATTTTCTTGAAAGACATTATTCACTACGTCATATTGAATGCGGTTTGAAAACAAGGTTCAATGCGGTTCATCCAAGAAAAAACACCTCATATTCCAGTTCCTTCTGTCTTTTAGAACCATCCGTCCCAAGACACATCGGTAGTTGCACTCTATTAAGAGCTGTCAATCTCTTCTTGGCAAATACAATATGATTTGCAGGGCGTAATTTATGTTATACAAGCTGAACAGATACAAGTCGAAGCATTATGCTCCTTAAAAGTAAGTTTCCTAATTTCTAAATTGCTTTTCGTCTCAGAGGACCTCTAAAAATGTATACAAACGTTGGAAACTCGACTTCGAATTTTGGGCCAGATGCAATACTTTATACTTTGATTTTATTATTCTTATGAATGGTTCTAGAGAAAAAAAGTGGAGCTTTGGTTAATTCATTGTTATTACATCATGAATAAAGTGTGCCTTTGTCGTGCAGTTGCTGCTACTCAAGTTTAACCATTTTATTTTATTCCAATCGCGGTCACCACATGATTAGGTAATCTGTACCCAATATGAGAGAGTGTGATTACTGTAAGGGGCCATCATTACTTGCGCATTGAAATCCACACGCGGTCACTTGAACTAGGCAAAACAAATATTATTACGTCTAAAATTTAATACATCTTACCAAAAATAAACATGACGCAGTATCGGATAAAACGATGTTTTCGTGTAACTACACCTTGCGAGAATGTATTGGAATGAGGCATATTGTGAATTTCTATATTCAAAATTGCGAAGCTGTGTTAAGAATTACAATTCATTAAGCATAATTTTGCGCCAGTAATAAATAGTTTATACGGTTGATCGAAGTAGGAAATTGTATTATACGAAGCATGAACATATGTTACAGTATTTACCAGCCGTTCAAACTATTTTTGCATGTTAAACAGTAAATAAATCTAATATTGGAAGCAACAAGCACATTTCTCGTAAAATAAACTTTAAAATCTGACATTATTCCAATGGCGTAACAATAGTAGCACAAATGATGATTCGAAATTCGGGATTAATCGAGAATTTGTTCGACAATTTTTATCTTCATTCAGTTTAATGGTATACAGGGTATTCCACGAGAGCCGTTCGTTAGAAGTTTTCGTGGTTAGAAAAAAGTTGGTATTCTGAAATTTTGGGTTCCAGGGTTATCCAAGATTTTCTTCCTTTTCAAAATATTTTCAAGATCATACTACTTCCGGTTACACCGGAAGTCGCCATTAACTTCCTTATTTTAAATGGAACACCCGGTTTCTTAGATATCTTGATTTTTTTGAAAATTTTGACAGATGTAGCGCTGTTTTGAGAATTGCGCCCTTTAACCAATTTCGATTGGTGGAAAGCGCTTCTGGGGTAGACGGATGCACAGGAATGATTCTTTCGAATGCCATATTGACAACTGATTTATCGCATACAGGGTATCCAAAATTTAATGACCAATTACATCATTTTAAAAGTTGAAAAAGTTCGTTTTTTCAAATAATACACCCTGTATTTTATTGGATGGTCGGATGCAGAATTTGATTCTGCATCGATTTGTAACATTCCCTATACCTATTTCCAGTGGTTTTCTTGTTAATCCATATTTTTATCAAAAGGTGATCAAACTCCAAAAGTTCTACCAAAATTTAAATGCGGCAAGATATCTGGAGATACAGAGAGGGTTTGTTAGTGATTTTCTAAATGCCCTACCTCCACGTGATAGAGCAAACAGTTGGTATCAGCTTGATGGTGCTCCAGCACATTCCACTACAGCTGTACACCGGCAATTGTCACTGATGCTCGAGGATCGGTGGATTGGCCCGCGAGGACCTTGGAACTGGCCACCCAGATCACCCGATTTGACCCCCTTGGATTTTTACCTTTGGGGTCGCATAAAAGAACTAGTGTACTCTAGGCCGGTACAAACTAGAGAGGAATTGTTGAACCGTGTTCACCATGCGCTTACTAATATAAGTCCAGACGAACTTCGGAGGTCTGTTTCGCGAGGAGTATATGACAGAGTTATTCAGTGTTTGAACCAAAATGGAGGTCATATAGAACAATTATTGTAATTTTACATTCTCTTATTATTTTATGTCATAGTGTTCCAATTTTTTGTTTTTATTTTATATTTCGTTCTAAATGTTATCTACTAATGTCATGTTCTAATTAAAGTAAATTTTTTACCGTTTCATTGATGTTTCTTTGGCTTCGAAAGGCAAGCGATGTTTCGGTTTCTGCCGAAAAACCACATTAAAATAAAAAATATGGATTAACAATAAGCCACTGGAAATAGGTATAGGGAATGTTATAGCAAATCGATGCAGAATCAAATTCTGCATCCGACCATCTAATAAAATACAGGTTGTCTCATTTGAAAAAACGAACTTTTTCAACTTTTAAAATGATGTAATTGGTCATTAAATTCTGGATACCCTGTAAGCGATAAATCAGTTGTCAATATGGCATTCGAAAGAATCATTCCTGTGCTTCCGTCTACCCCAGAAGCACTTTCCATCAATCGAAATTAGTTAAAGGGCGCAATGCTCAAAACAGAGCTACATCTGTCAAAATTTTCAAAAAAATCAATATATCTAAGAAAAAATTGAAAATAGGTATAGGGAAACCTGATGGAATCCACTATGAAATTTTCTCAGGAATCTAAAAATGAAATAATATACCGGGTGTTCCATTTAAAATAAGGGAGTAGTATGATCTTGAAAATATTTTGAAAAGAAAGAAAATCTTAGATAACCCTGGAACCCAAAATTTCAGAATTCTAATTTTTTTCTAACCACGAAAACTTCTAACGAACGGCTCTCGTGGAATACCTGTATATGTTATGGTTAAAGTTCTTACTTGGCTTGTTGATAAGCCAGCTGCATAGCAAAAATGACCAAAAGAGAAATGAGAATTGTTTTTCTATAACATCTTGAATAGTAGACTTACGCGGAAAATTCTTGGCTTTAAGGTGGCATCTTCGGGTTAGGCTTGAGGCAGTTTCAGTTCAAGCCTCAAGCCTGCCCTGAAGATACTACCTGTAATGGTTGGCGGAACGTCGGCATCAAGTCATGCTATTGTGACGCAGAATCCATCCGAAAGCCAAGAATTTGATAACATGTTTAACGTCATTTTTTTATTTACGTTAGTTGTTATTTGATTGAATTTCTCTTTTGGCGGTAGCACAACGCAGAATAGTGCAGCCAATATTTGAAAGTAAAGTAACTTTGACGTGGTTGCAAAGTTATCGTATTCGTACTATAGTTCAAAAACTAGCGAAAGAATGGTGTTTAAAGTTTAAACCACAAAATGAGCAGTGTTCTTGGCTAGTTTTGTAAATTATCTACAGTATTTAGATATAAAATAGCTCCGATTAATAGTCTAGTTCATAGATTATTGAACGTTTATTACAAATCTTTGATCAATAATTTAATTTCTAAGCAAAAAAGGAAATTGGAACGTAGCGGAATAACCAAATTAGAGCCTTTACCTTCAAAAACTCCAATAAAATTCAAAAGTTTCACTTATCATTCTTCAGTAATTGATAAATTCCATAATTTGTTTCCTAAATTTGCAGTACAAGCAGTTTATAGATGTAAGAAGAAGCTATAACACCGTTTAGGCAACACCTTTGATAAAGTTTCCGATTTCGACAAATCCGAGATTTACAAAATCAATTGTGGGTTGTGTTCAAAATGCTATGTGGGTCAAACTAGAAAGAACATTTTAAGTCGTTATAAGGAACATTTTGCTCATTTAAAGAAAAATAATGGTGAAAAATCAGCTAAAGCCGAACATATTTGTATCTTTTGTATTTTAAAAGTGATGAAATTTCTTGAGAAATGGTGTGACCTCCATTTCTCAAGAAAGTTCATCACTTTTAAAATACAAAAGATACAAATATCTAGGTAATTTAGAAGGAATGTATAAGCGAAAAATCAATTTATTAAATTCCGATTTATCTCCAGCTGAGGGTAACCCTTTGTTTACATTATTATCCCCAAATAGTATTTAAACAGGCACATTTTGATTTCTAATTCAGTTTACTCTGATGATGGCTACTTGGTAGCCGAAAGGTCCTCAGTACTTCGATAAAGAATTGTTTTCTCTCCAAGCTGTTACGCCATTTGAAGATTTTAATTTGGCATAAGCGAATTATTATTACGTAGCAAATGAAAATGCTTTACGAAGAAGAAATAAAGAAGTATTGGCCCTCTTGCAAATTGATGTTATATACCGAGACCAGGACAGTTCAGTTGTTATTGTCATTCCTAAATCCACGTGAGAGTAACCATTCCGAGAACCATTGTGAAATGTCCCTTTGTAGTTGGTCATGGGAGATAAAGGGGTTTGCGTATATCTTCGTATCATCTGCATAAGTCGAACAGGTTGATTTTAGTAATCTGGGTAGGTCGGCAATATATACATGGTGAGTCAGTTTTTTGTAGACAAACTGCAACAGGAGATAGAACAAGTGTTTTTAAGAAGAAAAGTTCCTATAAACAGATGTCGTAGAAGGCTTCGTTTTCGAGATACAGGGTTGAAATTGAAAAAAAAATTTGTTTTTCGCGAATATCTCCGGAACCGTTCATCGTATAGAAAACAGCTTTTGTGAGCATTCTCCACTCATAGTAAGCTATGTTCCGTGCGGTAAAAAAAAATTTTTTGGTCATAATTGGTGAAGATTTTGAAGGGGTAGTGGGTGTTTTTCTCCCCAACTTCTACGCCACTGACAAAAGTACGGTTTTGAGACAACCATTTGAACCGCCAATGTTTTCTACACAAAAAAGGTAATCCTGGTCATAAGCTCTAAAATTGACCGTTTTCGAGAAAAATCAATTTTTATGTTGAAAAACATGGTTAATCCTTTGGTTTTGTTACTTGTTCTAACGTTTGAATAAATTTTGTTTAATTAGTAAGAATTGACCATGTTTTTCAACATAAAAGCTGATTTTTCTCGAAAACGGTCAACTTTAGAGCTCATGACCAAGAGTACCTTTTTTGTGGAGAAGACATTAGTGGTCCAAATGGTTGTCTCAAAACCGTACTTCTTCCAGTGGCGTAGAAGTTGCGGAGAAAAACACCCACTACCCCTTCAAAATCTTCACCAATTAAGAGTAAACAAATTTTTTTTTCATCGCACAAAACATAGCTTACTATGATTAGAAAATGCTTACAAAAGCTGTCTTTTGTACGATAAACGGTTCCGGAGATATTCGCAAAAAACGAAATTTTTTTTTCAATTTCAACACCCTGTATCTCGAAAACGAAACCTTCTACGACATATGTTTATGAGAACTTTTCTTCTTAAAAACACTTGTTCTATCTCCTGTTGTAGTTTGTCTACAAAAAACTGACTCACCCTGTATATATAAAATGAACAGAAGCGGCCCAAGAACGGAGCCTTGTGGAACACCGCTAAGAACAAGAGCAGTGGAGGAGAAATAGTTGCCGTCTTTAACGCTAAAAGATCTTTTACTTAAGAATGCTTGGATCCATTTCAGCAGCTTTCCTCGAAAACCTGTGTGGTCTAGTTTAGTAAGTAGTCTGTTATGAGGAACTCGATCAAATGCTTTCGAAAAATCCAGGTATATGATGTCAATAAGCTGCATGGCATTGTTGATCGGGGATTATTTAATGCGGCATTGAGAACTGCATCATTACTTTCGATATCATGGTTTCTATTATTTAACTAACGATAGGTACCAGGCTGATGGGGCGGTAGTTTTCACAGGTCAAAAGGCGCCCGAATCTGTGACGTACATTTATTATTTGGTATTAAATCTTCAACTTGATTATCTTAGTTTGAATAATGAATATGAATAATTTATTGAACGATTTGTTTTGCAGTTAAAAAAATTCCAGAAGGCATCGTCAGCAGCGTATACATATTTAGTCACACACCCAGAAGATAAAACGATGCTAACTACTTTGAAACATTATTCCTCTTTAGACGGCGTCAATATCAATGAAGTTGTGAATTATGAAGCCAAAGTAAGTTGACATGGCACAATAATGATTAATTTGATTCTTACTTCCGTCACATCTAATAAATGTAAATTAATATTAGTACTTTAGAATATGGTAATAGTATAGCTTAATCACTTTAGCAAGTGTCTCGATTGGTATTTTATTTATTACAATATGCTTCATTTGAATCAAAAACTGTTTTCTATGGAATGAATTTAAGTCCGCGTCCAAATGAAAAAGGTGAATCCAATATTCACATAAAAAACTGGTTGACTGTTCTTTCGAAATTCGAATTTTCAAACCTTTCCGAATTCAAGGTTGACGTTTTGAAACAGATGTTGTTCATTTCAGTTTTTTCGTAGGATTACGTATATCTGTACATCCATGGAGCAGACGCTTATGAGAAAAAAGAGTGGGAATCTGTAATACATAACATGGAGGAGTCCTTAAATGATTATCTACAAGTAGAAGAGGAATGCAGAGTTCAGTGCGAAGGTCCATTTGATCATGGATGGTATCCGGATTTCATTCCTTCAATTGCCAGTACGTAAGCTTGGTTGATGATAGAGTTATATAAATAACTAATCAGTTATATATAAACTATGAAGATATAAATATTACGGACATTATATTTTGCTTAGGCACTCATCTGATGTAATTGTTTCAACCCGCTTCTCTTTAATTGCAGATCATTTCACGTACAGTTTAAAATGTAAGCACAAGTGCAGTAACAAACTCAATTCTTTGAATGGCGAAGAGCACGAAGATTTGTTACCTAGTCATTATCATTATCTGCAATACGCCTATTTTAAAAGTAAGTAGGTTTCTAAGTAAAAAATACGTTTTGTCATATTGCTGAACAAAAATTCAATTATATTATAATATGTTTGAATGAGAAAACCGATTTTACGAAACTATAGCCAAAATGAAATGATGTAGAGCTCTACTTAAGACTACAAATATGTAGCGCGGATGGACTCTCGGTTTAAGGAAAAATCTTTGATCCAATCAGGAATAGATAATAAACGAAAAAGCTAATTATATATAAAAATTCATAATGGGTCAAGAATTTTTATTATTGAAAAAGCTAATGAATTGAATTGGGTTTTTGCCCCATATATTCATTAAAGAACCGTTTAAAAACAGAACAGAAGTATTACTCAACAGGAGTAGGAACCAGGTTCGGACAATAATAGGTCTCCTAATTGGTCAGGGGCTGCCCTACTTACCAGTAGACAATGTGGCAAAGGAACAAACATTGACAAACAGAAACTGTCAGAATACGATGCATTAGATCGCAAAAGACAAACAATATTCGGGCAGTTTAGGATATCCCCAGAAAAGTGGAACATCCAACCGTTGAAGGGACTACAGTTACTGTGTGAATGTAACCATCTAACTGGACCAGTGGCTGAGGTGTTGTAGTGAAAACAATCAGCATCCAACGTCATAAAAAAGACCGAAATTCAAATGATACTGGAGTACATGTTTTGAAAACAACCATTCAATGTTCGAAATGAAAAAGAAAGTAAGCTCAACTCTACAAATTATATCCAACAGTTTTCTCAAAAGCCGAAATGGAAAGTTTCACGTTCACGAGCAGACCACATAAATTTAATTTGAATGTCTTTTGTCATAAGTAGTTGGTACCAATAATATAATTTGTTACTTTTTATAGTGGGCAATGTGAAAGAAGCATGTAAAGCCGTGGCAAGTTTTCTTCTATTTTATCCAGGTGATGAAACAATGCTGAAGAACTTAAAATACTATAGTAACTTACCCAAAGTAGTACAAGACGATTTTACTCCTAGAAGAGTAAGTACCAAATACATAGTTTCTCAGGAGAGTTGATTAATATTATGTTTGCAGGAAGCGATTCGTTATGTCCAAAGGCAAAAGTATGAAACAAGACTTCTCAACTTCATAGATAAGGAATTTCAATTCAATAATTCGTTGGCGGACAACCCTTTTGAGGTACTACTTCTAAACATTGATTTATTTTGAAACATTATTCAGAACTTGAATGAACTAGACACTGATTTTGTATGTTCCAATTCTGAAAGTAGAAAGTAGAGTTGCGTCTTGGAAAATTTATCATTTTGGCAATCCAAATTCTTTTCTTAATGCAGTCTGGCAATGTGAAAACTGTTTCTAACACATCTTGACATCAAGTTTCTTCCTCGTTCTTAAAACATTTTGGTATCTTCGAATATTATAAAGATATCCCATCATAACAAGCTTTATTAACAACACTTTAACTTCTAGGGTGAAATATCTGCATTAGAAGCTGACAACACTGTCTGATTTCATATGTAAAAGCCTGTTGTTTCCTGAAGAATTAACTTATAGTTTAATAATATATTTTTGTAAATAAATAATTAAATCTAAACTTCTATACTAATGGTTTGTTTTTCTTAAGGTGTACTGAAAACAATGCTGTAAAAATACTAAATCGCTTCATAGCTGAACGATTTCGAAATAATTATGCTACCAAAAAATAACTAGCTAATCATGCGAACTTTACTTTTGGATCTGTTGCACAATAAAGTGGGTCTAATTTCCAACGTGTGGATTTGGTTTACTTTGAAGCAATGATCATTTTTCGCTCCGCCAATTATTAAAGTCTCTGTACGACTACATAAACTGGTTTTATTGAAAGACGTGTCAAAAACAAGCATCAGGCATTGCCAAGCCCATTTCGAAAAGATAATTAATTTATAACAAATAACTATGACGTATCGTTATGAATATATTAATTACAGCCGCTATTATTATTACCAAAAATACTTCGACTAGATTTGGCCATCATTTGCACAAAACAAGATAATTTGTTTATTTTGCAATAACAACAAATTGTAAAACAAACTCAAGATTTGTAGCATTTCAAAGTTCGACAAATTTATCTGGAGCCTTAACCGGAAGGTGAAAGGTTTGGTACTGTTTATTTACAAGTTTCTTTATGTCGACTTTTGTCTTAATCGAGAAAATTTTAGGTTTCTGGTCTTTGTTTTGACTGATATCAAAGTTGAAAAACCGTTATCTCATCTATAAGGGGTAGCAAATGGAGTTAGCATGTTTAGATTTCTACGTTTAAAGTGCTACCCTCGCGTAGTGTAAAGAAATTGGACATTATCAGCAACATATTCATCTTTACGGATTGCCGATCATTTGTGTCCGGGAAACAGTGATTCAATGAATCTTCTAGAAGAGAGATTCTCCCATAACACTCTCGTGCTCGCGTCGGGCGAAATTCGCCCACCATTTCTCATTACTTTTTTGACAAAATTTCAATTCATTAGCGGAAATTATGTTATATTATAAAAACCTACATTTCAAGCGCAATTTCGCATGTATTAATTTAACAAAAAGTATTTTTCCATTTCATACTTGATAATTTCCATTTTTTTGATCCAGGTTTCTTAGGATGGAAGATATCCAAGGATATGGATAGTGTATTTGAAATAATTCTTAAATTAAAAATAAATCTCGCTTCCTTTTGTCCCTTATTCGGATGTTTTTGGATGTTATAGATGGAGCCACTATATTTTGCATTGTATGTTTATTCTGATAACACTTAAATTCTCCTTCAGGTGGAAACAGCTACTTTTAAAATAATTAAAACAGAAGACCAATTAGACGGAGTAAATAGATTCGTATCAGATGGCATTCTAACTGATTCAGAGTGCAATAATCTTGTACTTATAGCGAAAATGTTTGCTGTACTGGGAGATGGGTATGATGGGAAATCCCCCCATACCATAATGGAGAAATTCGAAGGAGTTACTTTAGGCAGAGCAACTTTACTAGTTTATTTAGGCCTTTTGAATTCAAGACACCTAGAACTTTATCTGAAAACTACAGAAATTGCAAAACATAGAGTTCGAGAATATTTTCATTTGAAGGAAAACTTGTATATCACATATACACATTTAGTTTGTAGAACAGCTTTGCCAGGTAAGTTTTAACTCTTCATTGATTATCGATTTGTATGTTGTATTCTATTATCTACATCAGTTGGCGTAAAAACAATGTGGATATTATGCGAGTCGCAACCATAGAATACATATAACATTGGAGCCTCGATTGTTTGATTTAATGTCGTAAAATGACAGTTGGACGAGCGGCATATTTCCTTGGGAGAAGTTTACGATTAGAGCCACAACTTGCTTGGGATCTGAGACTGCATCAAATCTCGCATTTCTGATGTTCTGACCAGAGATCCTAGAACACTTCTAGGCATTACCGGCACGAAGAATATCTGATCTACCTGAATCTCTTGGTCAGTGTCTTCACACTGCAATGAACAAACTAATTCGAGTCCTGGTACTTGAAATAACATCTGGAAAAATTCAAGGAATCGCAGGATAGTCAACAACTGAAAGTTAGATATGACGCCAAAAAGCTACACATAGCTCTTTTTGTGATGTTATATACATCCCGATAATTGATTCTTGCTCTATTTTAATTAAACCATTAAAGGAATAAATCTGACTAAAGGATTATTTTTAGATTCACCAAAAAATCGAACAGATCTGAGCCATGCAATTCATGCTGATAATTGCAATATTTTGGAAAATGGACATTGTGAAAGGTCGCCTCCAGCATATACATGGCGGGATTACAGCGCTATAGTTTATTTAAATAAGAATTTCCAAGGAGGTGATTTCATATTCACCAAACACATCAACACAGATTCTATTCAGGTAGAAGAGGCAATTATAACTATACATAAATCTATAACACCTTAAATATCACTTATGACAAATCACAATGAATCTAATAAACCATGAAATATTCTAAAATCTATTGATGTTAATCTTTAATTTCTGAAGATCAGTTTCCTCTATTGAAGGGAATGAGTGTTTCTTCCGTCCCATCATTGACCATGCCAATTTTTCTCATATGGCCTCTGAGTTTGCAGAGACCCGCACTCGTTCGTTTATGATTCTTACATAATTTCCGCTTCCTCTTATGCTTTCCAAGGCGTCTTATTCCCTAAATTTAACTAGGAGGATCTTGGACTGTCTATATCCTGGAACAGAACTTATTGTTTAGTACTGAGTACCCTGTCTTCTGATTTGATGATTTCCTGTTTAGTGTATGTGTTCCTACACTGCAGAAGGCTTCCGATCCCATCAAGGGTTTTCTTTGTGTACATTACCTGTTTATTTCCCTCAATTCCTGCAAGACCTGGGACCCAGTGGAGGAATTCTGTTGTAAACTCCTAATGCGTTCAGTGTGGTTTTATAGATTAGAACCATCTTTGAGCTGATGATCAAGAGTTTTATGGCTGCTTGAATATCAGATGTGATGGCAGAATGAGCTATGCACATTTCTCAATTCTGTTGATTTCCACTTGAAAAATACTGGTGTATTTACTTATAGGTTCCGAGTATTTGGCTCCAAAGAAACCTTCTTATGTTTTGGATCTATCGGTATACCAACAGATTACTCCATTCCCCTGTCTCCACTCTTCTTCCAAGGCGAACACATTGCCATGAGTAATGGGTGTTCCATCTTCAGAGTCTTTATCCCATGCAGTTGAACTCTTTGTATAATTTGGATCACTTCCCTCAAACTATTGTTGATTTCAGAGCTTGATAAGTCCAAAATGTGGGAGAATGGTGGCTTTTTCGTCAGGACCAGAGAACTTACATGGAGTGCGAGCAGTGAGATCTGGAACTAGATGCGCTATTGGGGTATGGTTCACTTTGAACTCCAAATATAAAGAACGAGATCGTGAACTGGCTTATCAGTTGTTGAATGAAAAATATTAGTTCAAAATAGAATATCAAACTATCCATATCCATTTAATCATCAATAGAAATAGGGGAATTACCTAAATACCTCATATTCTAGTCGGTGTATTGCCAGGAAAGCATAATGTTCAAATCTAAAACATCAATCCTTTGTGTAATGTAGAATAGTGAAAACAGTTTCATGAAATCTCACTTCGCAACATAATGAAGGGATCAACCATGTGAAGTTGAATGTCTTCATTTCGAATAGATTGACGAACTCTATCAAAACCATCAAAACCATCGTTTATGTTAGACAAAATGTCTTCAGTGAACCAGAGGAAACACTGAGTTGATCTCTTAATTCTGAGTCGAAGTTCATCAGTTTCATAGCTCTCAGAACTGATTTTAGAATAGTGTTTAGTCTTTTATAAATATATAGGATGTTTGCTAATTATAGTTCATGACGTTGTGCTCATTTAGTTAGGGTCTCAAAGTGAAAAATGAGGTAACGCTTTAAACATTGCTGTGTCATAATATAGAAGGGATAATTATTGTTGTTTAATTTTAAGAAATTGTATCTAATTAATAATTTCAAATGATACTAACTGCTTGTTGTGCCGCTGATTCAACTAGTCAATGATGTACTTATAACTTGTTATGTAATTTAGAAATATTTTATACAAAATTATAATTTTTTGATAATAACAAATAAATGTTGAAGTATACCATGTTTTACTTTTGTTGTTCATCCTGATGCTGACTCCTTACCACAGATAATGCACAGATAATTACCAGATAAATATCGAAAAATAAGGATTTTATTAATTCTGATTCATCAAAATAAACTTCAAACCGCAAATCGACATATTGCACCCTGTTACATTCCCATTGAAATAAATAAATATCCAACTAGAATACCGTTCGACACATAAAAATGAATTGAGAAAAAAATGCGGTTCTGCTAGATGAATGGCCCTCTAAAAATATTCCATGTACGATTGTAATAAGGGACCTACAAATTAACGTAATAAGTTTGGGTCATAAGAGCCTTTTCATACAATTTTAATAGAACGATCATTTAACTTTTTTCTTAAGCTGAATCTACCAATCAACATTGAAGTTACATTTCTTACCTTCATTCGTTTTATTCGTTAGGGAGTAACAGGGGAAACCGGCATTGACGCCATGACGCTCAAGATTGAACGTTTTTACTAACTTCGTACCTTCCGAGAGCAGTAAAATAAAAAATTTGAATATCGACGAACAGAGAACGCCACTAGATTAGGTGTGAAAGATTATATTTACGCTGAGAAGCAGTTTTGTAAAGTTTTGCTGAATAGAACCTTATTAGAGGGAAGTCTTCAAATAGTGATGTCAACGGAGTAGAAAAAAACGTAAACATTAGCATCCAGCATTCTGAAACTAAATTGACCTGACAGAAAATAGAAATTATTGCTGAATTTTAAATATCTATATAATCATTCAAAATTACATTGACGTCAAATTTTAAAATTGGTTCCATCATATTCAATTTGGGCCTTTTTCTACGTGATCACAGGTGCTATTAGCGTGTTTTGAATGTTCTTTTTGCAGTCTGTAACATTTCATGTGCCTATCTGGAATCTCTCGTACGAGATATCTGATGAACACCGACCATGGAAATATTTATAGAAAAGGGAGAGATCTCCCACCTTTCTACGATGTTCTAGAGAGTTCTCTTAAGTGTGAAATCATCAATCAAACGAATAGCTCTCTTCTGGATAGAAT
The DNA here is from genome assembly GCA_958510875.1 of Endomychus coccineus. NCBI lineage: Eukaryota > Metazoa > Arthropoda > Insecta > Coleoptera > Endomychidae > Endomychus > Endomychus coccineus. Next base: position 33,401,608 of record OY294071.1, on the reverse strand, counting down.
CCAATAGCTTCAGCGTATGTTTGGAGCCAAACTCCGGGACAGGTCGAATCTGTGCTTTGTAGATTATGAGGAGCTGCTGGGATGTAAAGTAGCTCTTGGCACGGAATAGAAAACCAAGTTTCTGTGAACCGGTTTTCGTAATGGACATCACATGATCGTCCCATGTGAGAGTGCTGTTGGTAGTTATCCCGAGCATTGTTATGGAAGACCATAGGAATAGTTGTAACTGACATCATCATATTAGGGATTGTGGGATCCGCCTTCCTGAAGAAGCAAGCTTGATCACAGTTCATTAGTATATGCTTTTCATTTAGACATAAATTCAGTAAGTGAGGGATAAATCGTAGATACGTGTTTAACTTCGTGTTAACGATGAACAAAAACTCAATAAGTTTCATATTTTCACAAAACTTGATATGTTTCGCAACACACTGCTACTGATATGAAATTATTTCAAGTTTTGTCAATAAATAATATGAGTTAGTGAATGATCATTATGGGTATTGATGTAAAATTATTCTTATTCCTATAACGCAACATTCTCTTATCATATTATTGAGTGCTGGTGTACTCGGCCTAAATCGGCCTTATAAATCTAAAGAACTATAAGGTTTAAATTCGATTTTTCCATAATTCTCAGGGGCCCACCCTTGCTAAATGACATAACTTTTTTAATTGTTAGAGTTTGTGGCAAATCTACAGTCTATCCTCTTTCGAAAGATACCTCAACCACCACCCTATTCTCTGTACAGGGTGTCCCATTTTGGGTACTTTTGCGGGGTATCTCCTTTATTTTTAAAGATAGAGTTGCGGTTTTCGCGACACTGTGCTAGTCAACAGAATTTTCATAGCCCTTTTAGTTTTTAACATACAGGGCATTTCTGAAAATGTTGCATTTTGTGACCCCCCTCGTATCTCCGTTATCCTTCAACTTATCGAAAAGGTAAAATAACATTCTAATAGTTTTTTTTCCGTAGAATGCAGTGGTGTAGATAACTTTTGTTACATATTTACTGTTTTTGAGTTATATAGCAAACTTATGTTTTTTTAAATGGAACATCCTGTATATTTATCGACTATAAAATTTGTCTTTTTTTTACCTTTTCAAAAATATATGATAGTAAAAACTTTTTTTCAGAAACACGCAAATAATTGACAATTTTTAGAAATTAAATACATATTTTAATTGTAGGCCATTGATATTGTTTATGACAATAAACAGAAATAAACATCTAATCTCTATCGCATTTAAGCTGTTTATTTTCGTTCTTTTGGTATCATTATTCAATAGATATTTATCAAATTTTTCGAATAATGGCAGTTTACGAAAATTATGAGAAATATGATATGATGGTATGTTTTATACAGAGTAATGAAAATTCTGAAGAAGCTTCGGAATTATATTTCCAAAGGTGAGTAAGCTATTATGGCTATGAAAATCTCTATTATCATTTTAATTTTTGCTTGTTAGATATCCAGAAAGAAGGCAACCGTTTTTTGGGATATTTGCCCGTTTAAAAGCAAATTTAGTTGAGCACGGATCATTTGTTCACCCGCGCCCTAAAACATACAACAAAGAGAACAGGGAAAGAAAAGAGATAGATACTTTAGGATATATAGAAGCAACATTTTCGTCCTCATGTAGAAAAATTTAGAAGGAAATTGGTGTGCCAAAAACTAACGCTCAGAGGATCTTGAAGAAATATAAGTATCATCCATACAAATTTAATATACTACAACATTTGCATCCTGGCGATGCCGAGCGCCGGGCACTGTTTTGCCAGTGGTATTTGCAACAAATCGATGCTAACGATTTATTTGGCAGACTTGTTTTTTGGTCAGACGAATGCTTTATTTCAAGTGCTGGCATTTTCAATCGTCACAATACCAGGAACTGGCGTAGTGAAAATCTGCATTTAATGTTTGAAAGGGCACAACAAGGACGCTTTGGAGTTGAGGTTTCATGTTTTATTTTGGGTAGACATATAGTTTATAGGATTTTTGAAGGAGGTCTTACAGCACGTAGATACCTAGAAATTCTTGAGGAAGTTATTCCAGAACTGCTCGAAAACATTCCATTAGCCCAGTATAATGCTGTTTACCTAGAGCAAGATGGTGCCTCAAGTCATAACTCTAGGCTCTTAAGGGCCTTTCTAAATAATAACTTTCCTCAAAGATGGATAGGTACCAACGGACCTGTTAGATGGCCTCCACGATCACCAGATCTCTCAATTTTAGATTTTTTTTTATGGGGTTATATACAAAATGAAGTATATAAAACTCGATATGACGGCATTGCAAAACTTCGAGAGGCAATTCATTTAGCTTTTCGAAATCTGCGAATGAGAACAATGGTTCTTTTGAACGCTATTCAAAGAATCTCAAAGATGTGCCAATTTTGCATTAGAGAAAATGGTGGTCAATTTGAACATCACATTTAATTTTTTTTAATAATGTTATTTTTTTGTGTTTTTGTTATATTGTCACTTTACGCCACAAAACTGTTGTTACAAACTTACTGTTAGAAAAAGATCTATGGGAATTTTTTTAATAGATACCTATATACAAGGTATCCAATTATTTGTTAGTAATATGTAAGTTGCACTTGTTTATTATTGTTATCCATAGCCTACTATTAAAATATGTATTTAATTTTCTGAAAATTGTCAATTATTTGCGTGTTCCTGAAAAAAAGTTTATACTATCATATATTTTTGAAAAGGTAAAAAAAAGACAAATTTTATAGTCTAAATCTAAATCTACAGGGTGTTCATTTAAAAAAACATAAGTTTAATTTATAACTCAAAAACAGTAAATATGTAACAAAAGTTATCTACACCACTGCATTCTACGGAAAAAAATCTATTAGAACGTTATTTTACCTTTTCGATAAGTTGAAGGATAACGGAGATACGAGGGGGGTCACAAAATGCAACATTTTCAGAAATGCCCTGTATCTTAAAAACTAAAAGGGCTATGAAAATTCTGTTGACGGCATCTTGAGTTTTACGAAAAAGTAGCACAGTGTCGCGAAAACCGCAACTCTCTATCTTTAAAAATAAAGGAGATACCCCGCAAAAGTACCCAAAATGGGACACCCTGTACTTTGCTCTATGGAACTCCGGATACCACTTTACATTATGCTATTAATATATATAACCGCAGTACGGTCCTGTTCATAGGTAGTGCATCAGGTTAGAGATGAAAATGTAATAAATATTTTTGGCAAACAGTCAGCACGTTTCTGCTAAAATTGAAGTATGTGATCTAGCCTCCTATTAGTTTCAGTGCGAGAAGTACATGTGACGGGTAGTGCAGTGAAGGTAAGCCATGGAGGTCTATTGGAAGTCCTCGTGGCTAATAGTGCTTCTTGGAGTTACTCTTCTCACCACGACCTTGCAGGGTATGTTAAATACTTTTGCAAAAGTTATAACAAATTCAATACATAATACACTGTGATCGTTAAAAATGAAAATATAATATAAGTCTGCATGTAGTTCAAAAATGTGAGATTCCATTAACATTTAATAGTTGAATTCTAGTGATATCTAATTTGTATTAAATATTATATAATACTGGTAATATTCGAGCTAGCTGTTATTCCATAACCAACAGTATCCTGCTATATAATAGTGAGTTATTTTTGGATTATAGAATTACTAATGCAAAAAAATCGGCAAAAATAAACTTATTTCTAAAAGTACCTTTCCTTATGCAAATTAACTCATCCTATCGATAGGGTGACCCAGTAATCATTTAAAGCGATATTAATCGATGAATTTGCTCAAAATTATCTTTAAAGCAGTTTAAATATTCTGAAATATGATCACCAAGTGATTAATCTTGATATGAAGCTATTGCAAAAAGTTGTCATCATATTATTTGTTAGATATAAAATCGCAGATCTAAAAGTAGCAAAGTTACATATAGTGACGTTATAGGCACATAGCCAGCATCGATTTCCCTAGACTCTGTTACATATTTAGAACAGACTGTCGCCATGAATGGGTGAAACAGTACCTTAGGTAAACCATTTAGATGAAATAGACCAAACCAAAGCTATCAAATTTTATAGATATAATCAATATACTTTCGAAATACGGGATATTATGAAATATTCTATTTTTATGTATATATTGCATCAGAACCTCCTCTTGTCGGTACATATTCGCTTGTATTCGCAAATATCATATTTGGCTAAAAATTAATTTATTTGCGAATTGCCTATGTTAACTGTACATATGACGGGCTCGCGGTTTCAGTTACCTGGAAAATATACTGCTTTGGATAAATCTTTTTCTTTCGTAGGAAAACAAAATTGGATAATCGAACTTTCTTTCTTAATATTTAAATACTCATATCGAATAAAAGCAGATCACTAGATTAGATAATAACTTAAAAATAAAATAGTTATATACATATTAGTTTTGACAAGGCACGTTTTTCACACACATAATTAGGTAATAAATACCTTTTACGATTGGTATTTCCAGCAGTGCAAAAGACCAACCAAAAACAACATTGGTAGTGTGTCATTAGTCTAACCATCATTTTCTTCAAATAGTAAATAACTGTTAATGCGCAGACAACGCTTAATTGTTAGATGTATTAGTTTATTTTTGATAGCTTGTATTAAGTGACCCAGACATTTAAAGACAGCACCTAACCTGAGTGCAGCTAGAATGGAATAACCACCAACTCATCCTTCCCAAAAAGATCCAGTTTTTGAAATCAAAAATTTATACAAAGTAATGAAGAATATGAAGTTATTATTATATATGGTGTGTTGTTTGTAAATTTTCATCCAAGACCCTATACAAAAAGAAACAATCAGCCTAATCCACTGAAAATACTGAGGACCTTTCAGTTACCAAAAAGCCATCATCAGAGTAAACTTAATTAGAAAGGGAAATGTGGCTGTATAAATACTATTCGGAATTAACAGTTTAAACACGGGGAGATAAATTCGGATTAATTAAATTGTTTTTTCCCTCATACATAACTTCTTAATTAGTCAGATATTTGTCGTTATTGTGTTTCAATAGTGATTAACTTTCTTGAAAAAATGATCTGTGTGTATTTAAAATATGTTTTGCTAAAGCTGATTTTTCGCGATTATTTTTCTGTATATTGGCAAAATGTTCTTTATACCGAGTTAGAATATTCCTTTTAGTTTGACTCACATAGCATTCTGAACAGAACTCAATCTGTGAATCCCGGATTTGTCGTTTGTCATTATCTTCAAATAGTTCAATAAAATTCAGAAGTTGCACTTCATCACTCAATTATTTATAAATTCCACAATTTGTTTTCTAAATTTGCAAAACAACCCGTTTATAGATGTAAAACCAAGCAGAAAAACAGTTTAGGCAACACCTATGATAAAGTCTCCGACTTCGACAAATCGGGGATGTACAAAATCAATTGTGAGTCGTGTTCAAAATGCTATGTGGGCCAAACTAGAAGGAACATTTTAACTCGTTATAAGGAACATTTTGCCCATATGAAGAAAAATAATGGTAAAAATCAGCATTAGCAGAACATTATAGTGTTACAGTGTATGCACAGTGTGATCTTTTATAGTTTATTGAATTCAAGAGTTTGTCAAAATGTCGAAATGACTTCTGGTCACTTATGGTCCTACCGAAAATACATGTTACTGTTATTATGATCTTAACACTGTACGTTTTTGTACATTTGAAGAAAATACAAAGTCAAAAACATAGTATACACGTAAGCATGGACATTTTGTTTCTCTGTTTGAAATTTCCAAAAGTAAAGATCACTTGATGAATATTTTTTGTATATTAGAAGCAGAAGACATAATGTGTTGTGACCTACCAAAAAGTAAATACATGTTATGTGAAAAAAATATATAACAATTTAAAATATGTCACAATATGTCGCAAACGGCTGGATTTAGGTATCGAGTATTCTACTTGTTTTGCCTAGTCTTTTGTGTTCAAATCAAAGAACATAAAGTAGTGAATGTCCAATTCGAAATAACAAAGTTTCCTAACAGAAACGAACACTATTTTCAATGAATCGAACACCTTGCAGATTTTCAAATTCCAATTTAGATTTTCACATTATATAGGGTTAACTGAAGGTCTCGAAGTCGCAACTCTATACATTTACTAGTTTTTTCAATTGCATAAGCGTATTATTTTGCTTATTTAAAAACATATGGCGAAAATTAAAGATATTAAATCCACTACTTGTTTTAATCATCTAGGATCTATATATATATTATAGTATATAAATTACGTCATGTTCAATGTATTGAGTAAAATATATATCTACAGCTATTGAGTTTACATCAATTGTGTATAGGACACTTTTGTTTGTTAAAGCCATACACATTGTATTGTTTTACAAGAGAAACAAGTAAAGCGCTAGCAATATGCAATGGGCGCAAGCCGTGTCCCACTTCACATACTGTAACTGGCAATAGAAGCACGGTTATACATTATTTGAGAATTTTTATTTTATGCAACATGCAAATGGTCTACCTAGACGTCTGACTGACGCGCTATAAATAGAACGCCCATTTTTCGCCATCTTTGTCGCTCGCTCGTACTTATTAAACCACTATATATCGCTGATTTAAACTCAATCTATATATGGACCTGTAATTCAGCAATTTGTATGCAACTGAATATACACGTATGCGTACAAGTTAGGATATAAGTAGTAATCTAGGGTATGCACTTGTGTAATTAAATAAGTATTTTAATGACTGATTTGTGAATAATTATTTTTGGGCCCATTTACACGAGATTATGAGCATCTACTACATATTTCTCTCGTAATATTAGTGGTCAAAATATGAACGGAATAATAAACAGATATCTGCTTGATTATTATTATGGAACGGGCTTCTCAAAATCACGGGTCTTAGACTATTCAGTATATAGCCTAATACACAATAAGCCATCTGCCTATAAATTATTGCATCTATATGAAGAGGAAGATTCGTCGGTGCAAGATACCTATAGTAGTTTCATGATGCCTAGAGTAGCAACTGACCAACATTTTCGATTTGAACCAATTTTAGGTTCAACACACATCCGATTCCGATAGTCTGTGGAGTGCATTGAATATTATTGTGGTTTTGATGACAATGAACTACGAACAATAGTATTACTAAATGTGCCGATCGAGAACGTTTAGCTGATCTTAAAATAAACCTATAAATGCTGGGGATCTAAAAATGGCCTGCTACTGCGCGCGTTTCTCATTCAAAACAAGGTTTACTATGACCATACTCTACAAAACAATACTGATAAAGTTCAGTCTACCACAATAATGACTTTGGACTTTCAATGTTTGGAATATTCTCGGTAAAGTTTCTCCAATTGTCTTTAAGAGATAGCTGACGTCAATCGAAACGTCGTAGGCATAATCCCCATGAGGGCTGCTGTCAGGGTCAATGATAGAACCCTTTCCAGGGCAAGTAAAGATATGTCTTTGAATGCCCACTCTCAAATGAGCAAAATGCATTTGCCCATGACATGTCACAATCTTATCTTTCACACTCGTAGATTCAAATTTGCATCTTAAACTTTTATCAAATTGGTCTTTATTTCTATGTACTTAAGGGTTATAATATAATACTCTAAAATATAGGTACATTGATTCGTACGTACCTCTGAATAGATTTTATTTAGAAACTTTGATGACTGTAATCTCAGAGCTGAAGAATTTCTTTTTATTTTGACTAAAAATTGTTTTACTTTATAATTTATATTCAATTTAAATCACGCAAACCTATCTCATCACTTTCTCAATCGTTCCAAGAATACCACCTTCCCATTTTAAGTTCTTCAATATTTGTTTTAAAATAGAAATGAAGAAAAAAATGAGCTTATTCTAACTTCTATTCCCTAGTGCTATAAAGTTCACTATTAGTTTTCCAATTTACTGGACAGTGAGTAGTGTGTGACGACATCACTATCGAAGTTAATTGCTGTCAAAACTAATTGAGAAGTTCGTAAACTTATCTGTGATAGTATGTATTTTATTTCGATTAGAAATATTTATAAGAAAAATGATTTTCGTTGGCATACACCGACTATTCTTCAATTTATCATTATTAATAATAGTGCTTCATCATAACTCCGTGCACATATCGGTGCGCAAACTAGAAATGATTTGAAAATTAAGTAAATAACAGTTTTTATGTAGAAACAGAAAACATGCTCAATTTAATGAATATCTCCCGAAATTAGAGGAAATTAATATTTTGCATATTCAGAGTAAAGGGTTAAAATTTAAACACTATGGAATCAATAGAAATATTTAAAGGTATTAAAATTAGCGACAATAACTTCTAAATGATTTGTATTACGGCCTGTTTTTCGATGTCTTGATAAGATAATATTTTCCTGTAATCCACTAGCCTGTACCAATTTGTCATATCCTCACATTATAATTTCCCCAATTCTTTAATTTTCTCATATTCTAACTGCATCCGCATTTGTTGGTTTTATCTCATTTTGGTCCACTACATTTGTTCATACTTTTTGACTCGTTCTAAAGACATGCTAGTAAGTTCGCAACTATAGTCACAATATTGTTTTATGATATACGTTATACAAAAACAAAGTAAAAGTATTTTATTGTATAAATAATGAATACCTATTTAACGTAAATAATATTCAGAAACATTGCTTTTAATCAGGGAATCATTGGACATTTGAAAAAATAATATTTGTCAGATCTCGACATAAACCACAATCTGGTTAACAGCACATCTATGACCTCAAATATCATGTAACTCAAAGTAACAGTTATAAAGTTTGAATGTTTATCGCAAAACTGAACTTGCATATTCAAAATAGTAATGCAAATAATGAAGTCATACCTGTGATGAAACGTTTGCGATTTATTTTTACATTTAAATCTTAAAATAGCTATAGGAATGTGCTATTTTAAGGCAAGTAAGTTTATTATTGATCCTGGCGAGTTGTCTTAAGAATCTAGTGCTCCTAGTATTATCGAAAGCATAAGTACCTACCGTAGATATTCGAAAATTATTAGAGTAGTCTATGCCAAACTTAGGTATTCAACATGTTCCATATCACGTTAGTATAATTTAAGATTCACAGCTGTTTTCTTGTTTTCCTGCCAAGATGTAGTAGCCTTGCAATTCTTTCGTGTAATTACTATCTGACAGGATAAGGTATTTTGGATTGAGCAACCAAGGTGCTATAAGTTATAGATCGTAAAGAGAGTAAACCACCCTAACTCGTTAGTATCTCAGGGTCGAGTCATTATTCGAAATCTCAACACTACAATGCTAGGTACGGACATGAACTGAGACGGTAAAGTACCTGTTAGGATTATAACAGTGGGATGCTCTAATCCCGCACATGAACTCATATCGTTGGATGTAAATGTAAAATATATTAAAGAAAATTATATATTAATTCTTGGGAAATAGGTCACACTAACACATATGCTTATTATTATTTCGTCTTTACGTACGTTTCGGTCTCACGACCATCATCAGACGACGTAGCACTGTCGAAAACGGGATTTCTCAAAACTAAGTTTATCTAACAAAGCGTCATTATCGCATTAATTTAAATCAGAGATGCCCACGTCGCCGAAACGAATAGAAACACAAATAATCTAAATCGTAAGACATTAATGTTTTAAGTATATGAAATGTATCAAGAAGCCACTGCGTAGCAATCTATTTCTAATAATCGAAGTCATCTCATGCAATGTGAAAATAAGAATGACACCAAATTTTAATACGCTCAAGTCTCCACTTTCGAACCAAATGTTGAAGATTTATGAGGTAATAGTAAAAGGTTGTCAGACCTTACTAGAAATATGGTTATTTCAGCATTCCCCCTGAAATACACTTTCAACATTATGAAGACATATGTAGGAACTTGCAAGGGTTTTAATTAATTAAATTAGTATAAATTTGACTTAATGATTGAACAGCTGTTCCATGATCCACAGACTGAGAGTTACGTTTCATGTGAATCATCTCCAGGGTAGATCTCCTAAGTTTTAGTTTCTAGTACTTTATATGATTATAAGTTATAATCAAAACAATGTTTAGCATGGGCGATGGAGTTTTTGTTTATAATTTGCATATGTGTTAGAGTGACCTATTTCGCGAAAATTTATATATAACTAGCGGACCCGACAGACATTGTCCTGCATTCGTTATAATCAATAATGTTTGTTTAATTTTAGTCAGTTTTAGCCAGTCTTTGTGTCAATGCATTAGCTCGAAGGCGTTCGTTGCGTTACTCTTGACTTTCATTAGCACGTGTGATTGCAGCCTGGTTTCTTAAATTTTCATTGTCCGTCAATTGATCTTCTGCCGGGCTGATTTGTGAATCTAAGCCATCCAGGGCGCCACCCAAACGCATACAAAAAAATTCATTCAAATCGGTCCAGCCGTTTAGGAGGAGTTCAGTGACATACACACGTACAGTAGAATTATATACGAGTATATAAAGATTCATACCTGGGTCAAGAATCATTATCAATTAAAGAACATTGAACTATTTTTTATATACAGAGTGTACGGAAATGTCCAATGACTGAATATTTGTAACGGTATTTGGTAACATTCTTTATTTCCTATTTAATACCTACCTAACGAATCATTCTCATGGATGGAACATTCAATTATTGACTAAATTTGCTTTATTTAAGTTAGGTCATTTCTGAGATAATCAATTAAACCACAAAAATCCCCCTGGAATCTTTTTATGGTTACGGCCTTGAGTGAAGTACTATTTATTATATTTAGAATGCGTGAAGCGTGATAAACTGAGTGGTTCATCGAAAGTGTATTGAGGAATCTTTGGACAAAAATAATGAATTAATGCGAAAACGCAGAAAATAGATAGTTTTTAATAAACCCGAGATAGTGATTACCAAAAAATGTCTTCTTCATCTCCAAGTATAAATAAATCTTGCTTACCGGAGATGTTGAAACTTTTTCGGCAGATGATGCAGATACTCTCCCAAACCAACAAAAATACAGCTTTTTTTTGCGTAAGAAGGGGAAATCTTGCATAGACGCCTCGAGGGCCCGTGCCCTCGGGTGTGCCGGATTCTTACCGACTAAAACCTCCTCCGTGAGGTTGGTTCTCTTCCCCAGGGGGAACCCCACTGCACTGCGGTCATTAGAGTCCTATTGTCACATATACTATCTCAATCAAATCAATCCGGTGTATTCTATGAACTTCTGTAGCTTGATATAGGGGACACTTCTGATTTCCTTGGGTGTAGTTTTAACATGCATGTGTGTCTTCTCTCACGCCGCAACCCCTACAAGTGGGCTTGGTCCGTTGTCACTATTCCAGCACCTGTACTTTTTTCAGTCTTGGTGCCTTCCGTAAACCATACGGAATCCCCTGGTATCATATGAGGATTGCCCCCAGCATTCTCCCGCCCATTCAAGGTTTGCATCGTGAAAGGTATGGTGAAGTAATGTGATCCTGTCATATCTCATCCCCAATCGCCCAGGTGATCCAAGCAATTCAAGAATGCTTCGGCCTTTTTGGTCGGCCTTTCCTTGGCCAATAAGATCGAATCGATACGCTCCTCTTATGGTTTCTGCCTGAAAGGCGAGGTGCAGTGGCTCCAACCCCAACAGCCTCTCCATCGCAGCCAATCAACTGATCAACTAGCCATAATAGGTTCATCAGCCCCATATATTTTCCCAAAACCTGTACTGTAAGTGACAAAAACGGCGGTGCATACGGGAATGGGTAAAACTAGCACCTGCATGAAGCTCCTCACATGCACCACAGGAAAATAATTTTAAGAAAACCGTTCAAGAACAGAACTGAAAGGCTACTCAACTTGTGTAAGAACCAATATTTTTCACTTCTTTGCAAGATATTTGCCTTCAAATTTTCACAATTCTGGACGTTATTCAAATATTGCAAGTTTGACATGTCACCAAAATTGTAATTTATAGAATATAGCGGAACACGTTTGATATCGGCTGGGAGCGTATTATGAGATTAACCTTGGGTTTTAGAAGCATTTCGGTAGAGTCGTTTTGGATTGCTAAGATTGTCAAGAAAATGGGAAACCAAGCGTTATACACTCACTTAGCATTTGGGGATGAGCTGGGTTCAACTCCCTAGTCCGATTGACTTGATTTCGTGTTTTTCTAGAGCCTACCAATGCATTGCATACATACTTGGTACGGCAATGCTGGTTCAGAGCTCCCCTCAGTAACCATAATCTTCTTTCCAAACTCATTCCCTCGTTGTGATTTTATATCTTTCCTGTGTGGCTGTGAGACCTCGTATATTTGTAAATTTATCGACATTAGGAAAAAATGAATAGGAATGGGCAAAATTTGTATCTGACCATACCATAATTCTGGGATTTCTTTGTTAGAATTTGCATGAAAAAGGCAATTGACCCATGTTGTTTGTTACCTCATAGTATCAGTTCACAAAATAGATGCACAAACAACATGTTGTGGTGAACTAATCGAGTTTTCTGCAGGAACTAGCAAACCAGATAGAGTTTTCTGAAGGAACTAGCAAATCAGAAATAATTGATTCAGTGTTTCTTAATCTCTCAAGCAATTATTATAATAAAGGATGGAGGTAATATCGCTCCTAATTGTTTTGGCATACTTCTTCAGTTTAGAGGTCATGCAGTTGAAATTTGAAGCACGCAATATGTTTCTGGACATCCTGCATAAATACCGTTCGGTGAATTCCTGAGATCAGTAGTATATTTAGATAAGGCGACGGAAAATGAGTCACCGAAGTTCATGAAGTACGTACATTTTATCAATTATTGCCAATCCTACATCCGCAGTTCCGTATCATGCTACATCCAAAGTTAATATTGCGGAAACATATTTAATGAAATGGAAATCTAAAGGTATAGCCATGATGCTATGAATAAGTCGCCAACTACAAGCAAGTTGTAGGTTACAATGTCACATTGCTGGATGCATAAATATCATTTGGTAACGAACCGGACCACAAGCGAAACAGAAAGTTAGAATTGCTAGAGTGAACAATCACTCAACTATTCTATTTACGCGCCAGACCACGTAACATAGACCATCAGTTATTCAGGAACACTATATTATTGGTGCAACCATTTATTGTTGCGACGGAATTTTTTACCTCATTAGAATTGATCAAGAAATAATAATGTGATACTGCTTCATTAATTTAAAACTATTATGGATTCGGACGTTGGGACAAAGCTCTGAGCTCCAACTTGTCTTCTGTAAACAAAGTGATAATACCTAGAGATCAGTTACAGTTCTACATATAGATCTGTTCTTTGGCTTTGAAAATCCCCACCTTAACACGTTACTCATTTTCTCCGTCAGGTGTGCAAGGTGAGGTTGAGGTAGCAGAAGGCCCGTCAGAATCAGAATGCCGACCCTATGTAGAGAGGGCATTGAAAGAACTAGAAACTGTTGAACCCGGTGTCTCTCAAACTCCTGATGTAGAGAGCAGTAAAGAAGATCTCCCTACAGTAGAAATTAGTAATGACGACTCCGATCAGAAATTAACTGACGGAGATGACGACGCAGACGATAGAAAAACAAGCAATGAAACTAACGAAGAGAATGAATCGCAGGTGAGGATATTTTATTTTAGTTTGTGCTAGCTTAGGGAAGTAACCATTGCGACTTGCCATGATCTATTTTTCCAATCATGGATGGTATTAATACTCCTTCATTAGTTGTATCAACCATGATTTTCTTCTGAAGACTGCAGTTAATAGTTGGCCCAGAAAGTCAGATCCCATATTTAATTTTTTTTTTTGGGACCTCCAGTGACTGAACTAATATTTTGTTTTCTAGGATTCTACAGAAGATGCGGACCCAACTAAAGAAATCGAAGACACGGTGAGTTATTCAGCTTAACAACTGTGTTCCAACAACAACGCTTTGTGGGGAGCCTGAATAATGTAGATGATTGCATTATTTAAGACAAATCGTTGTAATCAACTAGTAATGAAAGCTATTTTACATAAAAAAATGCATGTTTTAACAACAACGAACTATTTGGGGAGCCTTTTGTTCAAACCGTCTTAAATATTCTATTGATATCGTTTTTTTCGCACTGTATTGACAGTAAATGAGTTTTTTTAATTGTTTAATACGAGTAGATTTCAACCGTTTGATAAACATTCACGATTTCCAGGAATCTCAAGAAAAAGCAGATTCTACTGGAGAGAATATAGATGGAGATATAGTAAGTACTTTTCGAAATAATAAATAGAATTATTGCTATTCCAAATAAATCGAAATTAACCATAAAACATTATACACAGTCACTCAATCATTCACAAAGTTCAACTTCAGATCATTTCATCAAGAAGAACATATGATTTGAGATTCTTCAACAGACATACAACACAAAGAAATTAAGATAAGTTTTTTACAGCCAGCCGAAACAGCGATAGGAAATGAAGGAGATAAAGCCGAAGATAAGAACGATAGCGGAGATTCAAAAGCTGAAGAAGATTCGAAAAGCTTGGAAAGTGCAGAAGAAGGAAAAGCTGTTAGTGTAGAAGATCAAAACGAGACCGTGGAAGAATTTGTACAAAAAGAGAGAGAAAACGAAACAAATGCCGGTAGTGAAGGAGACGATGATACTCAAGAATCTAATGATACCCGAGAAACTGAGGAAACTGTCGAAGAATCAGTTGAAAATTTGAAAATTCCACCTGAAGAATCTCCGAAGCCGGTCATTGAGGAAGAAAGTCAAGAAACTCAAGAAACGGTAGATACATCGAGCGAAACTGAAGAAAAGGTAGATGTGTCGAACGAAACTCACGAAAGCCATGAAGAATCTGGAGAGGCTACAAACAGTGATTCAGACCAACAAGTTGAAGGTACTGATAAAGAAAGTATAGAATCGGAAACAGACGATGACAAAAACGCTAGCGGGGAAAAGTCATCAACAGATAGCAATGAAAGCTCCGATGATAATAAAACAGAAGAACTCGCGAAAGATAGTAAAGAGCAATTGCCAGCAGATAGCAAGGAAGATACAACGGAAAATACTTCTACAGGAGCAAGTAAAGAGGATGAAACAGAACCAAGCAAAGAAACAAGGGATAGCAATGTGGAATCAAATCAGCAAGACGAAGAGGTGAAAATTGAAATTGATGACAAAAATGAGGGTAAAGAAAGTTCTGAAGATGACTCGAAACCTGAAAATGATGACAAAGGAGGTGACACCAAAGATACAGAAAGCGAAGAAAGTTCGGAATCGGCTCCAGAAGAAGACTTAATGCTAGAAATAGACATTCCCGAAGATCTAAGATCTAGAGATCACGTTGAGCAGCTTTTGAAATTAGATAAGGATTCTTCAGAGGCAGAAGAAGTCGTAAATAGAGTATCAGCAATTACTCTTAAAGAACTCAAGAGATTATATGAAAACGCGATCAAACCTTTGGAAATTTTATACAAGTATAGAGATCTCAGTAATAGGCATTTTGGAGATTCAGAAATTTTCTCTAAGCCCTTAATATTGTTCATGGGGCCGTGGAGCGGTGGAAAATCATCAATCATTAATTATTTATTAGATAATGAATATAATGAAACCTCACTAAGGACTGGTAGGTTATTATTTTGTAAAATTCACATAAATCTATAAATTACCGTTTCTTAATAGGTGCAGAACCTTCACCCGCCTATTTTAACATATTAATGCATGGGAATGAACCAGAAATTTTGGATGGAACCCAACTAGCTGCAGATCACACTTTTTCTGGATTACAGAAATTTGGTCAAGGTTTAGAAGAACGCCTAAGGGGTGTAAAATTACCATCGAGCCTCTTAGAGAAAGTTAATGTTGTGGAAATACCTGGTATTTTGGAAGTGAGGAAACAAGTCTCCCGTATTTTTCCATTCAATGATGCTTGCCAATGGTTCATAGACAGAGCTGATATAATATTCTTAGTTTACGATCCTTCGAAGCTAGATGTTGGACCCGAGACTGAAGCCATCCTTGATCAACTCAAAGGACGAGAACATCAGGTAACTAATATAACTAATACAATTTCCTGCAAATAATTATATTATTCTAGACACGTATCATTCTGAACAAAGCCGATCAGGTGAAACCAGAAGAGTTAATGAGAGTGCAAGGTGCTTTGATTTGGAATATTTCACCCCTCATGTCCTCAGCTCAACCACCAGTAATGTACACAACTTCTTTATGGTCTAGGCCTTACGAGTCATGGGCACCTGTAAGACTTTTGCAGGCTCAAGAAAGAGCGTTCCTAAGAGATTTGCGGACGGCCATTGAAAAGCGAATAGATAACAAAATTGCAAGCGCACGTCGATTTGCGGTAAGTTTCCCATTTTAATATAATGGTACTATGTTCTTTTTACATGGACAATATACAAAATATACACACACATTGAAAGTAACAATCTACATATGTGAGAGGAATACCACTGACTGACTCCCTCAGCCATTACGAAATCTCCGACACTATGAAGCCGACAGAGCTTAGAAGAAACTATTTTAGGAAATATCACTCCAAAGGAAGTAAGAGGGAATCGATATATTTTGACGATTTTGTCGTAGTGTCGTAGTGCACCAGGGTGTCCCGTGCACCAGGTACATTGGAGACTGTCTTGAAAATCGTATTCATGATCAGCGGTCGCAAAAAGCCCCGAGTCACCATTTTCGATCCATTCTACATTGAATTAAAATAAATGTCCCAGGGGTGACGCAGTACTCCAGTTGACCTCCAAGTACACGTTGGTAATTTTAAAATGACATGTTCGTGTTCGGCGACCTCGAAAGCCTCCCAGTAAGCATTTTCTATATATTTCAGATGCAATTGAAGCACTGTTCCTGAGTTATCGTAGTGGAGGATGTCCTGTGCACCAAGTACATTGGTGACATTTTTAAACATCATATTCGTATTCAGCGACCCAAAAAAACCCCGAGTAAGAAAATTGGATTAATTTTAGCTAAAATTCATGAATCCATAAAACTTCTAAAACCAGGCTAAAAATGCTTCAAATATGCACCAATATTTCTACTTCCCACATTTTTTCTACTTCTCTTGTAGAATCGAATGCCAAAAAACCGCATTTCAACCCATCTTGCCTGAAAAAAGTTCCGAGGTTTTGGCAAATTTTGTATATTGCCTCGGCTATATGTAAATGAGTGAGCTCGGGAAATTTGAAATCATGGCATAGGGAATTGAATTGCGTTTGTTTTATGCTTATAATATCCCATCTTATACGAATTCTCTCTCTCGCTCTCCCTCTCTCTAGTGTGACGTCACAACCCCACAGTATACCACCTCTGCATTGGAAGTTCTTTGAAAATTAAAAAACTTAGAAGTGAAAAAATAAGCTTATTCTGACCCTTATTTCCCAATGAAATAAAGGTTAAGATTAGAGCTTTCCAATTTACTGAAATTCTTATGACTGAGTGGTGGGATCAGTTGGATATGGTGTTAAATCATCAAATGTAGGACCTAGGAGGTGTATAGCGTAAACCAACACCATACAAATCGTACCAAAGACATCAACGATACATTACATTGACATATAAATTGATCCACAGCTACGACACTCAATGCAACACCTACAGTTGGAAAAGTTCTGAACATCTCAACCAATGGAATTACGTAATCTATCGAAATTCGAAATAAACAAATGGTAACTTTAATGTTTCAGGTGCGAGTGAGGAATCATGCGAAAATGGTTGACTGCTATCTGACAACTTACTACAACCACAAGTCTGTATTCGGAAACCGCAAACAAGTTGCTGATCAAATCATAGAACATCCTCAAGACTACCATATATACGAAGGACTCTCCACTTTAACAAATATTTCACGATACGATCTGCCAGATCCGGATGTGTATAAAGATTTCTTCAGATTAAATCCTTTGTACGAGTTCCAACAACTTTCAGCTACTTGCACCTATTTCAGAGGTTGTCCAATAAACAGATTAGATATTGCCATAGCTTACGATCTTCCAGAATTAGTTGGAAAGCACAAGCGTCTAGTGGAAACTGCTCTGACCGAATCACACCAAGGGCCAGCTAAAGTACCCGGAAGTTGAAAATGAATTCGCGGACCAAGAATATTTATCCCACCAAATGGGTCTTTCTACCTGTACTGTAATAGACTGTGGACGTCGCAAGATGTCTATTTAATCCTGATTTAATAAATTAAACCGTACTACAGTGTTCCGATGTTTCTCACATGAATATTGACCCAATGATCCAAATGATTCATGTTTGAAACCACATCGTTATCAGCAACGGGAATTGACATAAGACTTTTGGAGTGCACGGACAAATATCTGTCAGCTTGTATAGTACCCTGCCGTGTGTTTTGATCGCATTTATAAGTTCTTGCATTCGGAGTGTTTTCACAACGATATCGATTGGATTAAATGTCAAGTTTTCGACGTCAAACTATTCCTTTTACATCTTTATTAAATGATTGACAATATTATCTATTTGTAGTTGTGAATATACAATATACAGGTAATTGTTTATGTAAACTTCATATAGGTAGTGTATTTTCATTTTGTTATGTTATTATAATGTATTTAGATTATTTGACAGTAATATTACAACAGTGTAAGAAGACATAGGTTAAGTAAATAAAATTATTTTCATTTCTAATCATTTAACTCTAGCTTGGAAATGATATATAATGAAAAACATAAGGCAATAATTTAAAAATCACTCACCTATCATCATGACCCAACGTATCCTCAACAAATATTCACAGGTACCACGTGATACACTCCACAGATTATGTATTTTTGAAGGTATAAACCAAAAATACCATGGTATGATTGGGCGAAGAGATGGTTTGAAACTACGAGCTACAAGAAAATTTTATTTTAAACTGAAAACAACTTACATTTAAAGGGGTTGAACTTGCATATCTCGCCTTCATCAGGATGTTTATTTGAATGTCATTTCTTGTTTATCACATTTCACATCAAGATTTAAATGGAGTTTTGGCGTGATGAGATTTTTTCAGAATACGCAAGCCCGTTCCCCTGTTATCTTAAAACTATTATTATTGAATAATTACATCTAAAAGATATTCTATAGGAAGGGGTTGAAGTTGAACATTACGCCTTCTTAGGATGTTGGAAGGAAAATTATAGCTCCATCATATTGTAGATAGAGATTAAGCTGAAGCTTTGCGGATATTCTATATCAGGGGTGGACTTGTATACTGCACCTTGTATAGGATGTTGGAAGGAATATCATTTCTTCTTTATCATATTTCAGATTGAGATTTAAATAAGCCTTTGGCGTTAGAATTACCAGAATACACTAGTCCGTTCCCCTGTTACCTAAAATCTTTCATTACGAAATACTCATATCTTCTATATCACATTGTAGATCAATATTGAGATGAATTATTGCCGTAATGACAATTACGCTCGTTCCCTTGTTATCTTAAAACTATCATTACTAACTACTTACATCTAAGGAATATATGAAGGGGCTGGACTAGTATATTATGTTATGGAAGGAATATTATAGCTTTTTATCATATTGCAGATTGATATTAAGAATAAGGTTTGCCCTAATGTCATTTACTAGAATACACAAGTCCGTTTCCCTGTTACTTTAAATTATTATTCTGAATCACCTACATCTAAAGGATATTCTATAACAAGGAGTTGGACTTGTATATTCGCCTTCTTTAGGATTCTGGAATGAATATTATAGCTTCTTTATCATATTCTAGATTGATATTAAGATGAAGCTTTGCTGTAACGACATTGACGAAATAACAAAAATCCTTTCCCCTTTCAACTTAGGTCTAAAGAATATTCTATATCAAGGGATTTGATTTGTGTATTTCCTTTCTTAAGCCTGTTAGCTTGAAACTATTATTACGAAGCATTTACATCTAAAGGATAATCTATATGAACAAGTTGGACTTATATGTGATGTTATGGAATGAATATGGAAGCTTCTTTATCATATTCTAGATTGATATTAAGATGAAGCTTTGCCGTAATGACATTTACAAGAATACACAAGTTCTTTCTCCTGTTATCTTAAAACTATTATCACTAAACATTTACATCTAAAGAATATTCTATATCAAGGGGTTGGACTTATGTATTCGCCTTCTTTAGGATATTGGAAGGAATAGTATAGTTTCTTTATCAAATTGCAGATTGATATTAAGATGCAGCTTGCCGTAAAGACGATTACGAGATTAGACAAGTCCGTTGTCCCTGTTAACTTAAAACTAGTATTAAAAAGAACTTACATCTAAAGAATATTCTATATGGAGGGGTTGGACTTGTATATGATGTTATGGAAAGAAAATTGTAGCTTCGTTATCATATTAGATTGATATTAAGATGAAGTTTTGCCGTAATGACATTTACGAGAATACACAAGTCCTTTCCCCTATTAGCTTAAAAATATTATTACAAAACACTTACATCTAAAGAATATTCTATATCAAGGGGTTGGACTTGTGTATTCGCCTTCTTTAGGATATTGGAAGGAATATAGGTATAGTATAGGTTCTTTATCAAATTGCAGATTGATATTAAGATGAAGCTTTGCCGTAATGACATTTACAAGAATACACAAGTCCTTTCCCCTGTTATCTTAAAACTATTATCACTAAACATTTACATCTAAAGAATATTCTATATCAAGGGGTTGGATTTATGTATTCGCCTTCTTTAGGATATTGGAAGGAATAGTATAGCTTCTTTATCAAATTGCAGATTGATATTAATATGCAACTTTGCCGTAAAGACGTTTACGAGATTAGACAAGTCCATAACCCCTGTTAGCTTAAAACTAGTATTACAAAGAACTTACATCTAAAGGATATTCTATATGGAGAGGTTGGACTTGTATATGATGTTATGGAAGGGATATTGTAGCTTCTTGTATCATATTCTAGATTGATATTAAGATGAAGCTTTCTCGTAATGACAGTTACGAGAATATACAAGTCCGTTCCTCAGTTAACATAAATGTAACTCAACTTACATCTAAGTGATATTTCATACGAAAGCTTTGGATATTTGGTTTCCACCTTAACCAGTATATGGGATGGATAACACTTTGGCGTGATAATATTTGTATAAATACAGTAGTCCGTTCCCCATTAACTTACTTAAAACTATATCTGAAGGATATGCTGTGTTAAGGGAATGGGTTTAACTTGCATATTTCGACTTCAGAATGGGTAGTTCATTGTCTTATATAAAATGAGATCAATTTTGTACTTTGGTTCAATAAGTTGTTCGAATATAAACAAACTAGGTCCCCTATTAAATAACTAGTCTAATATAATCTGTTTTATCACATATCTTATAAGAAGATAATCCTTAAAATAGAGAGGAAGGCGAATAGGAGAAATAATGTATGAAGAATTCATACTCCGTGCCCATCTGTAATATGGACGTTTGCACTTCAGAATTAAATTCGAATGACCAGGTACTTATACTTGATTTTGTAGCTATTTCTGAGAAGTTGAAACTGGTATAATAGAAGATTATACGAAATCTGGCATTTTCTCGGCGGGGATTGGTTGTTCCACTCAATTGGGTGCCATTCTTAAGAAAATTTAATGACAATAATTGCTTTAAGTCCGTACCTAGTACGAAAAATTCATAAATAATTCCTTCTAAAGCGCCTATTTTACATGCACTAACTTAACATGCTAAGACAATCTGTCGGCGAGTCTTCGGTTTTTCATGGCAAAGTAAGATCTTTTTTGGTCAAGATCCACTATAAATTATAAAATACACTAACGACTTGGAACATAATTTGAACAATTCTGCTTAAAAAGTAATGTAACATGCACAGGCACTTACTACAGTCATCTGTTATTTTCTATGATTCATTAGTACGTCTGACAAATGTAATAACTACTACTAGTTCATGCTAAAATCATAGATATTAATACTAGTGTTTCATTATACGTAATGGACATGAGTCCGACTTGAATCGAATATATTGGGTTAGCATCAAGGAGCTAGTAACCCAAATCTCTGGATAAAATAGGATCCTCTGGAATATGACGCAAGTCTAGAAATTTTTATTACTTTAACCCATGCTTAAACAATTTAGCATGCAGAGAATAACTTAAAAAGGTATTTTCCGGCTTCCCAGTTTCTAGTCCGAAGATTCAATGCTTGATTGACCTGAAGAGTCTCTTAGACAATTGTCAGCTAGAAGAGATGAAAATGGGAGGGGGTACATCTAAAATCATTTCATGCAAATACGGAATGGAATTTTGTGCTTGGGGTCATATTCTAGATTCCGAACAAACTAACTTATAACTAATATAAAAAATAAAATATAAAACTAACTAAGAAACTTAAAAAGATGAAAACAGTACAATTACAAATAGAAATCAGGAGTGTGGTGATGCAGGCATCTCCTCTGAAAAATAAATCAATCCATTGAGTAGGGTTATTGTTATACCAGATGAATTAAATTAAGAGGAGAAATTTTGAGATTTATGTCCAGGTTTACATTTCAAATAGGTAAAGAAAAATATGAATATGAAACTAGTTAGTCTTCTGGTTAGTCTTTCTGTTGTTTATGAGAAATCAAGATTCTAGTTTTGGAAGTCTTTATGAACAGTCAACTGTACACCGCCTGCCACAAAACCAGTCTGCCAACATTAATTATAAACTGCAACAGAATCTTCCTTATGTTGTAGTTAATGAACAACATGCATGATTCTCTCATGAGTCTTAATTTCATTCCATTATGAATGTCCTTTATTTAAACTAGTTGTTTTACGTTACCCTGAAGAAGACAACGGATTTAGGTATGGCGAACTAGCAGGTGACTTAAAAAAAACAAATATCGATTGTCTTTTCGACTTAAAAAATGTCTTCCATATTTTCGGTTGAGGATTTATTCCAAAACAACATTCTCAAATTTTCACCTCTAATTTGTTTCAACCTGGAAAGATTTCACCATAATCGATTTGAATATATAATATTTTCGTGTTCATTCAAGATCACAAGCTTCAACAAATATGCTAAGCCCCATTTTCAACCTCATAATACAAGCATGAAGTGTTGAAAATACTCACAACATTGGGGTGTACGGAAAAAATTCGATTTTGGTCAACCTCATCGATTCTGATGGAACACCGACATAGTACGTTTTCGAAGATAAAAAATTCGATTCTAGTGTTAGTTTAACTTTAGACCATGATTAACTACGTTACAGAGTCGAGAGTAGGCGGGACCCTGAGTTCTGCTCATCTTATACACAATGACCCCAGAAAATTAATGTTGTAGAGAGATGATTTAAAATTTGAATCGGGATTCTTCTGTGATTTAACAGAACAAAGTTCAGCGATTGTTCCAACTTTTGTGAATTTCAAACTTTTGCGAAATTTCATAAGGGGTATGTATGAAAAAAAAATCGATTTTGGTCAACCTCATCGATTCTGATGTAACACCGATGTAGTACGTTTTTGAAGGTAAGAAATTCGATTCTAGGGTTAGTTTCAACCTTAGACCATGATTAACCACGTTGCAGAGTGTAGGGAGTGGTAGGGACCCTGCATTCTGCTCATCTCATACAAAATGACCCTAGTTAAATAGTTTTATAGAGATAATGCACTTATTCCAAGATGAAAAATTCGATTCTAACATTAGTTTTAACTATAGACCATGACTAACTACGTTACAGTGTCGGGACCCTTCATTATGTTCATCTCGAACACAATGACCCTAGTAAAATCATGTTGTTGGGGTAGTTATGGAAAAGGGTGAATGAATTATGTAATTTTGTGAGTGGTATGGGTGGGTTATGAAACTAAATGATATAAGATGATTTGGTGCTATATTCATTTTCATAATCTAACGAAATGGTGAAGATGATAATAACGCTCCAATTCCTGACTTGAATTGACACTAACGTCTCTACATCTTAATATCAGAACTGACCAAAATCATATAAGAGAAATTAGTAAACAGTCACTTGTTAGAAACACTTTTTTACTAATTGCGAATATTGTGGGGATTATGGCGTTGATCTGTAATATTTGAAAGGTACAAAAAGGTTTAGAGTAATAGTGATATGAATTATTATTCTTATCTATCTTATCAAAAATAGTTAATTCCTTGAGATAACCGGCAACTGCAGTGACGAACAATAATTTTACCTGGTTTTCAGTAACAGTTTTGCACGTCAACGTGTATTTTCATTATCTCTAAAATTAGAGAAACAATACAAATACAAACAGGACAATGCGGAAACCAAATTGGATGCCGGGTAAGTGAATTTATTTGATAAATGTGCTTATAAAACAATGCAACGTTTCCAAATATTATTATCTAGCAGCAAACAGATTTCCCAAATAGATAAACGTAATGTTAACATGTTAATTCGATATTAGCCATACGGAAATAACAGTTTTTATAGATGTGTTCGAAACTACTTCGTAACAGGTACGTTAAATATTTGAAGAAATATAGTTTTTCTGTAAACACAAAACTGCTCACAGGTTTTGTGTTGAAACGGGTAGTATCTTTTTCACATAATGAATTCAAATTCGGGAGCCTGCGTTTGGGCAATAGCTTCTGGATTGGGTTAGGAGGGTCATCTAACAGTTAGAATACTTAATCCTGATTAAGACTATTGTCCCTCATTGTACCTCCTCCGATGCTAGACCAGAATTTCTTCCACGTGTAGTTTCTGATGTTGGCGATGACTGAGTAGGTGCTCAGCACGTGCTGCGCCGCTTCTATCTCTTTTCCGCATGACCTCATAGTGCGTTAACCACTAGACCTACATGGTGCATGTGTTTTATTAGGTGACCTTGACAATGTCCCGTAGTGATTCATGTAAGTAGTCGCAGGTTCTTCCTAGACAGTCTCTGAAGTAATATTCCAAAATATTCATCTTTGCCCGGGTAATTTCAGCCCTGTTTTATAAGGCGGTAAGCTGTTAAATGTTTAAATAATCGATGGTAGAAGCCGTTATTATGGTGATTTATCATTCTGTTTAAATGAACAATTATACTTTATTTTTTACCACTTTTACTAATAACTAGAAAACGTGTATGTAAGCAGTACAATAATTATTACGTCTCACCTGATTAACTCCAGCTTTTAGGATTTTGAATCTTAAGTTGAGCGTACGTTCTTTGAACACCTCGCACAAATGTTCTTCATCCCAAGTCCCCAACTCTCGTTTCAAAATATCCCAGAAAAGTAATAAAATCGAAAATAAAGAAAACTGTATTAATTTTTAGTTCTGGGAACATGTATCGAAAAAGCATGGCATTGAACCAAATGGTCAGTTTTGAGGAGATAGTGACTAACAGTTAGAAAGGATAGGAGTTTAGTATAACCAAGGTACGAATAATAATTACGTACCAAGAACAGTTTTGATGGATTTAGAACCAGGAACCATGGCTGCGGCAAGAAGTGGACCTTACGGTCCTTTTCAAATAGGATAACTACATATTCGGTAGCGAGATTGCAGATACTGCTTTGGATGTAATTCGAAAGGAAGCAGAAATTTGCGAAGGATTTCAGTTAACACACTCTCTAGGTGGAGGAACAGGTTCTGGATTCGGTACCCTACTATGTAACAAATTACGTGAAGAATATCCAGATAGACTATTGATTACATTCAGTGTTCTTCATTCACCAAAGGTATCTGAAGTGGTATTAGAACCATATAATGCGACACTTTCTATGAATCAACTAATTGAAAATAGTGATTTAACCCAGTGTATCGATTATGAAGCTTTATACGATATTAGTTTCCGCACCTTAAACAACTCCAGTCCAACGTATTCAGACTTGAATCACTTAATATCGCTCACTATGTCTGGCATTACAGCTTGTTTCCGATTTCCTGGACAACTAAATGCAGATTTGAGAAAATTAGCCACTAATATGATCCCATTTCCGCGACTTCATTTCTTAATTCCAGGGTTTGCACCTTTGACTGCGCCCAACGTTACACCTTACAGTAAATTTGATGTGAGGAAAATCACAGCGCAATTGTTTAAGCCTCAGAATTTAATGGCTGCTTGTAATCCATTCCACGGTAGATATTTAACAGTAGCTACAATTTATAGAGGATGCGTACCTATTCAACAAGTTGACCAATACACTTTCGAACTGCAAACTAAGAATTCCCCATATTTTGTGGAATGGATACCGAATAATATCAAAGTTGCAGTTTGTGATGTACCATCTCCGCATGCTCCACTTTCTGCAACTGCAACGGCTGTGCACGAATTATTCAATCGCGTTGACGAACAATTCACAGTTATGTTCAAGGATAGAGCCTTTAGCATTGGTATTCAGGAGAAAAGATGGATGAAATAAAATTTTCTGAAGCTGCGAGTAATATAAGAGACCTCATATCTGAATACCAACAATACCAGGTGAGACCGAATGCGATAAATGATTTTGTTCTAGAAATTAGATTCGTCAGTTTCTCTCATGTCAGTTAGAAGCACATCGTTGCTGATGAATTTTGATAGACATACGTAATCGTATCTTTATTATATACCAGTTATTATAATGATTCTGCTCATAGAGAGGAGGGTTTTAGAACGTTTGGGCAAGTACTCTGCAATGTGGAGCTTCGCCTGCCTCATACTGGGGGCACTGCGCTAAACCGAGAGCCACTGTCTATCCAGTAGCTCTCTGAGGACGTAGATTCCGATCGCTGGATCGGGGCCTAGGGAACCCCGTTTGACTAATTCATCGGCCACTTGGTCTCGTTTCCTTGCACGCCAGAGTGGGCAGATACCCATACTAGCTGAACTTCAGAAGTCTAATTCTATTGAAATTTATATTCACAACGAATACATAAATTGTCAAGTCAATTGAATAAAATCAACTGATTGATTAGGTAACCTTGGAAATCGTTGCTAGCTGTTGGTTTGGCAAATGAATTGGTTGCATTGAATTACTATGATTTCATTTCTTTCTTATCGTGAACAGGGTATATCTGTAACTTATTCAACCATGATAAAACGAAGAACACAGAATGAACTTAATAGAAACCTTCAATTTCTAACTAACAAATGTCATTCTATCTTGAAAGTGAATTCAATTTTTTTTTCTCGAGTATGAGGTACTAGATGTATATAATGAAGGAGATAACACATAATGAATTTGGCAAGATAATATTGAAACTGAAGATTGACCCAGTTTAAAATTGATTTGATTAATTAATTTATACCAATGGATACTTTTAATTATGTTCTACTTTTGTTTCATTTTAGTAACATTATAGATAGAATAAGATTTATCATGCAAAACGAATCATGCGGACTATTTAAACCTGGAATAACTTACGTTTCCTGTCTTTCACTGTTGACAGAATTGTAGCAATTCATCTATTTAAGTTTTGCAAGAAAGTTGAAGGTATTGTTTAATGTGTGGAATATGTGTTGGTCAAATCGGATGTAGAAGCAGGTAACTATCAAGAGAAAATTGTCATTAGAAGAATTCTATTTACTTGGTGACGATCACATAGTCTATTTTTATCCTTGGCATCACTAAAATGGAATAACATTAACTATTGTTAGACATCTCTATAATCTATAAGAATGTTGATACAGTTCGTGAAATCGAAATGCATGTAAACATTCTTTATTGGTGTTTGTGAGAATGTGAATGACGTTCGCAAAAAAATGCACATTACTAACAGTTTGCTTATTATTGGCGCTTTTTGGTTCTTTCTCGAAAGGATTGCAAAGAATCAATCAACTTATTATAGATGTGCTCTAATATACCCGATCTTATGACCCTTACAAAATCACACTTTCGATGAATAATTCACCCAGAATTGCTATGTGTTTTAATATACGCCCAATAAAATCATACTTTCAATGAAGATTTCCCTAAAATCGGTATCGGCCATGTTTTAATACCTCTCAAAGTATATGACCCCCCAACATACTTTTAATGAAGATTTACCTGAAATTGATACCGCGAGTGTTCTAATATACTTCAAAGCTTATGACCCCAATAAAATCATACTTCCAACGAAGATTTACCTAGAATTGGTATCGGCAATGCTCTAATATATTTAAAAGCTTATGACCCCCTAATAAATAATACTCTCAATAGAGATTCACACTGCGCCAGCAGTGTTCTAGTATACTGCAAGCTTACAACCACCAATAAAGTCATAATTTCAATAAAGATTTACCTAAAATTGGTATCAGCAATGTTCTAATGTACTTCAAAAGCTTATGAACCCCAATAAATCATACTTTCAGTGAAAATTAATAATATATAAAATTGGTATCGGCAGTGTTATGAAAAGCCCAAGTCTATGACCCCCAATAAAATCATTATTTCGATGAAGATTTACCTAAAGTTGGTATCAGCAGTGTTCTAATATACGTTAAAGTTTCTGTCCTCTCAATAAAATCATAATTTCAATGAATATTCACCTACAATTGGTATCGGCAGTGTTCTCATATACCGCAAGTTATCACCCACCAATAATATAATAATTTCAAAGAAGATTGACCTGAAAATGGTATCAGCAGTGTTCTAATATACCTCAAAGCTTATGAACCCCAATAAAAACATTTTCAATGAAGATCCACCTAAAATTGGGATTGGCAGTGTTCTAATATACTCCCAAGCTTATGACTCCCAATAAAATCATACGTTTAATGAATATTCACCGAAAATTGGTATCAGCAGTGTTCTCATATACCGCAAGTTATCACCCACCAATAAAATAATAATTTCAAAGAAGATTGACCTGAAAATGGTATCAGCAGTGTTCTAATATACCTCAAAGCTTATGAACCCCAATAAAAACATTTTCAATGAAGATCCACCTAAAATTGGGATTGGCAGTGTTCTAATATACTCCCAAGCTTATGACTCCCAATAAAATCATACGTTTAATGAATATTCACCGAAAATTGGTATCGGCAGTGTTCTCATATACCGCAAGTTATCACCCACCAATAAAATAATAATTTCAAAGAAGATTGACCTGAAAATGGTATCAGCAGTGTTCTAATATACCTCAAAGCTTATGAACCCCAATAAAAACATTTTCAATGAAGATCCACCTAAAATTGGGATTGGCAGTGTTCTAATATACTCCCAAGCTTATGACTCCCAATAAAATCATACGTTTAATGAATATTCACCTACAATTGGTATCGGCAGTGTTCTCATATACCGCAAGTTATCACCCACCAATAAAATAATAATTTCAAAGAAGATTGACCTGAAAATGGTATCAGCAGTGTTCTAATATACCTCAAAGCTTATGAACCCCAATAAAAACATTTTCAATGAAGATCCACCTAAAATTGGGATTGGCAGTGTTCTAATATACTCCCAAGCTTATGACTCCCAATAAAATCATACGTTTAATGAATATTCACCGAAAATTGGTATCAGCATTATTCTAATCTACCCCAAGCTTATGAACCCCAATAAAAACATACTTTCAATGAAATTTGGGATCGTCCGTGTTCTAATATACCTCTAGGGTTATGACCTCCAAATAAAATCATAATTTCAATGAATATTACCTAAAATTGGTATCGGCAGTGTTCTTATATACCCCAAGCTTATCACCCACCGATGAAATAATAATTTCACAAAAGATTTACCTAAAAATGGTACCAGCAGTGTTCTAATATACCGTACAGCTTATGAGCCCCAATAAAATCATACTTTCAATGAAGGATTCACCTAAAATTGGGATCGGCAGTGTTCTAATATGGCCCAAGCTTATGGACCTCAATGAAAACATATGTCTGGAAAAAACAAATTTTGGTCAACCTCATCGATTCAAATGGAACGCCGATATAGTACGTTTTCGAAAGTAAAAATTCGTTTCTAGAGTTAGTTTCAACCTTAGACCATGATTAGTCACGTTACAGTGTCGGGAGTGGTCGGGACCCTGTATTCTGCTCATCTCAAACACAATGACCCTAGTAAAATCATGTTGTTGGGGTGGGTATGGAAAGGCTGAAGGAATGCTTTAATTTTATGAATGGGTTGCGTGGGTTATGAACTAAAAGATTGGGTGCTATATTTATTTTCATAATCTAGTGAAATGGTGAAGATGAGAGTCTATGATAAGAACGCTCCAATTCCTGACTTGAACTGACCCTAACGTCTCTACATTTTAATGTCAGAACTGACCAAAATGATTTAAATGAAATTACTAAACAGTCGGTTCCTATTGAAACACTTTTTATTTAACTAATTGCGAATATTGTGGTGATTATCTTGTTGATCTGTAATACTTGAATGATACAAAAAGATTTAGAGTAATAGTGATATGAATTATTATTCTTATCTATCTTATCAAAAACAGTTAATTCGTTGAGATAACCGGCAACTTCAGTGACGAACAATAATTTTACCTGATTTTCAGTAACAGTTTTGCACGTCGACGAGTATTTCCATTAGCACTAAAATGAGAGAAATAATACAAATACAAACGGGACAATGCGGAAACCAAATTGGATGCCGGGTAAGTGAATTTGTTTGATAAATGTGCTTATAAAACAATACAACGTTTCCAAATATTATTATCACGTAACAAACAGATTTCCCAAATAGATAAACGTAATAGAAGTTTATTTAAATAAGCTTTATGAATGCTTCGTTGACTATTTATAAACATATTATTATAGTGATGTTATAATAATAGATTTTCCTATGTTAACAAGTTAACTGGATATTCGCCACACGGAAATAAATCTTTATAAATGTGTTCGAAAATACTTCGTAACAGGTACGTCAAATATTTGAAGAAATATAGTTCTTCTCTAAGCATAAAGCTGCTCACAGGTTTTGTGTTGGAACGGGAATAGTCGAGTCAATTTAGCAAAAAAGCTCGGAATTTTTTCCAAACAACCAATCAACTTAATTTTTTTTGCAAATCGTTCCTGGACAGATACTGAACGATATTGAACTTAAAGATCTAGTCGCTAGACCATTTTTCACCTGTTAAACCGGATATTGGCCAATTTTCATGGGAAAATGTATTGTAAAATTTGTAAAATTGGTAAGTATTGCCAAAATTGACTGGAAAACTCGACTCGGGGGTTTTCGGGGTCGCTGATCACGATTCCGAAGTTAGATTTACCATTTTCCACCCCGGTAGCTAGAAATTGGCCAATTTTATGTCAGAAAAATGGATAAATTAGATAATTTCGTAATTTTTGTTGAAAATGGCTAGAAAATTTCACTCGGAAGTCATTTGATATTGGATATGAAACAAATGATTTACAGTCACGGATAAATTCCCTTTGATAGCAGTGCCAATTTCAACAAAAATTACGAAATTCTCTAATTTATCCATTTTTCTGACATAAAATTGGCCAATTTCTAGCTACCGCGGTGGAAAATGGTAAATCTAACTTCGGAATCGTGATCAGCGACCTCGAAAATCCCTGAGTGGAATGTTTTAGTCATTTTTAACAAAAATTACGAAATTATTAAATTTGGCTATTTTTCAGACATATAATTGGCCAATTTCTAGATACTGCGGTCGAAAATGGTAAATCTAACTTCGGAATCGTGATCAGCGACCCCGAAAACTCCCCAGAGGAGTTTTCCAGCCAATTTTGGCAATACTTACCAATTTTACAAATTTTACAATAAATTTTCCCATGAAAATTGGCCAATTTCCGGTTTAACAGGTGAAAAACGGTCGAGCGACTAGATCTTTAAGTTCAATATCGTTCAATATCCGTCCAGGAACGATTTGCAAAAAAAATTAAGTTGATTGGTCTGTTTGGAAAAAATTCCGAGCTTTCACATTTTTAACGTCTAATTTGAGCCGACTAGAAGTATATTCACATACTCATTTATCTGATGTTGGCTTTGCCAAATAACAATGATGAGGTCTTTCTAGCAAAGATGGATCAGTAACGTCACAATCTTATAGTTCCAGGCAACTGTTTCGCTCTTCTCATAGAGCTCATCAGAGGACCGAAGTTTACAACATTACTGAACTATATTTGCTGAAGGTAGTCCTAGCCGGCCTACAACGTGGTAAAAGGACCGTAAAATTTTGGTCTTTCAACAATATTTTACCTTCAACTGAGATCTTTCAGCAACGTAGCAACTTGCTCGTTCCACTAGTGAGCTCTATGAGAAGAGCGAAACAGTTGTCTGGAACTATAAGTTTGTGACGTTACTAATTGATCTGGGCTAGAAAGACCTTATCAATACGACTTTCAGTGATACTGACATATCAAAAGTGTTTGTTTTATAGTCGACCTGGTAAGGAATAAATCTGGAGACGCTCTCCGCACACTTTCTATAACATCAAGTTGACAGATGTATGGGCGATTTCAAATCGATAAATTGCTGAATCGATTCAATGTTTCGATTATTTAATTGGATAACGATTGTGTAATTTTGATGCCAACCTCTATTAAGCGATAGTGTAGAAGATAGACTATCAAACAAAAGATTATAAAATTTTTTTTTCCTAGGTTCTTCACATAAAACGGATTGTCATGCAGTTTTTATATAGTCTAGGAGCCAGAGCGATATTGATGATCTGATAATTAACCCGATGGCACTATGGTTTATCGTTAGAGGTCGGTTCAATGACCAATTCATCTCACAGACCGAATTTTCGCCGGCTGCTAGATCTCGAGATACAGCCTCCGCAAATTGTTTATTTTTTGACTGGGGTTAACCCTTTCCAAGTTGCGGTTACTTGAAAAGCATGCCATTCTTATACACTTCCACCATGTGCCATCAATTTTTATCGTGTCCGTTTATCAGGCCGACCAGTTAAAATTGGACCGAAAATGGACTGCAAGTTAACCCTCCCAAACCTGGTGAAAAATGTTCATTGGTGTTGGCAATTGTTAAGATACCCTATGCCATCAAAAGTTATCGATCCATTTCCAAGTAATTGGCCATTATTTGGACCAAAAATGATTTTGTTTCTCAATTTGTAGCTAAACCTTGCGGATTACAACTATTACAAGGTAACATGATGGCATCATGTTAAACAACTTTATTGGAGGTCAAATAAAGATTTAAAATTATTGCCATCACTCTTTACCTATTTCAACCCCCTCAAACCCCCTAAATCCACCTCCCTAGAACAAACAAAAGAACAAAA
Source organism: Endomychus coccineus (assembly GCA_958510875.1). Lineage (NCBI taxonomy): Eukaryota > Metazoa > Arthropoda > Insecta > Coleoptera > Endomychidae > Endomychus > Endomychus coccineus. The sequence goes on along the minus strand of OY294071.1, from coordinate 33,368,492 downwards.
AACAGCCGTTTCGATTTTAAACCCAGCCAGAATCTCAATAATTGACTAATTTATCATAAAATTAGTCATATTATTCATATTTTTTTGGGGGTGGTTTTAGAAGGTTTTGGGGAGCTGAAATAGGCAAGGAATGATAGCAATAATTTTGAATATTTATTTGACCTCCAATAAAATTATTTAACATGGTGCCATCATGCTACCTTGTAATCCGCAAGGTTTCGCCACAAAATCAGAAAAAAAAACATTGTTGGTCCAAATAATGGCCAATTACTCGGAAATGGACCGATAACTTTTGATGGCATAGGGTATCTTAACAATTTCCAACACCAATGAACATTTTCCATTTTGGGAGGGTTAACTTGCAGTCCATTTTCGGTCCAATTTTAATTGGTCAGTCTGATAAACGGACACGATAAAAATTATGGCACATGGTGGAAGTGTATAAGAATGGCATGCTTTTCAAGTGACTGCAACTTGAAAAGGGTTAACCTCCAGTCAAAAAATAAACAATTTGCGGAGGCTGTGTCTCGAGATCTAGCAGCCGGCGAAAATTCAGTCTGTGAGATGAATTGATCATTGAGCCGTCCTCTAACGATAAACCATAGTGCCATCGGGTTAATGTTCAGACCATCAATATCGCTCTGGCCCCTAGACTATTATGCATTTAATGTTTCCAATAAAAAGGAAACGATTAATTAACCGAATCCTATTGCATTGCGACTCGAATCGATTCATTGAGAATTTTGCCCAACCCTACTTGCAAGACCAACTGCCTCTTTTTTTGGGACCCTGTATCCCAGTTACGAAGTATCTGCGAATACATATTTATTAATATTTTTTTTTACTGCTGAATGGTGAATTTTAAGTTCAGCGAACCGAATGTTTTTTTGAGCCTCTTGCACAAATTCTCTTCATCCCAAATCCCCAACACTCGCTTCAAAATATTCCAGAGAAGAAATAACGTCGAAAATAATGAAAACTATATTAATTTTTAGTTTTGGGAAACTGTATCGAAGGAGCATGGCATTGAACCAAATGGTCAGTTTTGTGGAGATAGTGACTTACAATTAGAAAGGATAGGAGTTTACTATAATGAAGGTGCGAATAATAATTACATACCAAGAGCAGTTCTGGTGGATTTAGAACCAGGAACAATGGCTACGGCAAGAAGTGGACCTTACGGTCGTCTTTTCAAACCGGATAACTACATCTTCGGGCTTAATGGTGCAGGCAATAATTGGGCCAAAGGTCATTACACAGAAGGTAGCGAAATTACAGACACTGCTTTGGATGTAATTCGTAAGGAAGCAGAAATTTGCGATTGTCTCCAAGGATTTCAGTTAACACACTCTCTAGGTGGAGGAACAGGTTCTGGATTCGGTACCCTACTATGTAACAAATTACGTGAAGAATATCCAGATAAGCTATTGATTACATTCAGTGTTCTTCCTTCTCCAAAGGTATCTGAAGTGGTATTAGAACCATATAATGCGACACTTTCTATGAATCAACTAATTGAAAATAGTGATTTAACCCAGTGTATCGATAACGAAGCTTTATACGATATTAGTTTCCGCACCTTAAACAACTCCAGTCCAACGTATTCAGACTTGAATCACTTAATATCGCTCACTATGTCTGGCATTACAGCTTGTTTCCGTTTTCCTGGTCAACTAAATGCAGATTTGAGAAAATTAGCCACTAACATGATACCGTTTCCGCGACTACATTTCTTAGTTCCAGGGTTTGCACCTTTGACTGCGCCCAACGTTACACCTTATAGTAAATTTGATGTGAGGAAAATCACAGCGCAATTGTTTGAGCCTCAAAATTTAATGGCTGCTTGTAATCCATTCCACGGTAGATATTTAACAGTAGCTACAATTTATAGAGGCCGCGTGTCTATGCAACAAGTTGACCAATACACTTTCGAACTGCAGACTAAGAATTCCCCATATTTTGTGGAATGGATACCGAATAATATCAAAGTTGCAGTTTGTGATGTACCATCTCCATATGCTCCACTTTCTGGAACTGTCATTGCAAACACAACGGCTGTGCACGAATTATTCAAGCGTATTGACCAACAATTCACAGTCATGTTCAAGCATAGAGCCTTTTTGCATTGGTATTTAGGAGAAGGGATGGATGAAATGGAATTTTCTGAAGCTGCCAGTAATATGAGAGATCTCATATCTGAATACCAACAATACCAGGTGAGACCAAATGCGATATAAGATTTTGTTCTAGAAATTAGATTCGTCCTTTTCTCTCATGTCAGTTAAAAGCACATCGTTGCTGACGAATTTTGACAGACATCGCAATCGTATTTTTATACCAGTTATTGAAATCAATACCTCTATCCCAATTTAGAGATATTGCTTAACTGTTCCCCAATGTATATTCTAGTCAAATTAGATGAATAATGGCCAAAATAAAGAGAAGTCGAGTCCCTGGGTTTTTCTTCAAAAAAAAAGTGTAGTTGTTGGTGTCAGAAAACATATGTAGTAACGCGGGAGCTCGCGAGCTGGTGCATAAATATCAATATGTATATTTATGTATTTGTTCGAATTTTTTGAGGAAAAACCTTGGATATCTCAAAAAGTATACATGCAGTTCTCGGAAAAAATTTCGAGAGCACATTTGTTCAGAATTAATTTTCCTTCAAAACATAACCTAACCAACTGCAAGCTGCAACATTTGGAATCCGCGAATGACGCACATGTGCAGTGGCAGCCTTTTCCAGACTTTCCATCTATCTTACACCTGCCTTAGATATCTTACAGGCGTGGCTAGGACACTAGCGATAAAGGAGTGTTAAATATAAACCACAGTGCCGGTCATTCGCAATTTGGAAGCTCTTTAGGTATTAGATGAGCTCAATGTTGATTGCTTTCTTCATTTCTTCAGAGGTCGCATATAGTGCAATGCTATAGCAACTCTGTCTCTAACGGCAGTGATAAAAAGATATGGCCTTCCATTTTTACGTTGCTCTCGAAAGTAATTTACAGTTACCATTTTCACAGTAACCATCACACGACATAGATATGGGTCACATTAGTCCCAAGAAACTGGTTCTGAACTTCAGAAGTCAATCAATCAATCTAGCAAGTCTAAGGCTTGAATTTTGCATGGACTGGTGTCTCTTATGGCCTCAGGCGGCATGTATACGCAGCTGAGAGAAGCCAATGCTGGACATTCGTCGACCTGGGTCATAAACGATTCCCATGAAGTAGATGACAGTGGTCTGTAAGAAGTCCTGTCACCAGTTAGATGCCTCTTGTGCTTATAAAGACAAGGGTTTTAGAGCCTTTGGGCGAGAGCTCCGCAATGTAAAGCTTCGCCAGCCTAATACTGAGGGCATTGCGCCAAACCTAGAGCCACTTTCTATCCAGTAACACTGGGCGTGGATTCCGATCGCTGGATCTACGTCAGGGGTGCCTAGGGAACCCCGTTAGCCTAATTCATCGCCCACTTAGTTTCGTTTCCTTCTACGCCGAATCTGAACTTCAGAAGTCTAATTGTATTAAAATTTATATTCACAACGAATACATTAATTGTCAAGTCAATTGAATAAAATCAACTAATTGATTCGGCAACCTTGCAAAGTGTTGCCAGCTATTAAAATGAAATTTTTCTCGTTTGACAAATGAATTGGTTGCATTGAATTACTAACTACGATGTCAGTTCTTCCTTATCGTGAACAGGGTATATCTGTAACTTACTCAACCAAGATAAAACGAAGAACAATGAACGAACTTAACAGAAACCTTCAATTTATAACTGACAAATATCATCGTGAAGGTTGTCTTCGCGTTTAATAAGTTTTTTTTTCTACCTTGAAAACGAATTAAATTTTTTTTTCAGGAGTATGAGGAAGTAGATGAATATAGTGAAGAAGACGATATTACAGAAGAGGCCATAACAGATGAAGATATTGCAAAAAATGATATTGACACTGAAGATTGACCCAGTTCAATATTGATTTGATTAATTAATTTTTAGCAATAGATACTCTTAATTATGTTGTACTTTTGTTTCATTTTAGTAACATGATAGATAGAATAAGATTAATCATGCAAAACGAATCATGCGGACTATTTAAACCTAGATTAACTTACGGTTCCTTTCTTATTGTTCACTGTTGACAGAATTGTAGCAATTCATCTATTTAAGTTTTGCAAGAAAGTTGGAGGTATTGTTTAATGTGTGGAATATGTGTTGGTCAAATCGGATGTAAAAGCAGGTATCTACCAAGAGAAAATTGTCATTAGAAGAGTTCTATTTACTTGGTGACGATAATATAGTCTATTTTTATACTTGGCATCACTAAAATGGAATAACATTAACTATTGTTAGACATCTCTATAATCTATAAGAATTTTGACACAGTTCGTGAAATCGAAATGCATGTAAATATTCTTTACTAGTGTTTGTGAAAATGTGAATGACGTTCACAAAAAAATGCACATAACTAATAGTATGCTGATTTTTGGCGCTTTTTGGTTCTTTCTCGAAAGGAACTTTCAATGGAAAATTCACTCAGAATTCTACCTAAACCTGGTACCAGCAGTTCTAATATACCTCAAACCTTATGACTTCTAATTAAATCATACTCTCAATAGAGATATAACTAAAATTGGCATCTTCTAATATACTTCGAAAGCTTATGAAGCATACTTTCAATGAATATTACATAAAATTGATATTGGCAGTGTTATAATATGGCCAAGCTTATGATCCCCCAATAAAATCATAATTTCGATGGAGACTTACCGAAAATGGGTATCACCAGTGTTCTAATATAACTCAAAGCTTATGACCTCCCAATAACATCACAATTTTACTGAATATTTACTTAAAATTGGTATCGACAGTGTTCTCAAATACCCCAGGCTTATCATGAACCAAAACAAGGATAATTTCAAAGATTTACCTAAAATGGCATCAGCAGTGTTCTAATATACCTCAAAGCCTATGACCCCCAATAGAATCATGCTTTCAATGAAGATTCACCTAAAATTGGAATCGGCAGTGTTCTAATATACCTCCAATCTTATGACTCCCAATAAAATCACACGTTCTTATGACCCCCAAAAAAACCATACTTTCAATAAAGATTCACCTAAAATTGGAATCGGCAGTGTTCTAATATACCTCCAAGCTTATGACTCGCAATAAAGTCATACATTCAATGAATATTTACCTAAAATTGATATCAGCAGTGTTCTAATGTGCCCCAAGCTTATGACCCCCAATGAAACCATACTTTCAATACAGATTCACCTAAAATTGGAATCGGCAGTGTTCTAATATACCTCCAAGCTTATGACTCGCAATAAAATCATACATTCAATGAATATTTACATAAAATTGGTATTGGCAGTGTTCTAATGTGCCTCAAGCTTATATTCCCCAATAAAATCGAATAAAGTTTCACCTAACATCGGAATCGGCAGTGTTCTAATATACCTCCAAGCTTATGACTCGTAATAAAATCATACGTTCAATGAATATTCACCTAAAATTGCTATCGGCAGTGTTCTAATATACCTCCAAGCTTATGACTCGCAATAAAATCATACGTTCAATGAATATTTACCTAAAATTGATATCAGCAGTGTTCTAATGTGCCCCAAGCTTATGACCCCCAATGAAACCATACTTTCAATACAGATTCACCTAAAATTGGAATCGGCAGTGTTCTAATATACCTCCAAGCTTATGACTCGCAATAAAATCATACATTCAATGAATATTTACATAAAATTGGTATTGGCAGTGTTCTAATGTGCCTCAAGCTTATATTCCCCAATAAAATCGAATAAAGTTTCACCTAACATCGGAATCGGCAGTGTTCTAATATACCTCCAAGCTTATGACTCGTAATAAAATCATACGTTCAATGAATATTCACCTAAAATTGCTATCGGCAGTGTTCTAATATACCTCCAAGCTTATGACTCGCAATAAAATCATACGTTCAATGAATATTTACCTAAAATTGATATCAGCAGTGTTCTAATGTGCCCCAAGCTTATGACCCCCAATGAAACCATACTTTCAATACAGATTCACCTAAAATTGGAATCGGCAGTGTTCTAATATACCTCCAAGCTTATGACTCGCAATAAAATCATACATTCAATGAATATTTACATAAAATTGGTATTGGCAGTGTTCTAATGTGCCTCAAGCTTATATTCCCCAATAAAATCGAATAAAGTTTCACCTAACATCGGAATCGGCAGTGTTCTAATATACCTCCAAGCTTATGACTCGCAATAAAATCATACGTTCAATGAATATTTACCTAAAATTGCTATCGGCAGTGTTCTAATATGCCCCAAGCTTATTACCCCCAATAAAACCATACTTTCAATGACGATTTACCTGAAATTGGTATCAGCAGTGTTCTAATATACCTCCAAGTCTATGACCTACCAATAAAATCATAATTTCAATCAATATTTACTTAAAATTGGTATCGACAGTGTTCTGCTATACTCCAGGCTTATGACACCTCAATATATAACAATAATAGTAGAAATGAATAATGTACCTAAAATAGGATAAGTTCCAGCAATTTATCTCAAATTCTTGAAATTTTTGAATTTTGCAAGGGTGAGAAATACGATTTTGATACTACTTTTAATCCTAAACGACAATAAGCCATATTATAACGTGATTAGACTGAATTCTGTTCATCTTCAAGCTTATGACCCTAATAAAATCATGGTTTTGGGGAATAATGTATCTCAAATCAGCAGTATTCTAAGATACCATAGAACAAGTTCCAGCAGTTACACGAAACATTTTTGAGAATTCTTAATCATCAGTAAATAAAATTATAATTTATCAAATCAATTTCGTATGTGTTGAAGGATGACTCCAAATCGAATTTAAGTAAGTGTACTACTAGTGTCCCTCAACATGTTGAAACATCACACAACACTCTCCATGATGTAGAATTGTAAAACAAAATTTTAAACGTCTATAAAAATGTGCATGTAGCTCTAAAAGAAACTTATAAATACCTTTGTGCAGTGAAAATTAAGAGCTTCGATGTACACTTCCCGATCCAATCCAACTACGGGATTCAATGCCGGGTCTCCTGCGAGGGCACGTCTTTGCAGCAAAGCCATAGGATCCTGATCTAGTTCGTCTACCATCGCACCTTCTGCTCCATCTTGACCTTCCGGTATTTCTGGCTGCTCCTCTACCACTAATTCGGGTGTACAATCAAGTTCCACATTCATTTGTCCCATGAGAAGGTCCACCAATGAATCGGTCACTTCAATTCCATCTGTAGCCTCAAATCCTACTGCAGATGGCAATATCAGGGATCCTCCTGGTGATGTTGATGGGTCATCCTCACATGGAAATGCAGATATCAAGGGTCTTGATGTTGGTGGTTCTTCGTCATATCCAAATGGCGATATCAAAAGTTTCTCTGACGATGTAGATGGTCCCTTATCATATCCGGAGCTTAACAAAACATTTTCTAAAATTACAATCTTAGGGGATTTTTTCTCGCCAGCAAATGGCAATATCATTGATTCTCCTGATGATGTAGATGGCCCCTCATCACATTGTGGAGTTATTTCAGCATGGTTTTCTACCACACTCTCTTCTGAGTTTAGAAATATTTCTGCAGGTGACAATATTAGATATGGTGCAGATAGTGGAGTAATTTCATCATTTTTTTCTACCATATCCCTCTCTAGGGACTCAATTACTCCAGTAGATGGCAATATCAGATATATTGTAGATGTTTCTCCATCAGCACCGTTTTCTATTACATTGAGAATTTGTGTCTCGACTATTATTTCCTCAACGACTTGATTGTTCTCAAGCTCCGATGTTGACGAAGAATGGCCTTGTGAAGTTGATGATTCAGTCGGTAATTGTAAGGTTATCGTTTCCAAGATGTGATTTTCCTCTGGCGTTGTTTCGGTGACTGGAACTTCTCTTGAAAGCAGCTGTTTTTCTCTCAACTTCTGTTCCCTTCGCGGACGCTCCTCTTCGTTCTAAAAAAAAAATTAGTTATCATTAGTTATCCCATTTACAGATTTATTATTCGACATACCTCGGAGAAGTCGTTAGCCAAATCTTCCACCATTTTTCTCCGTTGTTGTATTATGAGCGGATCTACCGATGGGGTTCTACTAGAATCCGAACCTCCCACATTGCTACCAATCTCAGAATTTTCTAAAATTGGTAAAGCTAAAGCTAGTGGGATACGTACTTCATAGGTAGTTTTCTCACGGTCTACAATGTTTCCCACACGATGTGTATTAGCTGGTCTAGGCTAAAGAAGAAATGATGTATTAAAAACAATCGACTCACTCAAATTTTCAATTCCATACCTCAACAAAGTCTCGTGTGTCCAACAGAACGATGGGGTTTAATGATGGCGAATCATTTGCCTTTGGGGCAACATTTATTTCATTTGCAGTATTGTCAGTGTTCGTAGTATTTTTCTTATTTGTCTTCTTACTCTTCCTTGTCTTCGTTTTACTATTTGCTTTCTTTTTCTTGATTCTCGAGTTTCTTTTGGATTGCTTGTCCTTTTTTTCAATGAGCTTTATCTTTATTACTGGTTTCTTCTTCGAATTCGGCGCTTTCCCCAACGACGACTCTTTCGCTGGATTATGCTTCTTGGAAACTTTCTCTGAAGGGTCAACTTCTTCTATTTTTCGTGATGTTTGTGGTGTCTCTGAATCATCGATTGGTCTTTTCCTAGATGCAGTAGCAAATGAGTTAAAAAGCTAAAAAGATCATCAAAATTAGAGTCAAATATTCCAATCATCAATGTTCATTACTCTTCTGTGGTAATAGTCAATGTAAGATTCAATGTATCTGCTCCTTTCCAACATAACTACTGGAATCAACGGCCAATCTAAAGTACGTTTCACCATTAGAACCGGCGGGTTCTCCAACTCATGTGCCAATGTCGTATTTGCTTTCACTGTGAATAGAAGATTCTTGCCACGCTTCTTCTGTACAATATATTTTTCACTGGCCGCGTATGGCTGCTCGCGAGGTGGTGCTGTCATGGTACGCTAAATAAACAAGACCCTCAATGTAATAATGTGATAAATGGATATTTTAAAACCTGTATATCCCATCTATGTAGTGGCTGAAGAAACAATTCTCGAGACCTTCTTGCTTTAAGTAACAGTGAAAATAGGACGATGGTAGTTTGTTCTGCCTATTTCCCTTACGACTTCGAATATGTTCCTCCAGTCGAGGTGGCCGAATTATGTCGATACTGTGAGGAGGGGATTCCGCTTTTCCTGGGGTGCAACGCGCACCACACAATATGGGGGAACAGCGGTGTCAATTCTAGAGGAGAGTCGTTGTTGGAGTTCCTTAGCTCCGCACAGCTTGAAATCCTCAATATAGGGTGAACACCAACCTATTTCACGCCTAGAAGATAGTAGGTTATTGATCTGACACTTTGCTCTAGGGGAATGGAGACTCAGGTTTTGAAATGGAAAGTGTCTTCTGAAGTGTCCTTATCGAATCATAGACATATTGTATTTGATGTTGAATCCATTACAAATGAGATTCAAATTTACAGGAACCCAAGGACTACCAACTGGGACCTCTATAAAGAGGACCTATCACGGAGGAAGGAAGGGCAGAGACAGAGGCTACAGTTTCGGGTCTTAGCTCCGCCATCATCTATGCCTATGAAGCCTGCTGTCACCTTAGGTAAAGGAATGCTGGAGGAACAATGCCATGATGGTCCACTGGGAAAAGGTAAGAAAACTTTAATAAAGCTAAGAGAAGACAGTTAGTCGCGGATTGCGGAAGTTATAAAGCAGACCAAAGAGACTATAAAAAAGCGTTAAGAACGTCAAAACGAGATACTTGGCAGACTTTCTGCGGGGATATCAACAAGATGCCTTCATCAGCAAGACTCTGCAAAGTCCTTTCAAAGGATAACAGAGCCAGAATTGGATCAGTGATTCTTCCGAGTGGTGAGTATACCACATCTCCGGAGGAGATACTGAAATACCTAGTGTCGGTTCATTTCCCTGACTCTGGAGACAGAGATCTGACAATCGAAAGAGTTGATGGACAGGGTGACCGTCGTAATGGTGACTTCCGTCTGTCCTCCGAAGGGGGCCATATTCGGGCTCGGACCGTATAAATCACCAGGCAAAGATGGAATCTTCGCGTATATCCTACAAGAGGGTCAGGAAATCATCATTCAGCTATTGGTGAAATCTTCCGATTTTGCAATGCATTTGGCTTTACTCCAAAGGCTACGGCATTCCGCCCTATTGGTCAACTTCATTCCTATTAAAGGCAATGGAGAGACTGATCGACAGACACTTAAGAGAAGGCCCACTGAAGGACTATCCCTTACACTGTCGTCAACACGCCTACCAAACTGACCTCTCGACTGAAACGGCCTTACATCCTCTAGTCACACGAATAGTTGATCTATATGGCTCGAGTATTTATGGACATCGAAGGGGCGTTTGATAACAAAGTCTATCTGCTCAGCCGCTGAGAAGCATAGAATCGGTCCAACAGCCCTATATCCGCTTCTGTGGTGTCTCGTAGTCGATGGCCTCTTGGAGGAGTTGGAAGAGGGAGGGTTTATGCCCGAGCCTATGACTTGGAGTCACCTTTCGGCGGCACTTGGGGACACTGTGCGTGCTGGAAAACACGCTACTCAACCGCTGGTGCCGCACCGAGTGGCTCAGGGTTAACCTGAGTAACCTGGTAAGTTGGGCACACTGCCAGAGATTACTTTCTCTGGCAAGGTTCTGCAACTCAAAGGGTCGGTGAAGTTTCTGGGAGTAATTATAGACTATAAGCTGACCTGGCGCGAACACCTCGAACATCGAGTGAGGAAGACCTATGCGTTCTTTTGGGCGTGCAGGAGAGCTTTCAGCAGCACATGGGGATTACAGCTAAAGATCCTTTATTGAATCTATACCGCTGTGATCAAGCCTATGGTTGTGTGGTGGTCGGGGACAAGGACTAGTATGTCCAACGCCCCTTGGACCAACTGCAACGGCTTGCATGCGTACGGCGTATAGGTTAAGGGGCTTAGGTCATTGGACCAAAATGCACTACTCTCGTGGACACAGCGATTTTAGTGAAACAACCTCTAAATGCCCCATACTAGAAATGAGACAAGATAGCATGATTCCAGCTATACGTCTCAATTCTTCCAAAATCCTCATCCCTGATAGAGGAGATTGGAGCAACGGAACTCAGGCCACCAGGTGGACTCGTATGGTTCACAGACGGGTCCGAGATAGATCAGGCTTCTGGTGCGGGAGTATACCTGAAAAGGCCCAAGAGTCGCTTACTGCACGGTTTTTCAGGCGGAGATTTTTGCAATATTGACGCGTATATACATCTGCACAGACGGCCGGTCACATCAAGGTTTGTCAAAGAATGCAGTGATACACTGGCTGAACTAGCAGAACTAAAGTTCAACTCATCTGGGCCCAGGACACAGTGGAGTTTAAGGAAATAAATGACGACTCCATGGCTAGGCGGGAGTCGTCCGGCGCCCCTGTGGGATCGGGCCAATGGTCACTTTATCGAACTGCGTGGGGGGTTCGCCCTTCTGAGCCACCTGAACAAAGAGTGATCTCACCACGCATTAGGCAGACCAAGTTCTATATCAGATAGCCTGTGCCTAGGCTCTCTAAGAAACTCCTTTCTCTAAACAGAAGGTACATCAGAGATGACTAGAATCCTAACGGTTCACTGTCGTCTTAGCAAACATCTTCGTACTATGGGCATCGCAGATGATCCTATATGCGGGAAATGCAAAGAGATGGAAGAAACTGCCTCTCACGTCCTGTTGGGATGCCCTGCTTTGATATCCCTCAGGCACCGTTATTTTGGCGAAGCAAAACTGCTCCCTGTAGAACTTATGGATGCCAGCGTTAGCAGGCTTCTGGCGGGCCACAAATCTGCTAGAACAGAATAGGCTTCTAACCACGGGGCGCATAATGAGCCCAACTAAGTGACCTAAGTGTATTTGGGGGTTAAGCCCCCTTCTCTCAATTGATGATGATGATGAACAGTGAAGATTGAGGAATTTTTTAGGCTGAAAATAGAACAATAAGAAGTCATAACGCGTATATCCCCCAGTCGAACTTCAACATTTTTCGGGTTACAAGTTACATAGGATTGTCTCGCCAGTATTAAAGATAAATAACGAGAATCATTCTGACAAAAATTACCTCCACGAAGCTCTTCAATTAGAAATTTTAATGCTACATTAGCAAGATTTTAATCTTGCTTCAAACGTTTTCATATTGCAGGACAATAACATTTTCGAAAACAGGAATTTCAACCTGTTTTCAAATGAAACAAATATCCTGGAGATAAAGAATGGTACAAAGAGAGCAGCCAAAATTTGAAATCCTCAATGGTTAAATGGATCAGATTGCATTGGAAACCGTCGTTGCTATTAGATGTTGCCGCCAATGAGTGGTATTCTAATATGTTGTAGATGTTAGTTGCACATATCTAATTGCACTGTTTGATCTTATGCGTGCCGATATTGGTGTCAATATTTTATGACACCCATTGACTCAAAATAATAAGGCACCATTCTGCCTCATTTGTAGGTGTCTTACTAATTATTCTCATCATCCATGATCTAAAGTATTCATTGCACTATTGGCCTGACTAATATTTTCTATAAAATTATATTTTTGAATGGAGAACAGTGCGGGTAATTAATTGAAAAAGACCCATGATAAGGATTCATTTTGCTCCTTTTGTAGGTCCTACTGTTTATTCTCATCATTGATGGTAAAAATACTGCTGCTTTGTTACTGATAAACTTACCCTTTTTGACTTTGTTGTTCTTGACAAGCTTCGAGCCTTTGGCGATCCAGGGCAGCATCTTCTTGAGTATGGTGTTCTAGTACGGCCACGTGATTGACGTGCCTCTGAGCGACTTCTCGAATAGGGCGTTCCGGCTACGCTACGTGACCTTGGTTTTGATTCATCAGCAGCATCGCAGTCTGTACACACACGACATACTACCTTCTTCCTTTCCCGGTCTAGTATTCTAGGCTATATGGAAAAGATTGCAATTGTATAAAATGATTTTAAGACCACATTGACCTGTATTATTACCGAATAGATTTTAGAACCTAAAACAGATTTTGAGCAGCAATTTTTAAAATTTTATTTGTCGAAAAGTTAAACACTGCCAAAACGAGTCGATAATATATCTGTGGCATTTCTGTTAAGCATATTGATGGAATTTTATACTAATAATATTAATTGTGTAACTCTCTAGTTTCTAGTTATTTAATTTTTTACTCTTGCAAAAAAATTCCGACACGTTTGGAAATAAAACCTGTATCTCTAAGGAATCAATACAAGATGTCAAGATGTTTACACTTTGAACGTTTTTACTTTCCGAGATAAACTGCCTAGAACCAAATTGGGCTGGGAACTTTGGTTTACAAACACGCTGACATCTCTTGCAATAAATGTCCCAATATTATTGACAATGTACACGAACCTTTAGACTGTACTCTATGATTTTAGAGATATTTCAAATATTAAGTAGATTATTTATTACAATTTATAGAAATTGTTCATTTAAATATGTTATAATCAATGCGTATATTAATAAAAAAATTATGTCATGTTAATAAAATATTTAGAAACACAGATTATGTGATTTTTATACTATGTTTCATTTAGTTAAGATTTCGGGGTTTATTTCATGTTGTTATGTCATGTATTTCACAGCGCCATCTAAGGATAAATGGTTGAAAGCATGTGGGTAAAGATATTCTAAAATAATAATTTTTAGGAATTTATGTTTTATTCATCATTCAACGTTTTTTTTTGTTGGGAGGTGGTTGAAACCCTTTATGGGCACCTTATGGTCCTGTAACATTCCATAAGGTAGTGTGGGAGTCCCTGAGTCCGAATTTAATCACCTCAGATAATCCACTAAACACTCCACCTCGGGTAGGCTCGATCCTGCAACCAGGGCAGTCTCGATGACACATAGGCCTGACGGCCCATTGTATCTTGCCTCACCACTTTCTCGAGTCATCGGACAATTCCGCAGTCGCTGGATTCGAACCCGTGACGGCAACCATAGTGATTAGGAGATCGATGCTTCTACCACTGAGCTTCCTGGTCATTTAAAGTTACTTAGGAGTGTGTTATTTTTAGATAAGTATCCTTGAAATGATTAACGTATATAATTTATCCAAAATACTTGATTTACAAGCTCCTCTTTATATTAGAAGTATAATGATCATTTTTACTAAGGCTTGAAAGCATTATTTTTGTTCATCTTAACTATTCATTTTATGTTGTTTATATTATTCAATCAATAATTACTAATATTGACTATTACTGTTGCATTTTAAAATTATAAATAAAAATTTGTTTGATTGTCGTTTCAAAACTTTTCGCTTCATTTATGCCTTTGACAAAGAATCAATAATTAATATTCTATCAAATTAAGTATTTTAGAATTTACCTTAAGCTTTGGTGAGATAAAAAGAAAGAAGCATATTTCCAAAAAATAGATGACAAGGCAAAAAATGTTTATCGTTTCTTGCACATTCTCTCAATTCAAACTTTAAACAATTTCGCGGCAGGAACTTCATCTTTTTAATGAATAGGAAATTGCATAGCGGACATGCGTATTACACTAAAAACTCCACAATTGGGATATCTATCTATCTCTCCAGACAATTCACTTTATAGGAAGGAATAGGGCATTATTATTAATAATTAAGGTAACTATTGCTAGTTTCATTTTTTAGGTTATGTACAATACAGTTTTAGAAATTTGTACAAGCCGATTACCAATATTATAAATGCGATTATTTTTGAGATTACATCATGTTTAGAAATTCTATATTATTCAATTATACATCGGAAACTAGACTTCAAACGGCATAATTCATATTAATCTTAACAAAAATACAGTAACAATTTATTTATCGTTACTTGCACATTCTCTCAATTCAAACTTTAAACAATTTCGCGTCAGGAACTTTATGTCTTCAACGAATAGCAAACTGTTCAGCGGACATGCGTATTACACTAGAAACTCCACAATTGGGATATCTATATCTCCGGACAATTCACTTTGTAGGAAGGAATAGGGCATTATTCATATAGTCTTATTAGATTATATAGGTAACTATCGCTAGTTTCATTTTTTAGGTTATGTACAATATGGTTTTACAAATTTCTATAAATCGATTACCTATATTATAAATGCGAGTATTTTTGAGATTACATCATGGTTAGAAATTCTATATTATTCAATTACACATCGGAAACTAGACTTCAAACGGTATGATTCATCTCAATTTCAACAAAAATACAGTAACAATTTTTTCATTACCTGTCTGTGGGTTGTCCTTGTTACATTTCTTGAAACGTTCGCATCCACTTCACCAGAGTCTTTACACTGAAAATTGTTCATTTTAAATTACTATATAGAAGTTTTTAACTATACGCATGCGTCAAAATTATTTCCGTTACACATATGCAAACTATATTTCAACAATTTGGAAGTTTGAAAATCACCCATCGACTCTTAATATACATAATCATAGAACATCTTGGGCAAAAATACAATTCATCAACTTAACCAAAATGTTAAGAAAATTGAAAATCATAATTATTTTTACATTTGTTGGAACTAATCGATAACAGCTTAAGAATGAGGTTTACTTTTCGTGAAATTTAAGATGTATTGATGTATTGAATATTTTCGTTATTAACATAGTTTAGATTTGCCATAAAAACAATACAGAAATGATTTCATTACCTGATACCGGCAGAGTCCACTCGGCCCTGCTTCAGCGTAATCTTGATCCCGAGAAGGCATCGGAGAAACTTGAATATTCAATTTCAGGCACCAATAATTATTATTTGTTAATTTAAAGATGAATTAATGCGCATGCACATAGTAACGGTTTTTTTACAAAACTGTCAGTCGTCAACCTGTTAATCACAGAACAAGACGAAATATTACACAGTCAAAGAAAACCGAGCAATCGAATATGAAAAGAAGGAGCGTGACATGACATAAATTAGGGTTGTTATATGCACATTCCGCTTAAACATAGGTTACTTATACTTTCTGAGATCATTCCCGATGTAAGCTTATGCCATTTGATACGTCAGAGTCATTGTGTAAGCAAATTCGTCGGGTTACAATTATTTGGTTTTCTTCAGTTCTGGGCCAAATTGTAAATTAGTAGCTCAATTTACAACTAATATATAGATTTTGACTGTATTTTGATGTTCCCTAATATAACGAATAGTTGAAATTGAACGTTTTAATACAGATCTCTTACAGTTTGTACAAAAATGGTTGTAATGACGTCAGCACATATTGCATGGTTACATTATTTCGTCTTTGTCGTTTTTGAGTTCGCCGACATTATTAAGAACTGAGTACAACCTTTCTACTCTTTATTTTTTAGTAAGAATTAAGAATTTATTATGAATTAACTTCGCAAGTAAATGGTGTTTCACTTTCTTCTGTGGTTATCTATGCCTATGCCATAAGCTGCATATTGTAACCAAACTTTTTAAGACAATTTAAGTTTATTACTTATTTACTTTATTGTTACTTGAATTCAAGGCTCGATGGATTGATAACATAGTTTGAATCATATTCTAAGTAGAATTCTTGTTTCCATTATAACTCATATCATTTCCAATAAATAACACACTATGGACATTATAATCGATACAAGTGGAGATTTTGGAAATACTGGTGAAATAGCAAAAACTCCGGCCAAATGTAGTATTATTGAAGAGCTACTCAAAACTTACCATGAATGTGTAGATGAGAAATCTTTAAATAGTTCAAAACGAGGCAAACAGAAGTTCAGTAAGTCAACGGAGCAACTATCTGCAGGACTCACACTTAAAACAAAAAAGGCAGTTGGTTTGTTGAAAGGATATAAATCAGACTCAGTAACGGAAATGTTGAATAAAGTTTATGGGAAGTCTGATGTTCTAAAGGCAGAATTTGAAACACAACACTCTGTACCAGATTATAATATTTCAGATAAACGATTGAAAGAAGAACGACGAAAAGAACGTGAAAGAACCAAAGGAGGAAAATGGTTTGGCATGAAGGCTGCAGAAATGTCTGATGAGATGAAGAGAGATTTAGAAGTATTACAGATGCGTTCTGTATTGGATCCCAAACGTTTCTACAAAAAAAATGATATCAAAGTACTTCCCAAATATTTCCAAGTAGGTCAAGTTATGGATTCACCTCTCGATTATTATAAGGGTCGACTAACGAAGAAGGAGCGAAAGAAGACTCTTGTCGATGAACTGTTAGCAGACGCAGAATTTAACAAATATAATAAGCAAAAGTATGCAGAAATAATTACACAGAAACAGAAAACACACTACAAAGCTTGGAAGGAAGCAAAGAAATTGAAGAAGAAGAACAAGTAGTCAGAAATCAGAACCTCATTGAAATTTGTTGTATTTGTAAAGATATGTATTTTTATACAAATTATATGAATTTGAAGACACCATCTACTATTAGGTTATTTCATTATTTTTATATAATAAATGGATATTTATTATTGCATTTAAGGTGGTGCAGAATCCTCCCACAGTGCCATGAAAACCTCTAGAACACTCTTATTAAATTCACTGGCAAACCCAATTTGCTGCAAGCATAATTACAAAAATATTTGGCTATATATGGTACGCTCAAATAAAAAATTCTTTTAGCATTAATAGAGAAATCACTTGAAACTTAAAAAATAAAACCTCAAAACTACTACAATTTCAGTTACATGCAAATTCTACCGTCAAACTTAATTCCTAAATCACGAACAAAATCGACCCAGTTAAGTGATACTTTGTTTAATTTATAGTCAAATAACAAGGGATATTTAATTCTAGCAAAATTACCTATATTGGTGTTTAGCTCCAACAAATTACTTTGACATCGATCATAAAGAAAATCAAAATCGTTGGCATCGGAAACAATAAATAGCTCTAAAGTGCTTCAAATCGTCAGCAACATAAGACATGTATTCTTTAAAAGTGATCTCTACATCCGAAAAAAGGTTAACCAACAATGTATCCATATGAGAACCCCAGATGGTACTTGAGTCAAAGTTCTGTCAGTCAAAAAACTGAATAACTTTCAAAACCTTGATTTTAGCTATTAGTAGAATATGATAAATTCTATCAAATGCTTTAGAAAAGTCCATAAAGACGGTATAGATAGAGTCAATATAATCAAGATATGCATAACTGGGGCCTCTAGGTCTTGTCGAGATCCTTGAGAACCCCAAATGGTACTTGAATCAGAGTTCTGTCAGTCAGAAAACTTTGAATAACTTGAAAAACCATACCAAATTCTTTGATTTTAGCTATTAGTAGAATATGATAAATTCTATCAAATGCTTTAGAAAAGTCCATGTAGATGGTATAGATGAGTCAATATAATCAAGATTCTCTGTGATAAGTATATGTATATGCATAACTGGGGCCTCAAGGTCTTGTCCTACTGCTAGTATGGAGAAAAATGTTCTCAGAAAATACTGAGACTAATTCGTTCCATATAGCAATGCTTAGTGCACCAAAAAAAAATATGCTTAACATAATTCCGAATCCATGCATGGGCAAATACAAAATAAGTATCTTTATAGCGGGAGTCCATGCAATATAAAAATATGCACCGCTCAATCTAGACAAAGGATAGAAAAAGAAGGTCATAGTCATCATATATGGTGATCAAGCTGCTATAAAAGTTCAAACAGCATTAGCTCAAATATGGTTCTTAACTGGAAAACTAAGCTTACTATTATAGGAGTGCAGAATATAATCACCCTCCACTGGGTTCCAGGACATACAGGAATTGAGGTAAATGAACAGGCGGTTACACTTGCACGCACAGGAGCTGAAACACCTCTGATAAGTCCAGAACCCTTCTGCAGTATATAGTTAAACAAACTATACAAGAAATCCTCAGAACAGAACTCAGTACAAAGTATTGGAGTTCTCTTCCGGGACGTAGACAATCCAAAATCCTCCTAGATGAATGTGAGAAAAAGGATGTTTTGGAAAGTATAAGGTTGCAGAAGCAACCTGATATACATAATATGATTCATGGCAGGACCCTGTAAACTGAATATGAGTAAAATAGGCCTAGTGAACGATGGGACGTGTAGATTCTGCTCAGAAGCAGAAGAAACACATATACATCTGCTGAACGACTGCGAAGCTGCATCGAGGAAACTTTCCACTGGAGCCGGTTAAATCTTTTAGCTTCCTTAAAATAGGTAAAACTCACCGGTGTACTGTAAGGGGGATACGATAGTTCTTTAAAGACGCAGGATACTTGATTCCCTTGATGAATCTATTCCACCCAAAGAAAGAATTTTCCTTTACAGGAACAACTGTCCTGTGGGAAGAACAAAAGGAAATCTACATGTTGGGGCAATATTCCTTGACCAGCAAACAAGCCAAAGAGTCCATCTTTTGGCAAACAAGTCCCATTTTTCTAGAGGGATATGGATTCTTTGTTCGCTTGTAGGGCTAAAGCCTTAGGTGAACCTCAGGGGACCCATTTAGGGTCGGTTTTATTTACTATTGATGAACCACGCTAGTTCAATTCTTTCTGTATGTCACTCCATGCTGGTAATATCAAATTTTCATCCCAAGAACATATTAAGTATCCCCGTTAAGTAATAACGGGTTGTTAGACTAAAGACTTTATTACTATGTGGATTCGAATTCTGTAAAAAAGTGTATCAATATAAATAAATATGTTCCTTCTCCAAAACTAACCTGAATGATTTGATACACTTTTTAATTTGCATATATAACAACGAATTAAGCGAGTGCATCGATTTCATGGAATTATACATCAGACTATTTGTTATCATTTATCTGATTCGTTTCAACATAATTGGAACTCATTATCAAATTCTATAATTTTTAACGATACAATTGACTTAATCTCACAGAGAAGCGTTTCAAGGATCATATCTTAATTATTGTAATTTTTATCATAAATTTACATATATAATAAGTCTAGCCGTAAAGTTCCTCCTAATTATGTAAGGGTAAGGGTTACTTTGATTAAACTTGTTGTGCACAACCAAAATCGGAATAGTGTCACAATATTTTCATACAAGGAATTACAATAAATTTTCTGACTGCATAGCTTTTCATGTAGTTTGTTAAGTTGTTGAGAAAACATGTTAAATTCCGGAGAAAAGCAACAATAAAAAAAGTACGCGGATTGACTTGGATTTGGAGCCAAGTTAGGCATCCGTATGATTTCTGAATGAAAAAATTGATATATTTTGTTGAAATTACAGCCTTAATTAATATACATATACTATAATTAATATATTCCAGTGACTACAAATTGGAACTTCTGAGCTGATGATAAATTAAGTCTCCGGCGAACTTGAGTGGTATAAGAAAAATGTCCTTAATTTAACCGGAAAATTGATTTATTGACAATTAGGTACCTATATTTGAAAGGATATTGAGAAGTCATGAATAAACAAATTCCTGAATATTGATTTGTTTTTCTTTTCTGTTTCAATTCAAGCCTACTCAACTCAATGCGCGCTTAAAACACGTTCAGTGGAGAATTCCAGTAATAATAATAATAACAAATACATAATGTATTGTTCAGTATTTGCATTATGTTGTGTTAAGAAAATAAGTGTTCAAGAAAGGAAATAAAATAATTTATCTACAATTTTCCGATGATGTTTTACAAATTATGAATTTTTAGTACTAATTTAATGGGGGAAGGGAGTGTAACTTTAAAATTTGTTCCGCGTATTTTCCTAGCTAGACATTAGCCTGTGTAGTGTTAGACGATTGCTTAAATGAGATTGTAGGAATTTTTTTCTCAAAAACAGGAAAAAAACTTGTTTCGATTTGAATAAAAGTTGTTAGCTGTTAGTTTCCAATAAACTTTTTTTATTGATGAATGATGCGAACCAAAGAAAAACGCGCAACATATGTTGAACTCATATAACTTTTTTAATCCATAATATATTTGTTCGAACCGAAATTATGTTTCTTTCAAGTTTATGATGGATCTGTGTTTTTTTTTAAACTACCTATAATAGTTTCGGTCGTCCCTAGTAAGATTCTTCCAATTACCTAGAAGTAGCTATACCTATACAGGTTTAATGTTGATTGTTGTATATTGTTTTATTTATATATCTATTATATATATGTAAATATTTTTTAACTAAAGTGTGATCGTTTATTGTTTTCTTTTGAGCGGAGTGAAATATAATAATTGTGTTGAATTTGTTGTAAGTATTTTTTCAGACTTTGGATATATTTTGCCAAATTACCTATTTTGGCTATTTCCCTAACACTAAATTGAACTCGTTTGTAGAAAGAGATTCCCGTTAATGTTTTTTTACCTTTATTCTGTAAATTAATATTAAGACTGTTTATGTCATAACTTTTGTTTTGGTGCAAGTTAAAGAAAACGAGAAATGTTAACTTTGGTTTAATTGAAGGCAATAAATACAAACAATACATAATCTCATTATGCATAAAAAAATAAATTAAATGCATCCAAGCAATGTTCTTCAGTTTTTAGAACGCTATTTTTCATTGGCCTTGAGCCTTGAACCAATTTCATCTGCCATTGAACGGTAAAATTAGCGAACTATGGATCTTTCATATGTTTTTGAACATGATTGATTATATGATATCTTGTCAGTTTCTTTACGTGAATACGCGACTAGAGTATGATCGAGATTGTGTTGGTGAGTAATAAAAAAAAGAACTTTCCGCGGAAGCAAAAGCGATTTTTTCATTAGCTTATATAACATTGATATCACTCTATAAGTGTGATCCTTTGTGGTTAGTTTGAAGTGGAGGGTCGTCACAAAAAAGGAACTCAATAAAAATGTCCATTTTGAGTGTAATTTGAAGCATATTTTCCTGTGAAATATGAAGTTGACCTTTATTAAAAATTGGAATGTCGATTTTTTAGATATTATTTTACGGATACCCCAAAACCAGAAAAAGATTGATCTCTGATCATTTGCAATATTCCGCTATTCTGATATTAACATAAATATACCTTTGGCGATAATGAACTTCTATTTACTAGCATAATATATGAAATTAATCAAGTGATAAAACTGATAAAAACAAGAAATTTTACTTTGTTGAATATCACTTTATTTGAAAGAACGTTGATTGCAATTTCGAACTTTACTGTTCATTTTCAGAACATACAAAGCGTATGTAGTGGAGTCAATCTACAGAAAAATAGGACGAGGTTCGTAAAAATTTGATAGAGGTTAGCGACCTGGAAAAAATGGTGATAAAAATAAAAAGATCCTGAAATATTGAGTGGAACCATGTCTAATCTTCAAAAAACTGGTTTTGGAGTTTTCTTTCTTTTGGACCCCTTAGACTTCCGGCTAAGGTTTGAAATTAGTACCCTTTCATTGTTGGTACTTAAGGAACCTTCAGTCCAAATTTCGTGACATTCCGCCCCCCCCCCCCCCAGCTGGAATATATTTATAAATACGTTTTTGGAGCAAACATTCAAATTAGGCTATTTTGGCCAAATTGTAACCAAATTGGTGAAAAAGTAGGTCGTGGCGGTCACAATAAGTGGTCCAAATATGGGCTAGAAATACTGAATAGTTTTGCTTAAAATCCAAATTTGGCCAATTAGGCCCAAATTTTAAAATGGCTCCTCCTTTTGTCAAAAAAGTCGGGGCTTAATCTACTTAGGCTCAAATTAAAGGTTATTTTTACTTTAATGTGATATATGTCCGTATCAACGATTCATCAACTTTTTAGCCATTTACATTTATATATCATAACATTTTTTGTACTATGAAATACGTTATTATTTTAATGTCACTATATGTATATATTAAAACATCTATATAAGTACAAACATCATAAACAAAATTTTATTTTTGAAAAATATTAAAAATAAATAATTACATATTATATGTTCAAAAAGTCAAGAATATAGAATTGTTTTTTGAAATTTAAATATCACATTTGTATTTATTTAATAACCGTCTATGATGTGCGCTCACATGTATATTTTAGTTCATTATACCTTGTTTTTTTTCTTTTTAATAATTTTTTTTTTAAAATATTTTACAATACATTTTTTTTAAATAAAATACTTTAATAAATTTATACTATACAAGAAATTAAACATTATAACTTAACAAAAAAAATGTATAAGTATATTATAATGATTTAATTTTTTCTTACCTGACGTTATCATCAATAAAAGTTTTTCTATTATATTAGGAAGAGGCGAGGTCCTAAGCATTGGATGATCGTTTTTATCGAAGGGTTAATAAGAGGAAGCATATACCTGTATAATATAGATACAGAAAATTGATGAATCGTAAGTAAAAGTTGATACGGACATATATCACATTGAAGTACATAAAATAACCTTTAATTTAAGCTTAAGTAGAGTACGCTCTGACTTTTTTGACAAAAGGGGGAGTCGTTTTAAAATTTGAGCCAAATTGGCTAAATTCGGATTTTAAGCAAAACTATTCAATATTTCCAGCCCATATTTGGACCACTTATTGTGACCGACCTACTTTTTCACCAAATTTCATCCAATTTGGTTGCAATTTGGCTAAAATAGACCAATTTGAATTTTTGCTCAAAAAAAAAATAAACCAATGACAGCAGTCATATTTGTCAATTTAGTAAAGATGTTAACAACTCATTCCATTTACCGCATAACAATCCGATCTGCATAGACATTATTTGGTACCATAGTTAAATAATGAAGCGGGAAGTTTATCAGAATCTGAATCATGAATGATAATCGTTGCAATTCTCATATAAAACGTTCAAATTTGTAGACAGTGAGCCATTCCCGTTTAAGTCATGTAACCGTTTTATTCAAAACATTTATTTATAACGCTATTGATTTTATGTGCAGGTGAATTCAATATAAAAATAAATAAATATTAGATCGAGTGACGGTTAATTAGTGAGTGTGATCAATTGAAGTTTGAATTGTGGCAATTACGAAGTTTTTAATTTAAAACAGGTATACATAATAATTATTCCGATAAATTTCCATTAGTGATCGCAATCAGTTTTAATTGCAAAAATTCGAATCGAACGCATTATTTGGATAGATAGTCATGTACGTGTATTCCAAAAATTGATAATGTTTTGGCCTAAATCTAGCAACGAAAAGTATTTTTATGACTAATACCCCTATTTTGATTGAATTTGATTCTATTTAATTTTATGTTGTAATTAAACAAACTTTTCTAATAATTGATCCAAATTAATAAGCTTTTTTTGATGGAAAATACTGTTACAATCAGAGATTGATGTATAATTGCAACAATAGAATAAATGACAGAAAATCATCAAAATCAATGAAAATTTTTCTTAGCTTTTAACTACCTACCACTGTGCAAAAACGACAGTACAGTTACTCCTCCCACAATGTTTGCTCCAAAAATTTCTTGGGAGAGTGAACGGAAAGATTAAGTTCTACTGCGGAGGTATAATAACAGAGGGCATAAAGGATTTATCTGTTCGTGAAATTACTTTGTTATGTCCGGTGTCCGATGGACTTAAAGAATGGTGCATCACATTGTCCCGGACAAAAGAACAATCACCCGAGTGTTTGTTAACGAATGTGTTTTTTTTTCATCTTTGACTGACATTTCCTGTGTTTCGCTTCAAAAGTCTTGAGGTTATAGTTAAACAAATTTCTCTAATAATTGGTTGAACTTTATTTCGACGGAAATTTCGGAACATAAATTGATAAACACTGCCGTTCAAACTTTTTTTTATTAACTTTGACTACACGAGAGGGAAACCTATAAAGTTCGAAGAACATAGTGTGATCCAGCGGTGGAATGTATTTTTGTTGAAGGTTTGGAGGTTAAAGGCATATGGAAAGAGTTCACTAGTTAGATAGTTCCACAACTTCGCTGTTCGATAGCGAGTTTGACAGTGAAGTAGTGACTAGTTTGAGCTCGTCTAGTTCTCCTATCTAGAATCTCTCGTGATGGAACAACAGACACAATTTCTAATGAACTCTTACCATGGAAATATCTATAGAAAAGGGAGAGATCTCCCACCTTTCTACCATGTTCTAGAGAGGTTAATTAACTCGTAAGTGTGACATCATCAATCAAACGAATAGCTCTCTTCTGGATGCAATCCAAGAGCTTCAGCGAATGTTTGGGAGCCGAACTTCAAACATGTGAACAGTACTCCAGGACATGTCGAATCTGTGCTTTGTAGATTATGAGCTGCTAGGATGTAAAGTAGCTTTTGGCAGAAAACTTTTGTGAAGCGGTTTTCGCAATGGACCTCACATGGTCGTCCCATGAGAGGGATTGTGGGATCCGCCTTCCTCGAGAAGACGCAAGCTTGAGTTTCGGTTGCATCAAAACTCTACTAGATTATGAGATCTTCAATTCAAAATCTCAGATCTCCATTAATTACGCCAACCTGTCCCTCTGGTTTCGATGGATGGTATAGGGGCTCTAGATGAGAAGATGGTATGAAGTGTACCATCATCTGCAAAGCTGTGGACGGGACAGGTGGTCACCTCCAGCAGATTGTTGATATGGAGCAGAAACAAAGTTGGTGCCACGACAGATCCCTGTGTAACACCAGCGTTGATAGCCATTTATCGAAGGATACTCCGTCAACTACCACATGGAGTGATCTGTCTGAGACAAAACTCGATATAGTTGAAGAGACAAAGCATATGACGGTTACCCAAGAAGGCTTTGATGC
Organism: Endomychus coccineus; assembly: GCA_958510875.1. Taxonomy (NCBI): domain Eukaryota; kingdom Metazoa; phylum Arthropoda; class Insecta; order Coleoptera; family Endomychidae; genus Endomychus; species Endomychus coccineus. Next base: position 33,342,689 of record OY294071.1, on the reverse strand, counting down.
CAGACTCGCTCAAATGCTTTGGAGATATCCAATGATACAGCTAGAGATTCGCCATTTTTTTCAATAGACTTCTGCCATACATGTGTTACGAAGGCAAGCAGGTCTCCTGATGATATCTGCTGATGAAAGCCATATATATTTATACATATAATTATCAGGAAGGGTCTGGTAGCTCAGTGGTAGAAGAATCGATCTTCTAATCACTGTGGCTGCTGGTCGCGGATTCGAATCCTGCGACTGCAGAATTTTTCCGATGGCCCGAGAAAGTGGTGCGGCAAGATACAATGGGCTGTTAAGCCCAAGTGTCATCAAGATTGCCCTGGTTGCAGGATCGAGCCTACCACACGAGGTGGAGTGTTTAGTGGGTATTTCTGAGGTAATTAAGTTCGGAACTCAGGGACTCCCACACTACCTTATGGGAAGTAGCAGGACCATAAGGTGTCCATAAAGAGTTTCAACCACCTCCTTTTTTTGGAATTGGTTGCACTCTAGCTGTATGTTTGTACCGGGATATCAAAAATTATCTTGGTCAAGGGTGGTTGTGGAATCTAAAACGTGTGTCATACTTTACGTTTGAAATAATTATGTCACTGTTACACTGACATCATCAATAACCTACAAATTTCATACCTATTTATTTCAGTTGTAAAACAATAATGAACTACAAATTACATCTTATATGGATGCATGTTCAAGACTTTCTTTAAAATCTTCTGACATGTTCCATAAGAAAGTCCAATTTCCTGAGAAAGACGTTTCAAAGGTTTTGCAGACTCCTCTTCCATACGTTGACGAACGTCATTGACAACTTCTTCTGTACGAACTCTTGGTCTACCAGCACCTTTTTTATGAGTCACACAACCAGTTTCGCCAAACACTTCAACACAATTTGTAAGGCACGCATAAAAATTGTCCGGTAATATTGCCACGTTTGGGAAGTGCTCTCGAAAATTGTCCTAACACAAACGTTGACTGTATTCCCAATTTCCATTAACTAGCGCACCCGTTCGAAAATAGGCTTCAATCATGAAAATTTTGTGCTGTGTGGTAAGAGGCATGATTCAAAAACTGGATTAGAAAATTTCAGCACAATGACTTAACAGATTCTGACACAACAAAACATATTCAAAAATTCAAAGTAAGACACACGTTTTACATTCCACAACCACCCTTGACCAAGATAGTTTTTGATATCCCGGTATGAAAAGGTAAACAACCTGCAGAAAACTGGTGTTAATTCAGGTGCAGATTCCTTGAGAACGACAGGTGGAATTCCGTCTGGGCCCATAGACTTTTTGGTATTAACATCAAGCAGAATGTGCCTAATTGTGCGCTGACGAAAGACAATTTCAGGCATATGGCTATCGATGAGAGCAATATTAGGAGGGTCCTTCCTTTGTGGATCGAAAGTTGAGTTTGCAAACATTCCAGCAAAAAGGTTGTGGTGTAGTAGCCAGTGTGCCATCATCTTTGGTTAGGGGAGGGAATGAACTGGAAGTGAAATTCCTACCAATTGCTTTAGCGAAAGTCCAAAACGAACGTAACCCTTTCGGGCATTCGATAAACTTAGATCTTATTTTGGCATTATATGCCTCTTTCGAAACGTTTATTGTTCCATTGCACTTATTTCTGATTTCAACAGATAATGTAACAGATAAATTAATTTTCTACATTATTAGCCATTCTTGGGAGGAACCCCAGAACAGGTAAATTTTTTGTTTCGAAGTGAACATCTTTTCTGATAGTGGTTTCGATTCTGAATTCACAATCGTTACGTCTATGACGTCATCGATAATTTTCTAAATGGAGCATCTGTGATTTCTTTTATTTTCGGAATTTGTAGGAAGAGCTGATTTTAGAAACCTATCACACTACTACTACTAGTATTGTTTAAAAGCATCATTGCTGTATAGTGACATAATTTTTTCAAAACACCCGGAGAGGTCGATTTTTGTTTTTAAAACAATATTTTTCATTTCTCTTCATACCGAATAAACGAAATTTAGGAAATCTCATAGTGTTGACAATTGAATACTCTTCAAAATGAGGGCATCACGTGAAAATTTTGAAAAAATAATTAGGGTACCTAGTTAACTTCAAGGAGGTAGGGAGTGGGGAGCGATTATTGTCAAAGATTGTCGTTTCAAAAACAAAAATAGACCTTTCCGAGGTTTTATTTTTGTAAATATGGCACTGTACCTACAGGAATGATGGATATAACGAAGTTCAAATAACGTGTTTCTAATGTCTATAATTTCTAAACCCTCAACTTGGGACCCCTGTTTTAGGGTTTTCCCCAAAATGGCCAATAACTTAGAAAATGAATTTATCCGTTACATTTGAACCGCAAAATAAAATAAGAGAGCAAGCTTCAACAACATCAATAATAATTTTCCTAGCAACGCTTTTAAACATATACATTTAAAACTAACGGCCACTGTGCAAATACAACAACACATAAGCGTTGGTTGAAAGAATTATTTTAATCAACGACATAATAGTACAGTCATTTTATAAAAAGTGGAACTTTTTTTTACGACTTTTGGTTTGAATATACAGAAAGTTAGGAAATTTTCCGTAGATTACGAAAAAAATAGTGGCTGAAAACCTCAAGAAAAATGTCGTAAATTATATATATATACAATTTTCCGGGCTTTTCCGTTAATATCTTCAATACTATGCGTTGTAGAGAAAAAAGTTTCGAACAAAAGTTGTTCAGAATTAAATTTTACATAGGAATTGACTATTGCGATTTCAATTTTCATCGAATTTTCCACATATATATATATATATATATATATATATATATATATATATATATATATATATGTTTCTTCTTAGATTCTCGCGGACGTAATGTGTAGAACTGGATTCTCGGGTATTGATCCGCGTTGTGTGGTTTCGGTCCTCAAAAGGACCAATTTCACGACGTTTCGGCAAAGTCGCATTTGCCATCTTCAGGTGATTCGACCGTAGAGTCTGGAAAATCTAGGCGAACTGACGCTCACTTGGAGGGACAGGTATTTATATCCCCCGTTATGTTTGACCTTTGGACTTTCGAACTATTTCACGCTTGGTTGATTTCTACGTGTTTGGCTCCGAGTGACACGTTTAGATGACGTCATTGCGACGCTGGAATCAGCCGGAAAGTTTCCGTGACCTGTTGCACGTGCACTGGATATCACGTTCTCTCTTGTTTTTGGTTTTATCTTCCGACTTTCTAAAGCGGGTTTCCATGTTGCTGGTAATCTTAGTCCGTCATCTCGTTTGTTAAGACTATGTGGACGTTTCTCGATCTCTATTGCCTCCCTGGTTATTCTGGTGTAGAAGTGTTCAATGTTGGCTAGAGTCTTTGTGCCGCTAAAGTTGATCATATGGCCAGTACTTCTTACATGTTCAGCTAGTGAAGACGTGGTTTCGTTTTTCGACACAGCGTTTGCATGTTCAGTCTTTCGCACATCAATGCGTCTGTTGGTCTGCCCGATGTATGTCTTTTCACAATTACCACATGGCACCTCGTACACTCCTTGGCATTCTAGAGGAATTCTGTCTTTTGGATTCCGAAGAACATTTTTGATTTTCCTATCTGTTGTGAAGGTTGTTTTGATATCATGACGGCTCAGTATTTTGCAGATTTTGTCAGTTGTGCCTTTTATGTAAGGTAGAAAAGCGTTTCCCACTGGTTGATCTTCATTGTTGACATCCTTTTCATTTTTGCGTTGAGAGTTATGAATCTGTTTTCTTGAATAGCCATTCATCCAGACTCTACGGTCGAATCACCTGAAGATGGCAAATGCGACTTTGCCGAAACGTCGTGAAATTGGTCCTTTTGAGGACCGAAACCACACAACGCGGATCAATACCCGAGAATCCAGTTCTACATATATATATATATATATATATATATATATATATATATATATATATATATATATATATATATATATATATCGTACGATTATTGTAAATAAGGGTACATATCGTTACTCTAGTACATTAGAATTCAAAATTTCCCGAAAAATGATCCAATTTTCCGGGTTAAGAAAATTTTAATTTTTTTTTTTCTATTTTCGTGTATGATATATCGATTTATACGTTTTTTAGGGCTCTTATAACGAATTTCGACTCTTTTTGGTTGTGAAAACTCATAGAAAATATATATTTGGAAAATAGAAAATTTTTATTTCCTAACTTTCTGTATATTCAAACCAAAAGTCGGAAAAAAGTTCCAAATCTCAAAAAAAACTATAAAATGACTGTACTATAAGTTATTAAGCGATTTCAGCGCCTTGCGGTACTATAATAGTTACAAACTCTGGTTTGAATGCAGATCGATTTTTATCTGCAGAATTCATTTATGGAAGCAGTAATATCAATATCTCTTTTGCATTTTGATTGAATCATTGCTATTATAAGTAAACTTGTTACCAAAACGTTAGATGAAATATAATACGGAATTTCGAGACATAACCCTCGAAACCATTATAATCATAATTCTTTGCATCGGACGATATACATAGATAAAATTATCACTTAAAATATACCAAATTTATTATAATACCCATCTCTTATCAGTAATTCATCAATATTGAATTCAATCGCAAATAATTGTTTTCCAAATAATAGATGAAACAGAATTTTATAATTACAGATTAAATACACAATCCACTACTTAAAACAGTAATTATACCCGATGTATTTTATATCCTGTACTTGCTAATACAACTTCTATTTCGCAGTGAGTTTAGTCGTGTCATTTGAATCCCACATTTTCGACAGTTTGAAGACAAGACAACAAATATTTTCCAATTTAAAATAACAAGGTACTTAGATATTAATTTATTTTCCTTATTCTCTTTAAAAGGCTCCAAATTTAATGTTTCTTCTAATCTATTCTCTTAATTTTAAACATTTTTTTATAATACCCGAACATGGAAAATGCAATTCTCTAAATCTAATGATTAATTAAATCGATGGTGGAAGCCGTTACTTTATGGTAATTTATCATTTTGATTATATGAAAGAATAACTACTTTGTTTTTATACCACTTTTATTAATAATAACGTGAAAACGTAACTATAGTTTCAACACCGAAATGTTTGATAATGGCACTTCGGTGTTGAAACTATAGTTATGTTTTCACGTTATTATTAATAAAAGTGGTATAAAAACAAAGTAGTTATTCTTTCATCAGTGGCGGTTCCTTAAAGGAGGCTAAGGAAGCTCAGCCTCCTCACCAATTTATCTTAATGATCATTCTCCATTTTATTTCCTGTTTCTCTGATAATTCTTTAAATTTTACTATTAAGTCCCCGTTCTCAGTACTTATTTTCAATCTGGCAACAGTGCCCAGAGGCTGGATTCTCTATATATCTCAAACGCTAAACACGTGCGCTCAACACAGTTGCCGTTTTTCCAACCAGCCCAATTGCTCTACGTTAAGCAAAACACTAGAATTGCAACGTGCACTGCAGGCTAGCCTCTCGTTCGCAGTCGGTCAGTCCTATGAAATACGAGACTTGCTGGGACACGTGCTGTGTCAGTGCTTATTGAGTCATGCCATGCAACGCGAAGTAAGGTTAGATTAAAATTTGTCTGTTCGGTAAATTATTAAACGTTAAAATGAGTGGTAGTCGTAGTAGTAATTTAGTTGCTGGCTTTTTAGAAAATCAATTTAGTGGATTAACATATGACATAAAAGTGTTTTTGAAAAATAAACGGCCTTTACCGGATTTGAAAGGATTAGTAATAACAGGTAAGTTTCAAAATCGATCATTTAATACTGATAATTATAAAAAATAATTATGGTTAACGGGATCTGCGGTACACAATGAATCATATTGCTGGTATTGCTTGCTATTTACATCTGATACAACTTCATGTTGGGGGCACTCGGGTTATGATGATTTGAAAAATTTAGCTCGGTGGTCTAGACAGACATGAAAAATCGCAGGAACATATTACATCGAGTATTAAGTTTAAATTAACCGGTAAACAGAATATTGTTAAAGGAGGAAAACATATAATTTGGTAGACAAGAAACTACATTATAAACAACTTTTTTATGAAATTATAGATACTATTAAAGGTCAAATTGAGATTCGATTTTCCGATTTACATGAATTGAAGTTTTTTGACTTGACGAATAGAAGATTTTTCGAATCTTTTTCAAAAGAGCTTCCCAATAACCTTTTAGATAACTTAGTTCTAAAATATAAATTTTTTGATAAAATAACACTGCACAATGAATTATGCGTTATATACTCGGATAAAGATATTTTAGGCCAGTACGACATTCACGCCGATATGATAAAATATATGATAGACAATGATTTGCAACAAGTTTTACCTCAGTTTTATAAACTACTTTGTTTGACAGTCACCATTCCTGTCACGTCGGCATCGGTGGAGAGATCATTTTCTACTCTCAAACGAATTAAAACTTACATGCGAAATACAATGGGCCAAAATCGTTTATACAATGTTAGTTTGATATCTATTGAAAAAGATTTAGTAAAACAAACAAAAATGATACATTTTATGATAATATTATTGACCATTTTTCGCAAATTAAAGACCGAAGAATTCCGTTAATATATAAAAAAAGTTAATAAAATTAATTAAAAAAAACAAAATATGAAAAATTTCAAAAAAAAAGGAAAAATATCAAAAATCCAAAAAAAAATTTAAAACAAACGAACAAAAAAATTGTTTGCCAAGAGAAACTTTACACCTCCACGTTGGTTCTTGCTGGGCAACAATTAATTTTGTCACTGAAGTAGCTGGTACGGTCGCTGTGCGAAGGTTAAATTAATTGGCTGAATAGAGCATATTTTTACAAAAACGTTTTATGTCCAGCCTCCTCTCTTAAAAAATTCACAAGCCGCCACTGTCTTTCATATAATCAAAATAATTAAATCGAGGAAAAGCTTCTAGTAATATACATTATGTTGATTATTTAGGTATATAGTTCATAACGAATTAATGAGAAAATATTTCTTCTAATCAAATTTGTTAATTGACGTATTTTACATCGAAGATCCTGAGTATACAGGTATTCCGACAGAAATTGCATTTCCCTATCTCAATAAAATTAAAAAAAAATCAACTACAGGACTACTTGAGCATAAAGGTCATAAACTGTTTTAAGAAGAAGCAATAAACCATAATTGTGTGTACGTTAAACTATCTAGAATTACTCATTCATAGAATAACAGAATTAAAGAACAAAACATAGCATAATCAGTCGTTCTCCCATCCAAAGATCGCGCGAGGCACTGCATTGATCATACGAGCACTGCGTCATAAGTATCAACCGTCAGATGTTCTTATAACTGAGGCTATCTTAATATCTATAGAATTCAATGAAGTTCACGTCACACACTAACTGATAGTCTGTATAGTAAACATTTATCAACAATTGATGGAGATATTCATCGTCACGGTGTGAAAAAAAATCGAGATTAAAATTCTCACTACGCCAATGTTGACCGAATTCGGCCAAAATCTAATCACTCTACTGTATCAAAATTTTATACCTCCATGAGATCGAATCAGTTTTGCAACAAAACAGTTTCTTGATTTAGGCACCTGGGAAAATGTCAACTAGTAGTTTTATTATATTATACGATTGTGTGGATTGCTGCTAAACTTAAATTATAAATTTTAAAGGTATATATAATATATGAGGATGTAACTAAATAGTTTACTCTAGTTATATGATATTGTAATATTATTCTGATGATTAAATATTATTAATTCGATTATTTCTTTTTTAAGTAACTAATTTTCATGCATAGATAATTTTAAAAAGTATCTATCGAAGAATAATAATTTATAAATTTGCTTAGGTGGTACAAAAAAAGCTATACTAGGTTAAAGGAGATTACTAATAATGCATTCTGTCAATTCATTATAATTAATCATTTCTTTTTCAGAACGTAAAAATGGAAGGATCAAAGTACATGTATGGTGAGTAGAATGTATTTATTGAGTATTATTCATATTGCTTGAATTCCTTCGCTTTCTACTTTATCTACATAAATTCTTTTAACTGCAAGTCATAATCGGTCTTACATTATTGTCTGAATTGAATGATATCGCACATAACTTGAAAAAGTACAAACGTCGATTAGTAGAAATCCTAAAGTTATTTTTAATTCATTTGTATTTCCATCCATAATTCCATATATGCAGAATATGGAATCAGGTAGTGGTATGAAAACAGAATGTTAGATCTAACCGGCCAACATTATAACCAAGAGTTTACTCTGATGATGGCAACTTGATAGCCGAAAGGTACTTAGTACTTTGACAGTATTTTTAGTGGATAAGGGTGATTATTTCTTATATTTATAGTATTACAGTGTATCCACAGTGTGAACTCTTTTATAATTTATTAGTAACCAGACATACACAAAATGTTGGCAGCTTTTTACTCAAATTGCAAGGTCATAAATGAAAGATATTAATGTTGCGGTTTAAAATCCCCCTGGAGGCGCTTGCGCTCTTTGCAGTTGGTTTATATTAACCAATAAAGGATATCACCATCAAATCTTGGTTATCATAATCTCTCTCGAAAAATTGTTAAGCAGCTTCCTGGCCCTTTGAATTCAATTCTGGGAATATAAGCTACAACGTCCAGTATCAGTTTTAGAAAACGTGCGTGTGCAAATAAGATATAATTTTTGGGTTATCTAAAATATTTGAGAAAAATACTAATTTATAGTAATTAAAGATCATTTTGCAAATTGCATGTTTTTACCGTATAATCATACGGTACCTTCAAGGATTTATCTATTCAAATTGCTTTTTCTTTAGAAATAGACATCTTTTCTATTCTATCATCTCACTCAATTGTATAATTATATTAATGAAGGATAAAATATAAATGTAATTTTAAAACACACACTTCAATCATAGTCCAGGCAACGAACCGGAAATATAGTAAGCTAGAATTTCAAAATTTTTCTTGTATTTTGTTCCTAATACCCTATAGATCATTCATGACTATCAAGACCGCAGGGGTCGACCTTTCTACCCCCTCAAAACGGGGTTTCAACCCCTCAGAGGAGCATTCTTATAAAAACAGTCCAATATTAATGAATTAAGAGCCGAAAATGAAAATGGGTTGGACAATAATTCATAAATAATGCAGCAAAAAATGTCTATAAGTTTCCCTCTCGTGTAGTCAAAGTATAAAAAAAATTCAAGAAAAAGATGGAGAATTGAATGTTTTGCCTTATAGTCTCATCAATTTGAAATCATAATCGGCTGAAAACTAGAAAATGTATGAGCCTCTGCATAAATTCAATATTTTGGTCCTTCTCAGTAAATTAACTCGAAACAAGGATACATTTTTGTATTGTCGATGTCGATGTCTATAATAGACTATAATATACCAACTTCCAATGCAGCGTTAAAAATGTATATGATATTAGAAAAAAGTTATTTGGAATTTAATTTGAACATCCTATGTCTCGAAAACTAAGCGTTCGCCGACTTATGTCTATATAAACATCCTGTATACGAGAAATACAGCTGGCTTTTTGATTTATCACGAAATATTAGAAACTATGAAGCCCACAAACCGAATAATTAGACAATTTGGATATCACGCAAAATAGTGATGTAGTTTTGAATGATCAAATAGATACCTAATTTACAAATCGTCATTAATCGATAACATTATCAATGCATATTCTCAAACACAGGCTCTGCCAAAGCTAACCCACCCCTAATTGACATGTAAATAGAGGCAACATGCCATTTAACAAACTCGTATTTCACAGGACCAGATCAAATTATCCCAGCTGATAATGAAACAAGCGTGGCCCTAGCCCAAGGTGTGAAACTGCGGATCCCAAAAAGTGGCAAACCGATGGAAGTCATGAAACCAAAATCAGTACCTGGAGTGCTACAAGATACTGCCAGAAAATTTCCAGATACCTTCGCCTACTGTTACAAGGAAAACGGAATTTGGGTCAAAGTAACTTATAAGTAAATATCTCATTTGATTTTATCAGTAATTGTTACTTTAATCATCTATGATCTCTCTAGAAAATTAATAGGAAGCGAGGATAGTAAAAAAATTTACGTTTTTACCTCGGGAATGTGTGGTGTCATTCATTTATCAGCATTAGAACAAAATGCATGCAGTATCGCAGTCTAATAGTCTAATATTAGCCCCAATTGCAAATTCAAACCATAAAGACCTTCATATTTAGAATTTCTAATAAAAATATGACTCATATAAACTGAAGGTTTGTAAATTATGGAATTCTTTGAAACTTTTGGCTCTTGCTGGGGTTGAGAAGATTATCAAATTATCAAATTTAGATGATTGAAACTGAGAATATAATGCATATAATTGAGAAGAGATGGAAAACTGAGTATTATTGTTGGAATATGTATTTGTTCAAGTAATATCGTATGCTTTTAGGTAATAGACAATAAAACGTGTGTAATGTTCTTATTTTATCTACAAGGCAGTAACTAAGAAGATAAACTTACGGATTTCTTTGCAGTTCTCACATATAACAACAACAACAATATATAACAATCAAATTTGCCTAAATATGGCATCAACAAAGCTTTATAAATTGTTTGTTATTTTGTAATAACTAGTCAAGCTGAGAACTACTAGCATGAATCAAATTAGAAACTGTATGCGGTTGTTCAATACCTGTACTAGTAAATATTATTTTTTAACATTATTTAGTATTCATTCTTTTCATCATCCAGTTTCCAGTTTATTGAAAGATATCCTCATTTTGGAGATGTTCGTATGATCCCAAAATATGTATTTAAAAACACAAAGTAGGTAAGGAGTCTTACATTGAATTTCGTTTATTCCAAACGACTATTATTCACATTTTCTAATGTTACAGTTAATTTTCTCGAATTTGAAGTTTAAAATACGTGTCAAATAAGATAATATTGAATTGTAGTTGGATTGAATTGAATAATTGAAGCTGTGTGACTAAATACTTAATAAAATTTTGGCGTTGGTTGATGTTGATTGTCGGACCACAGAATACATTTAAAAGGATAAAGAAAACAATTAATTAATATCGCATACTTCCAAAACGTAAACAAATAAGATGAATTAAACTGATAAACTTACTGAATTCATGGACGTTCTCACATATACACGCTCAATTTTACGACACAGGAGGGTGTTGCTCTTCAGTATATAAATTAACAACTAAAATGAGAACAATTGAGTTTACCTCGACCAATGTTTTTTATTCTATAACTACTAGTCAAGTTGAGAACTACTAGCATAAAGCAAATTAGAAACTGTATGCGGATGTTTAATACCTGTACCTTTACTAGTAAATATTATTTTTTAACATTATTTAGTATTCATTCTTTTCATCATCCAGTTTCCAGTTTATTAAAAGATATCCTCATTTTGGAGATGTTCGTATGATCCCAAAATGTATTTAAAAGTAGAAAGTAAGTAAGGAGTCTTACGTTGAATTTCGTTTATTCCAAACGACTATTATTCACATTTTCTAATGTTACAGTTAATTTTCTCGAATTTGAAGTTTAAAATACGTGTCAAATAAGATAATATTGAATTGTAGTTGGATTGAATTGAATAATTGAAGCTGTGTGACTAAATACTTAATAAAATTTTGGCGTTGGTTGATGTTGATTGTCGGACCACAGAATACATTTAAAAGGATAAAGAAAACAATTAATTAATATCGCATACTTCCAAAACGTAAACAAATAAGATGAATTAAACTGATAAACTTACTGAATTCATGGACGTTCTCACATATACACGCTCAATTTTACGACACAGGAGGGTGTTGCTCTTCAGTATATAAATTAACAACTAAAATGAGAACAATTGAGTTTACCTCGACCAATGTTTTTTATTCTATAACTACTAGTCAAGTTGAGAACTACTAGCATAAAGCAAATTAGAAACTGTATGCGGATGTTTAATACCTGTACCTTTACTAGTAAATATTATTTTTTAACATTATTTAGTATTCATTCTTTTCATCATCCAGTTTCCAGTTTATTAAAAGATATCCTCATTTTGGAGATGTTCGTATGATCCCAAAATGTATTTAAAAGTAGAAAGTAAGTAAGGAGTCTTACGTTGAATTTCGTTTATTCCAAACGACTATTATTCACATTTTCTAATGTTACAGTTAATTTTCTCGAATTTGAAGTTTAAAATACGTGTCAAATAAGATAATATTGAATTGTAGTTGGATTGAATTGAATAATTGAAGCTGTGTGACTAAATACTTAATAAAATTTTGGCGTTGGTTGATGTTGATTGTCGGACCACAGAATACATTTAAAAGGATAAAGAAAACAATTAATTAATATCGCATACTTCCAAAACGTAAACAAATAAGATGAATTAAACTGATAAACTTACTGAATTCATGGACGTTCTCACATATACACGCTCAATTTTACGACACAGGAGGGTGTTGCTCTTCAGTATATAAATTAACAACTAAAATGAGAACAATTGAGTTTACCTCGACCAATGTTTTTTATTCTATAACTACTAGTCAAGTTGAGAACTACTAGCATAAAGCAAATTAGAAACTGTATGCGGATGTTTAATACCTGTACCTTTACTAGTAAATATTATTTTTTAACATTATTTAGTATTCATTCTTTTCATCATCCAGTTTCCAGTTTATTAAAAGATATCCTCATTTTGGAGATGTTCGTATGATCCCAAAATGTATTTAAAAGTAGAAAGTAAGTAAGGAGTCTTACGTTGAATTTCGTTTATTCCAAACGACTATTATTCACATTTTCTAATGTTACAGTTAATTTTCTCGAATTTGAAGTTTTAAAATACGTGTAAAATAAGATAATATTGAATTGTTGTTGGATTGAATTGAATAATTGAAGCTGTGTAACTAAATACTTAATAAGATTTTGGCGTTGGTTGATGTTGATTGTCGGACCACAGAATACATTTGAAAGGATAAAGAAGACAATTAATTAATATTGCATACTTCCAAAAGGTAAACAAATAAGATTAATTAAACTGATAAACTTACTGAACTCATGGACGTTCTCACATATACACGACACAGGAGGGTGTTGCTCTTCAGTATATAAATTATAAACTAAAATGAGAACAATTGAGTTTACCTCAACCAATGTTTTCATTCTATAACTACTGGTCAAGTTGAGAACTGCAAGCAGAAATCAAATTGAAAATCGTATGCGGTTGCTCCAGTTCTAATGCCCGAGTTATGTATCCTATAAAGATACATGATAATTAAGATAAGTTATTATTCTAATTGAAAATAGTTCCCTATGCATCTGCAATTTCAGAGAACTTATAACTAAAACATGAAATCATTAGAATTGTAAGTTGCTAGGTTGCATATTATATAGCGTAAGTTGTAAAATAAAATAGCAAGGGTCCTCATAAAAGGGCACGTATTACTACAGTAAACTCGTTAGCTTCAACATTGTTTCTAAAATAGAAGTTTTTCAAACTTATCTCCACAAACCGGAAATAAGTTTTTAAACTTATTTCAACAAACCGGAAATATAACTTCTGTACTAGTGAATATCAAATTCAATTATCTTCCAGGTTCAAGTTTAATGGTAAACCTAATCAATGATGCAATATACCCTCTTTTTTGAGACTTTAAGGATGATCCTGTGATACGATAATTTATTCATGAGTCATAAGGAAGCTTAAAATTAAATGACATTATTTCAAACAACTTTCACTTAAATTTTTGAAATGTACATTGTTTGAAGCCTTAACGTAATTGATACCTGACTTATGATTTCTTTTATAGATGATTTCCTTCTAATTTCAGAATTGATTAAACCGTTCTTTCTTTTTGCCATAGATCTCAACAGAAAAGTTTCACTTTCAGCTCCGCTGTCATTAAAATAAAATAATCAGATATTATATATTAGAAACAAACTACATTGAAAGACGCAAGGAACGCGATCCTAGGTCCCCTAGAGGCGCATTAGATCACCAAATTAAAAAGCGCGCATGATTTAAGCCTACTCTAGTAGGCTATGGTTTATCTTATCTGTTTGAACAAAATACCGATGAAAAAAGTTTGTTATTCCATCCAAACTAACCTAGAATTTGCCCTTTTGGAGATAATATGAAAGCTAAATAGGAAGATATCGAAAAAAAGTAAAAGATAAAAGATTCGAACTTAGAACGGACCAAGAAGCAATCATTCATTAAGCTGAGATCTCAACCGCTCGGCTAGTAGCACTAATAATTTATTAATCTAAATTCGATATATGATGCAGATTCCGCTAGTTTTATATTTGATGCTCAAATACGCCACTAGCGGAGCTGGTATCGCGTCCCTTATATGTTTATGTATATCTCTGATTCCCTGTACTAACAATTACTCAATTAAAGTAGTTTTCGGTATTACTTATATTCTGTAGTTTAGCTATTTCTTTCGGTCATTGTTAATAGTAGCCTTCTAGCCAAGTATCGCTAACGGAAACTGTTACGCTTAAGTTTTAGGACCGTGCTGTATCAGCATGCATAAAGGGCTTCTACTGAATATATAGTATCTGATTGGTTTCAATAACTTTTATTTGTGTTTCAGGAAATATTTGGAAGAAATTCGCACAACTGCTAAAGCATTTCTCCATTTGGGTTTGGAGAAGCATCACTCAGTAGGCATATTAGGATTCAACAGCCCTCAATGGTTCTTATCTTATTTGGGTGCAATATTCGCCGGGTAAATATATGTTGCTCCCTGACTATACCTAACTCCTAATTTGAATGTATCAAAACTAGTCAAACTTTAGTGTTACATAGAACTACAACTAGATGCATGAATTTCACCTTTATTCATAATTTCATTTATTCATTCATTAAAATTATTATACCTCCTCTCCTACAAGTATTATCTCCGGTATGTGTATGGAGGATATACCTACACCATCAAACGTAATTATCTGATGATGTAAGTATAGTAGGACATTTAAAATAATATATTTTTCAGGTGGTTGAAGTGTAAATTGTGTATTTTATTACTTATTCAATCCATGTCAGCATTCAGTTAATTACCACGTGAATAATTGTCAATCAAACTGTACGGTACTTGTTTTCACATCTGCACACGAAATCGACAATAAAATTGATTAACATTGGATTCATTGTATGTTGAAACAGGGGTGTAAGCGTGGGGATTTACACAACAAACACCAGTGAGGCGTGTTTCCACTGCGCTGACTTGAGTAAAGCAAATATAATTGTAGTAGAGGATAAACAACAGCTAGCGAAAATTGAAGCCATTCGTGATCGTTTACCACACTTAAGAGCTGTAATACAATATGAAGGTGAACCTACAAATCCAAATGTAATAAGTGTAAGTTCTAGACACTTGGAATGCGTAGAAGATGTATGATTACCATTCATTGTTTCAGTGGAAACGTCTAATGCAAATCGGAGAAGAGCAAAGTGATGATCTTCTGGATAAAGCTCTTGAAAATATTGCTATTAACGATTGCTGTAGTTTGGTTTTCACGGTAAGACTTCCAGTATTATAACATAAATAAAACAAATGAGTCGAAATTCATTTGTCGTTAGGTACCACTTCACATTAATTTACATTTAGTAATTACATGTTGCTAAGCCCCTTAGATAGTCTAAGTCTATAAATTTTCAAATTTAAACGTCTTCTGTCGGTGAGCAGCTGTTCATACGTCCACCACAAAAATTATGTATATAATGTATAACAATATAGAAGATTCTCAGATATGTTTTCAAAAATAGGTATTTGCCCAACATATTCAACTAAACAATAAATTATATTTTTTAGTCTGGTACAACAGCCAAACCGAAAGCTGTTATGTTGAGCCACGACAATTTGACTTGGGATGCTGTTGCAATAGCTGAGGGAGTAGGATGCATGAAACGGGGATCAGAAGCAATCGTTAGTTACTTACCTTTAAGTCATGTAGCAGGTCAAGAAATTGATATTAATTTGTCATATGCCTATGGTGCCACAGTTTATTTCGCTGATAGGAATGCTTTGAAAGGATCATTACTTCAAACGCTTCAAGAAGTACAGCCTACGAAATTCCTAGCGGTTCCTAGAGTTTGGGAGAAATTTCACGAAAAATTAGAAGGCGTTATAGCCCAGAATGGTAAATTGAAGAAAGGTCTTTTCGAATGGGCCAGGAACCAAGCTACACAGGAATATTCAAACAGGATGAAAGGGTGAGTTAACCAATAGTTCAGTTTGGTAAAATTGAACGAATCTTTTCTTTTTGATCGCATTTTGGTATGATCTTCAAAATTAGTGCCCTGGTTAAACCTTTGTATTTATAACAAATGAACACTACTGTTGAAAAATTCCAAAATAAAAGAAAACAAGACAATATTTCGTTACACAGTGGCTTCTTCAGGAGAAAATTGGTACCATTGTTCACCTGAAGAAGCCACTGAGGGGCGCAATATGCCGTGTTTTCTTTTATTTTCATAATAAAAGTTAGTTTATTTCGGAATTTTTCTACAGTGTAGTGTTCATTTGTAATATAACCAGTTCAATCTTATAACTTTATATTTATGATATTTTTCACATTCCAATTAATTATTTAAAAAAATATTTACAGATCAGCTGGCAACTCATGGGGTTATAAATTGGCATGTGCTCTTGTACTGAATAAGGTCAAACAAGCCATTGGATTTAGCCGATGTAATGCCTATTATTCTGGAGCTGCACCGCTATCACCCGAAATCAAAAAGTTCTTCTTGAGTATCGATATTCCAATTATGGAATGTTTCGGTATGTCAGAATCTAGTGGTGGACATGCAATGGGTATTCCAACATCATTCAACGTCGAAACGTTGGGGAAAAGTCTACCAGGAACGAGAACCAAATTGGGCAATATCATAGACGGTAGCGGTGAAATTTGTATGTATGGTAGGCATATTTTCATGGGTTATCTCAATGAACAAAAATGTACTGATGAAGTCATAGATTCAGAAGGATGGCTCTGTTCTGGTGATTTAGGCCGAGTTGATTCTGAAGGATTGATATATCTAACAGGAAGATCAAAAGAAATAGTAATAACCGCTGGTGGGGAGAATGTTGCACCTGTACCTATTGAACAAAGATTGGAAGCTGCACTGCCCCATATTAGTTTTGCTGTTTTGATCGGCGAAAAAAGGAAATTCATATCTGCGCTTGTAACTTTGAAAACAGTACACGATCCTGTTACCGCTATACCAACCGACATCTTAACCAAAGAGGTACAAAACTGGTTAAAAGAATTAGGTTGCCCTGCCAAAACTGTGACTGAAGTATTGAAAGCTGGTCCTGACCCTAAGCTGGCCAAGGCGCTCCAGGATGGAGTTAATAAAACCAACGAAAAAGCCATATCCAATGCTCAGAAAATTCAGAAATTCAGAATCCTTCCAGCTGATTTTTCCATTCCTACTGGAGAGTTAGGTAAGAATATGTTATTTCAGTAGTCGAATCCCCTAAATTAAAATCAGCAGAGATTGATCATTCCGTTATACTGAAACAGGCAAGTCTTTGTATTTCCAGCTATTTTCTGGGTTACCTTTGTCCACCATACCAAAGATGCGTAAGTAATCATGGGTTCCACCACAATGTTGTATGTCCAATATATTTTAGGACTTCCCCTAAATTAAAATCAGCAGAGATTGATCTTTCCGTTATACTGAAACAGGCAAGTCTTTGTATTTCCAGCTATTTTCTGGGTTACCTTTGTCCACCATACCAAAGATGCGTAAGTAATCATGGGTTCCACCACAATGTTGTATGTCCAATATATTTTAGGACTTCCCCTAAATTAAAATCAGCAGAGATTGATCATTCCGTTATACTGAAACAGGCATGTCTTTGTATTTCCAGCTATTTTCTGGGTTACCTTTGTCCACCATACCAAAGATGCGTAAGTAATCATGGGTTCCACCACAATGTTGTATGTCCAATATATTTTAGGACTTCCCCTAAATTAAAATCAGCAGAGATTGATCTTTCCGTTATACTGAAACAGGCAAGTCTTTGTATTTCCAGCTATTTTCTGGGTTACCTTTGTCCACCATACCAAAGATGCGTAAGTAATCATGGGTTCCACCACAATGTTGTATGTCCAATATATTTTAGGACTTCCCCTAAATTAAAATCAGCAGAGATTGATCATTCCGTTATACTGAAACAGGCATGTCTTTGTATTTCCAGCTATTTTTTGGGTTACCTTTGTCCACCATACCAAAGATGCGTAAGTAATCATGGGTTCCACCACAATGTTGTATGTCCAATATATTTTAGGACTTCCCCTAAATTAAAATCAGCAGAGATTGATCTTTCCGTTATACTGAAACAGGCAAGTCTTTGTATTTCCAGCTATTTTCTGGGTTACCTTTGTCCACCATACCAAAGATGCGTAAGTAATCATGGGTTCCACCACAATGTTGTATGTCCAATATATTTTAGGACTTCCCCTAAATTAAAATCAGCAGAGATTGATCATTCCGTTATACTGAAACAGGCAAGTCTTTGTATTTCCAGCTATTTTCTGGGTTACCTTTGTCCACCATACCAAAGATGCGTAAGTAATCATGGGTTCCACCACAATGTTGTATGTCCAATATATTTTAGGACTTCCCCTAAATTAAAATCAGCAGAGATTGATCTTTCCGTTATACTGAAACAGGCAAGTCTTTGTATTTCCAGCTATTTTCTGGGTTACCTTTGTCCACCATACCAAAGAACCATACCAAAGATGCGTAAGTAATCATGGGTTCCACCACAATGTTGTATGTCCAATATATTTTAGGACTTGGTCCCCATGTCTTTTCGTGTGCGCGTCTCCCTAGCATTAATGTTGCCACGACTTATTCTTGACTTCCACCAGCTGTTGGTTCCAGCTTAGTTTCGTGATCATCATCATCGTTTGAGGGGATGGGGCTTAGCCCCCAAATGTACTTAGGCCACACTTAGCTGCGCTCATTGTGCTCCAAGTGGTCAGAAGCCTATTCTATTCTAGCAGGCTTGTGGCCCGCTAGAAACCCAGAATATTTCCAGTGTTGGCTTCCATAAGTTCTTTAGGGGGTAGTTTTAGTTCTCCGAAGTGTCAGTGCCTGAGGGATGCTAATGCTGGGCATTCCAACAGGATGCGAGAGGCAGTTCCTTCCACCTATCTGCATTTGCTACATATTGTGAAGGTGTTTGTTAAGACGGCAGTGACCGGTTAGGATTTCAGTCATGTCTCTGATGTCCCTTCTGTTCAGAGAAAGGAGTTTCTTTGAGAGTCTAGGCACAGTTCAGACCACTCTTTATTCAGTTGGCCCAGAAGGGCGAGACCCCCACGCAATTCGATAAAGCAACCATTGACTCCGGCTCGACAGGGGCGCTAGACGACCTTCGCCTGGCCAGGGAGTCGGCCATTTCGTTTCCTTCAACTCCACTGTGTTCAGGGACCCAGATGAGTTGAACCTTATTTCTCCTGGCTAGTTTCATGGCACGAGTCAATATTGCGTAGACCTCCGCATGAAAAACCTTACAGTAAGCGCCTAGAGTCACTGAGATAGTGATCCATGACCTTTATAGATAAACTCCCGCCCCAGAAGTCTGATCTACCTTGGACCCATCTGTTAACCATACGACCCCATCTGGTGGCAGTAGGGTGAGAGTTTCGTTGCTCCAATCTCCTCTATCCGGAATGAGGATTTTGGAAGAAGTGGGAGATATAGCTGGGATCATGCTATCTTGCTTCATTTCTAGTTTCAGTTTAGTTTACTATGAAGTACTCCAAAGAACGTTTCCTCCTTCGGATGGAAGCTACAATGATAGATTTGTGGGGCCTAATATTTAGAGAATATTCCTCTATCCATATGCTTAAGGGCCATTTGCATTCTTATCCTAATAGTTGTGCTGAATGTACCTAGGACTGTGATGACTTGTCAGCAGCGCACCCAATTATTTTGGGCCCATTTCTTTCCAGTTTGATTACCAGGACTTCCAGTACAAGGGGGTACTTCCCCTTACTGGTAGCCCCTGAATACCCTTACCAGTAGATTAAGTTTAAATTTACTTCATTGTGAGGCAAAACAAATGAGCGTTGTTTTTCTATTTACAGGTCCAACCCAGAAACTGAAAAGAACTATTGTAACAGATAAATATATTGATATTATAGATGGAATCTACGCTTAATGATATATTATTGTTGTAAGAGGGATTTATATTAGGGTTAATAAAATAATGTTTTTTAAATAGTCTTTACTTATAAAATAGTATAAATAATACCGACGACATATATTTAACTTATGCGCTATCTTACATGGTGAATAAATAGATGAATGGTATACATATATGCAATATAAACATATTTTACATGAAATCCTTAAATGGTAACAAGGTGTTAGCTACTGGGACATGGTTCTGTCTCAGCACTGTCACTACTATCCGAATCATTTTTACAACATTTACATTGCTGTCTTCTACGATTGCATTTTGATCTGTGACATTTGTTGCATTTGGGCCTATATACAGGGGCGACTAATTCTACTTTGATATTGGCAGTGGCCGTTACTTTGGTAGTGAAAGGACCACTAGAACTTGACTCTGGACTACTATATTCTACAGTTACTTGAGGCTCGACCACAATACTCTGGTTGCAACTTTCCTCCGTGATCGTAGTCAAACTTGGCTCACGGGTTGCTTTCGCAGATGTATTACGTCTAGTAGATTTGGAATAATTGGGTGTACGTACAGGAGCTGGAGGAGGGGGAGGAGGTGGAGGAGTGGATATCCTATCATTATGTTCCAGAGGTTGCAGTTCAGCCTTTGGTCCCATTAAAGCTAAGAACACTGGAAAGAATACGAAAGAGTTTGTTAACGACCCGCACACTGAAATGATAAGCGCACTGAATAGATGAAAACGGATAAATTCGAATTGAGAGGTAGCTAATACTGATGCGCAAATTAAAAGTCCCAAATCACCTTTCAGTATAGATTCGGCGTTGATCTCCAAAGACATACGCAGTCTTCGTTCGCGGCTTCCAATCGCACTTAAGAAGCCCGATAGAATAAGTAAGATGTTTCTACTGATTAAAATGAAGTGCAGGGCGCCCATAGTCCCACTTAAAGCGTTTATGTCTATAAAACACACCAGCAACATGCCTACCATAGTACTTATCCCCGGACACCACAGTTTGGTCCACTGTATAAGAACACAGGAAATAAACACAGTGGCAGCGATTGTCACAACAAATTGGGCCGCTAATAAACGATCCAGTATTAGGAACTGATTAAAATACGCGAAGATTAGACCAAGAGGATAGTTCTTCAGACCCCGACTGTTGAAATCTTCAGATATCTTGTTTATTTGTGATAATGTATTTACAATACTTGAAGTAGTTTTGAGATTCTTGAGGTAGAATGGCATTTGTGTATAAACTAGAGGCTTCGATTTAGGAATCTTTAAATCATATTCTGCTTTCGAGCTATAATATTGAGAAGGTTTTGGAGTTAAGTTCGCTTGAGAACTGGAATAAGACATTTGGTCGTTACTGTTCCATACAGATAAGTAATTGTAAAAAGCTTTCGAATCGATTCTACCCTTGTCAACCAAACGTTTCTTAAATATTTGGCTCTTATCCACCGGAAATTCGACCACACCAGTTTGTGAGAGTAGTTTAAATGCTAATACTGCTTTTTCAGTCGCATTTCCAAACCATTTTTCGTTGTTCAAACAATATTTACTTCTATTCAAATCAAATTCCTTTTGTAAATCCATAAGAAAGTCCCTGAAGTTGCTCAGCCAGAAATCGTTCATATCCAACCCACCATTCGAGTCTTTCAAAACATGTGCGACATTGGTGAGAGAAGAGTGATATTCATATAACAATGGCTGGTTTAACGGATATTCCAATTCGGTTGTAACTAAATAGAAATTATAAAATCCAAAATATTTGTTCTGAGCTTCTAGATATTTGTACTCCTGGGTGTTTCTGGGGAGAAATGTTGATAGTCGAACATCAAATTTCAATTTCAGTCCATTGAAGACGCAAAAGATGATTAGAATGGCGTAGCTCAAACATAGTATCACTTTGACAAAAGGTTTCAAAATTACGGACGTCAAGTAGCGATTGACTAGCCATGACAATAAACTTTTCTTTTGTTGACAAATCAATTCGGCAGTTAGAAGATTGGCTCCATGTTCCTGTAACAAGAAAAATTTCAATCAATTACAAATAATAAGAATCATTGAGAAATGGCAGATAAAATTAGAGTTCCCGTTGGAGAAGAGATAAAAGTTACTCTTCACAAATCATTTGATTTGGTTACTGATTTTTATATCATTGTTTCACATTCTATAAGATACTCTTACCATTTGTGTAAAGATATGAAATACATGTTTTACACAACTAAATAAGATTTAAATTAATAATGTTTGTACAAAACAAATTTCCATTTCTGGGAATCGAACCTATGCCTATGGAGTTAGAGCCGAGATCCTAGTCTCTATATCAGGGGTTTCCAACCTTTTTGCACCTGCGTACCACTTGACTTTTTGAGAAATTTTGGCGTACCACCAGACCTAAATATTTTAATAAACGTATGATATTTACTCTTCTAAAAGTGTTCAAAGGCTTTTTGAATTGAATTCCTGAGAAAACTTAGCGATTAAGCTATTAATAGCGTGTTGCTCACATCACTCACGCGTACCACCTGAAACGTTCCCGCGTACCACCGATTGGGAACCCCTGCCCTAGATCATACCTTTGATTCATCGCCCTTTGTTATAAACAGTTAAAGTATGGTGTGAATTTAAGTTTACTTTAATAATTGTTTTTCTTGTTGTTGAACGATTTTGTTGAAATTCGAGGAAAAGCAGTTTTAAATTAACTTAAATTTACTGTATCGATTCAATGTATACTTTGGGAGAAAAGGGTGTGTTTATTACACGATTTCCCTGAAATATAGAAATGCAATAGCGTTCGTCACTGAACAGAAAAATATTTTTTGTCAAAATTTGAATATGATGGACCTTTCGTCTTTGGAGTTAGCGTGGAGGCAAGCAATTCGTGACAGACAGACGGATTTTTTCAAAGTAACTTAATATTTGATGAAAAATACTATGGTAAAGGACTTTTGATTTTAGAAATGGCTTGAGTAAATACAGTATACTCTTCGGACTTCATCTGCGAAAAGTGTACACAATTATATATTGTAGTTATTGAGGGTGGCCTGCATTAACGTTTCGAGGGGATCTATTGGGGGTAATGTCTGCGGAATGACAATTAAAAATTGAATTTGTTAATGAATCGGCAAAAGTTTTGCTATAATAGCCAAAATTATGGGGCGTAAAATAGAAATATCGAAAAATCAAGAAAATCGTTACCGGTCAATTAAAATAAACATGAATAATTGAAAAAGATTCCTATCGATCTGATATTTTTTCTCTGTTCATCATGTATACATGAGAGTACGTTTAGATTTTCTCAAAACTTTTATTGAAATTATGGCTTTGGCATGACCTGAAACTTGGCCAAAAATAGTTAAAATTTGTATGAAAATTTTCAAATGGTATTTTTTTCCTTAAATCGATGCTGTTTGTCTTAGAAACACTAATATCACCCAATATTGTGGTGGAACTGGAATGGAATCAAAATTATGAGAATAAAACCGTAATATCGAGAAAATCGTCGTAATTGTTCATCATGGATACATGAAAGAAGTTCTATTGAAATTATGGCTTTGGTGTGACTCCAAACTTGAAACTTGTCAACACATAAAAAATCCCAGATTTTTTTTATACTTTGACTACACAAGTGGGAAACCTAAAATGTTCGAAGAACATCGTGTGAGCCAGCGGTGGAATGTTGGGAGAGGAGATAGGCATTCCAATTTTCCTTGAAGGTTTGGAGGTTACAGGGATAGGGAAATGCATCACTAGGTAAAGAGTTCCACAACTTCGCTGTTCGATAGGAAAAAGTTCAGCACGTCTCGAGCTTGACAATGAAGGGGTGACTAATTTGAGCTCGTCTAGTCCACCTATCTGGAATCTCTCGTGATGGAACAACAGACGACGTTTCTGATGAACACCGACCATGAAAATATCTATAGAAAAGGGAGAGATCTCCCACCTTTCTACGGTGTTCTAGAGAGGTCAATGACATCATCAATCAGACGATTAGCTCTCTTCTGGATAGAATCCAAGAGCTCCAGCGTATGTTTGGGAGCCGAACTCCAAACATGTGAACAGTACTCCAGGACAGGTCGAATCTGTGCTTCGTAGATTATGGAGTGTACCATCATCTGCAAAGCTGTGGATGGGACAGGTGGTAATTTCCAACAGGTCGTTTATATGGAGCAGAAACAAAGTTGGTGCCAAGACAGATTCCTGTGATAACCATTGTATCGGAGGATACTCCGTCAACCACCACATGGAGTGATCTATCTGAGAGAAGACTCGATAGTAAGCGACAAAGTTGAGGCGGCAAACCATATGATGGAAGTTTCCCTCGAAGGCTTTGGTGCCAGACTCGTTCAAATGCTTTGGAAATATCCAATGCTACATATAGAGATTCCCCATGTTTTTCAATCGATTTCTGCCATACATGTGTTACACAGGCAAGCAGGTCTCCTGTTGATATTTGCTGAGGAAAGCCATATTGCCGGTCATTCACGATTTTGGAGATCTCTAGGTATTGGATGACCTTGATGTTGATTGCTTTCTACATCACAGATAATAGTACAATGGGTCTATAATCATTGGGTCTTCTTTCTTTTTTTTTGGAATTGGTTGAATTCTAGCTGCCTTCCAGCTGGAAGCAAATACACCAAGTTTGTATGAAATAGTAAACAACCTGCAGAAAACTGATTCTAATCCAGGCGCACATTCCTTGAGAACGACAGGTGGAATTCCTTCTGGCTCCATAGACTTATTGCTATTGAGATCAAACCGAATGCGCCCAATTGTGCGCTGACGATAGACAATTTCAGGCATAAGGCTATCGATGGCAGCAATATCAGGAGGGTATCCAAAGTGGAATTTCCTGAAAAAATTCTAGCAAAAAGGTTGGGTTTTAGTTCCATCATGTTTGATTAGGGGAGGGAATGAACTGGAAGTGAAATTTCTACCATTTGCTTTGGCGAAAGTCCAAGTGTTTCATTGCACATATTGTGTTCTCGCCTCCAGACATGGGTTACCGCGCCATCGACGGTATGCTATTTGTTTTGAAGCGGCGGCCCTAGAACAGATCTTATTGAACCATCGTTCTCCAGATGACGGTGATTTGTTGGTATGGGGTACGTAACTTTTCATTCCTAATAATATTCGAGATCTCTGAGGCACATTGCGTTGGGTCATCATATTCAAAACATACGTTTCTCCAAGGAAATTCGGAGAGAACATGCGAAGACCGTCCCAGTCAGTTGGCAGTTATAATGCCAAACTGTGCGTGGAGGTGCTGGATTGGTTCGTGGAGTGATATAGGGACAGTGAATGGTCAGAGTTTCCCAATGGTGCAAGAACCTTTACTTCATAGAGATCTGGATTGTTAGTGAGGAATAAGTCAAGCGTATTGGCATAATGATAGTTGTTATCAGGGATCCGTGTTGGTATTGGCGAAAGTCTCAGACTGTCGCCCTGAGTCATCGGTCTTGTTTGAGAACTTGAGCCAAGCGGAGTTGTGAATGTTGAAATCCCCCATGATGATAATTTCAGCTGCTGGATAGTTCGACTGTCAAGTTTCAGAGAAAGATATTGAAAGAGTTCACCATGAGCTGATTCGTGTGGTGATAAATACAACAGAGAAATGTTGTCTATTTGTGATCATCAATCAAGATTGAACTACATTATATAGAATTCTTGTGGTTTTGGATTCTCCTTTCGGTGGCATGAGAGATCATTTCTAGAATAGACAGATACCTTGTTTAAATCTGAAACAAGTGTAGAGCTCGTAGCCAGGGCAGAAGAGCATATAGGTCGTGTTGGTGGATGGATTGGCGTGCGTCTCAGTTAAGGCCAGTATGTCTGGTTTGTCTATCTGCAGGTGGTAATGAACATCGTTTATGTTTAGGCTAAGACCTCGGATGTTACAGAGCTCTATCTTCAAGTTGATATTTTTCTATGTTGAACCGAGGGGGAAATCCGAACGGAGAGGTATTTTTTTCCCGACTATTTTATTCTCTACGAGGCTAAAATGGAAATATCGACAAATCTTTTTCTCGTGTTTTGTATCTCTTACTTGTGTAATGAGTTGTCTGATTAATTTATTTTGCAATTATTACTCAAAACAAGTACAATTGTAACATTTATTCAATATTCGAATCTCTTTCAATAAATCCACGTATATTAACCGCTATAAATGATGTACTAGTTCAATCAAATGAGACAAATAAAGGCCTAGTAACATTTAGAACAATAATTTTTATATGCGCACTCATGTGCGTTGGGAAATTTGTAGTATATATTATATACAGAATGTCCTCGAACTGCGTGGCCAAAATAAAACCGAAGATTCTTTGATTTGAAAATAATTTGATGAGCCTTTTTACTTTTGCCTCAAGTATCTTGTTTAGCCGGTAGAGGGCTTCAAAGTTTCAAAAATACTTTTGTTTTTTCGGTATAACTTGAGAACGTGATGAAGGACTTTTACAATATTTGGCAGATGAGTTATTGTCAATAATAGCCGTTTTTGAGAGCGAAGCACAGAGCCTTAGAGACCATAGAAATGGCTTAAACTTGAGGATGTAACGGGAAAAGTGTCCAGAACCTTTTTGTGGTCAATGTAATTCACTCGATATTTCTTATGTAGAGAGCTTATCTAATTTGAAAACTTTTTTTACTCTTAGAAAATTTTGATAAAATCAACGAATTAGCTTGAAAAAATTAATTTTCGAGTCTCTGCAATTTTGGCTAACTAATTTTACTTGATTAAAATACCTTAGTTGCCTTTGCTTTTCTAATGTCATTTTGGCATTTGGAGAATTTATTCTCAAAACTGTCAGTTTTTACTTTGCTTCCCGTTAAAAATTTTATGAAATTATGACTCAAAATTTCACTAACACTAATGTTTAATATCTCGGTAAAACACGAATAATAAAAACAATAGAAATGGGGAGACGATGTGATTATTTAGGAAAAACAAATGCTAAATTAAAAGAAACAACAAAACTTTTTGGGAAATCGCTAAGGCATCAATTGTTCGAAATGTTGCCCATTTTCCTGAATACACAAATTAATTCGTTTCAAGAAATTGAATTGAACTCTGGCTAGTACTTCAGGATCATTCTTCAATAAATCCGCTTCATGATTAATTCGTTGCAACAATTCCTCCCGTGTGTTTACTGGAGCTGCATAAACTTCCGACTTCAAAGCGCCCCATAGAAAGAAGTCACAGGGCGTCAAATCAGGGGAGCGGGCCGGCCAGTTCACTGGTGCATCGTGTCCTCTACCTATCCAGCGATCTGGATATTCCGCATTCAAATGTCGCCTCACAGCTAATGTGAAATGAGGAGGTGCACCATCATGGATAAACCAGGCCACGACGTGTAAGGGCAAGTCTTCCAACAGTTCAAGTAGCCTTTGTTCCAAAAAGTTCAAGTAGTTCTCCCCGTTCAATCGATCGGGTATAACGGTAGGGCCAATAATAAAGTTATCCACAATTCCAACCCAAACATTGATTTTAGTTTGATTCTGAAAATATGTAACTTCCGTTTCATGAGGATTTTCATCAGCATAGAAATGTTCATTATGGAGGTTAAAAAGACCACATCTCGTGAAAGTATCTTCGTCCGTGAACAGAATTCTTCTACAAAAATTGGGGTTTGCGTTTTGTCTTTGGACAATAAGCCGACAGAAATCTAGCCGATGACCTGGATCCATGGGCAATAAGTCTTGAACTGTTTTAATATGATAGGGATACAACAGTTCTTCTTTCAGTACATTATGAACTAATGATTTTGAGGCTCCAATACGAAGTCCCAAACGTAGTGTGCTTATCCCAGGTTCAGTTTCAACCGCTTCCAGTATCGCTTCTTCGAGCTCTAACGTCCTTCTTGTCTGTCTGCGTCCAGTTTCTCTGCGTCCAGTTTCTCTGCGATTTGCTTCAAATTTGCCAGTTTCGCGAAGGTTTGCCGATTTGGAATTCTGCGATGCGGATATCTTTCCCTTCTCCGGCCATTGCAACGACAAAGTCCATAAATCAATAACATATCAACCATTTCAGTGTTAGTGAAATTTTGAGCAATAATTTTATAAAATTTTTACGGAAAGCAAAGTAAAAACTGACAGTTTTGAGAATAAATTCTTCAAATGCCAAAATGACATTAGAAAAGCAAAGGCAACTAAGGTATTTTAATCAAGTAAAATTAGTAAGCCAAAATTGCAGAGACTCGAAAATTAATTTTTTCAAGCTAATCCGTTGATTTTATCAAAATTTTCTAGGAGTGAGAAAAGTTTTCAAATTAGATAAGCTATCTACATAAAAAATATCGAGTGAATTACATTGACCACAAAAAAGTTCTGGACACTTTTCCCGTTACATCCTCAAGTTTGAGCCATTTCTATGATCTCTAAGGCTCTGTGCTCCACTCTCAAAAATGGCCATTATTGACAGTAACTCACCTGCTAAATATTGTAAAAGTTCTTAATCACGTTCTCAAGTTATACCGAAAAAACAAAATTATTTTTGCAATCTTGAAGCCCTCTACCGGGTAAACAAGACACTTGAGGCAAAAGTAAAAAGGCTCATCAAAATTATTTCGAATCAAAGAATCTTCGGTTTTATTTTTGCCACGCAGTTCGAGGACACCCTGTATATTAATTTTTTCACGTTGTTTGAACAAAAATGGTGAATGCCTCAGAAAGTATGCATTATCGAGAAAAATGTTTCAGATAAAAGTTGTTCATAATTAAATTTCCTACAAAAATTTAGGCGACAAGATTTTTCAGCTGTTTTCCCGTAAAAGTGGGAAAACCGAAAATATATACAGGCTGTGCTATAACTTATCCGCCCTAGAGCAACAGGTGATACTAGCGCTCAAAATTAGAAGATTAAGTCATATATGTTTTGCCCAATGTTAGTCATTAAAAAGATATAGGGTGTTGAAAGTGAAACATAATTTTCGAAAAATTACAATAATTTTAAAACGGCTGAAGATACCAAATTCAAAATTGAAAAAAATGGGTTTTCGAACGTGACAAATCTGTTTGAACCTACTTCCTAGACGAGCACTTTAATTATTCAAAAATATCCAGTGGCGTAGAGAATAAAGTGGGAAGAGACTTATAGGTACGTTACTGAACAATTTTGCCGGATGTTTGTAGTGTCAAATAATAGGTATCTATTTCAGGAGTACTTGAACCAAATTTTGTCAAAATCGCTGCGGTCAGAAAATTAAGATAAAAAAATTATTTTTTCACCTGAACTTTGAAGGTGAAAGATTGTATTTGACAAATTACAGACCAATACCATTGATATCTAATTTGGCAAAAGTTTTTGAAAATTGTGTATATAACCGCTTATCCGATTTTTTCCATAAATTTAAATTACTTAATAAAAAACAATTCGGTTTCATAAAAAATACAAGTACATAAGACGCTATTGCACGCCTTACTAATTACATCTACTCAAACATGAATAAAAATAATAACAATTGCCACATTTCTAGACCTATCGTTTGGTACAGTCAACTATAAAATTTTATAGAAAAATGGGCATCGGGGCCCGGCTTTTGAACTGATAGAGGACACCTTGCGTGATAGAATGCCGGTGTTAAAATATCGGGTAGATAGAGTGAGGCAAGATATCTGACAACGGGTGTACCACAAGGTACAATCCTTAGTCCCCCGTTTTTCATAGTATACGTGGACGACATTGTCAAATTCTGCATTTCATATGCAGACGACACTATTGTTTTGTGCACGACGGAGAGCTGGTGTGAACCCAGGAAGCAAATGATACTATTGCTTGATAAAATGAATTCACTAAGTCTCAGCAAAACAATTTTCATAGCTTTCAGCTACTATCAAGACAGCATACCGATACACATAATTTTATCTATAGGTTAAAAAGAAATAAAAAGAGTGTCACAAATAAATTATCTGGGAATAACTATTGATTGCGATCTAAGTTGGGAGCAACATATATTGAGGATCATCGGTAGAGCAAAGAACTTTTATAAGCTGCATAAAATCTTTAATAATGCTATATCATGCATTGTTTCATAGTATAGCAGCCTACTGCATGGTAGGGAGGGGTGATGCATACCAAAATATTCTATGTAATTTAGAACGCGTAATGCTAATGACATAACAATACTTTTGTATTAAATATAAGACAATTATTTATAAGAGAATCTTTACTGCATCATTACTCGGACTTAAAAGAAAATTACCTTGCCTCAAGCGTAAAAACTCGAAACAATAGTATAAAACTTTGTGAAATTAACAAAACTATATTCAAAAATTAATAATAATAATAATTACATTTAAATTTAAGAGTATAATAAACTTAATACATAATACTAATATTTAATTTAGTTATTTAGAAAGTATTCGGGAACGCATGCGAAAATTATTGTTCTAGATACCAAAACCAGAAAATCTACAATTTGAAATGAAAATTTTGCCGATGGGAAACGTTTCTTTAAAATTTTACTCATTTGATTTGACTATACGTTAAATGTACAACCTTTCTGTGGCGCCTAGTGAAGGTCAAATTAACATTGTGAACTTTCGCAGGCTTTGAGAGAAGAATTCCCGCAATAGCGGCCAATAGAATATTCAAAATTTTATAATAATAATAATTACATTTAAATTTAAGAGTATAATAAACTTAATACATAATACTAATATTTAATTTAGTTATTTAGAAAGTATTCGGGAACGCATGCGAAAATTATTGTTCTAGATACCAGTGGCGGCTCCTCGAAGGAGGCTAAGGAGGCTCAGCCTCCTCACCAATTTATCTTAATGATCATTCTCCATTTTATTTCCTGTTTCTCTGATAATTTTTAAAATTTTACAATTAATTCCTTGTTCTCAGTAGTTATTTTTAATCTGGCAACAGTGCCCTGAAGCTAGACTCTCTATATATCTCAAACGCTGAGCATGTGTTGTTCAACGCAGTTGCCGTTTTTCCGACCAGTCCGAACGCCAACTGGGTAAATCAACGAAAACGGCAACACCCTCTGGAGGCTAGCCTGCGGCAGCCGCTAGCAATCTATGACATACGAGACGTGCGTTCTGCCGACTGCTGAGTAGGTCAGTCAGTGCTTGTTTGTTTATGTGTTGTCACGCCAAGTGAGGTTAGATTGTTGTCTGTTGTAAATTTAAAATGAGTGTTAGTGAGTTAGTTGCTGCCTTTTAGAAAATCCATTTAGTGAATTAACATATGATAAAAGTGTTTCTTTTAAAGAAACGGCCTTTACCGGATTTGAAAGGATTAGTAATGTCAGGTAACTATCAAAATCGATCATTGTTAATACTAATAGTAATATTGACAAGACGAAGTTTTAAAAAATTGATTTCCCTGTAATGCTCCAACTCGATGGAATTTTACATCACGTGCAGTATTTACCCCATCCATAAAAATAAAGACAAATTAATTGAAACATTTGATTTTGTATTAAACAGTGATGACTTTTCAACAGATCAGGTTTCATTAAATGCTGCTGTTGGTTTAAAATCTTATTTAGAAAATGAAGAATTTTTGTTTTTTCTTGATAATTTTAAATTAATATTTGAACAAACTGATCTTATTTTTCAAATTTTACAACATAAATTCAAGAGATCGTTTGAAACATCTCTTTGGAAAAATTTCAAGTTTCCGTAATACAGAATTTCATTTTAATATTTTATTTGAAAATTTTTCAACTGATGAGGCTCCTCCCGCGAAAAGGAGGAAAACATATAATTTGGTAGACAAGAAACTACATTCAGTATAAACAACTTTTTTATGAAATTTTAGATACTATTAAAGGTCAAATTGAGATTCGATTTTCCGATTTACATGAATTGAAGTTTTTTGACTTGACGAATAGAAGATTTTTCGAATCTTTTTCAAAAGAGTTCCCCAATACACTTTAAGATAACTTAGTTCTAAAATATAAATTTTTTGATAAAATAGCACGGCACAATGAATTATGCGTTATATACTCGGATAAAGATATTTTAGGCCAGTATGACAGTCACGCCGATATGATAAAATATATGATAGACAATGATTTGCAACAAGTTTTACCTCAGTTTTATAAACTACTTTGTTTGACAGTCACCATTCCTGTCACGTCGGCATCGGTGGAGAGATCATTTTCTACTCTCAAACGAATTAAAACTTACATGCCAAATACAATGGGCCAAAATCGTTTATACAATGTTAGTTTAATATTTATTGAAAAAGATTTAGTAAAACACTTAAAACAAAATGGTACATTTTTTGATAATATTATTGATCATTTTTCGCAAACTAAAGACCGTAGAATTCCGTTAATATATAAAAAAAAATAATGGAATTAATAAAAGAAGACGAAATATGAAAAATTCCAAAAAAAAAGAAAAAATATTAAAAATCCAAAAAAAAATAAGACAAAAAACGAACAAAAAATTTTTTTGCCAAGAGAAACTCTACACCTCCACGTTGGTTCTTGCTTGGCAACAATTAATTTTGTCACTCAAGTAGCTGGTACGGTCGCTGTGCAAAGGTTAAAAGGCTGTGAATAGAGTATATTTTTACAAAAACGTTTTATGTAGAGCCTCCTCTCTCAAAAATTCACGAGCCGCCACTGCTAGATACCAACACCAGAAAACCTACAATTTGAAATAAAAATTTTGCCGATGGGAAACGTTTCTTTAAAATTTTACTCATTTGATTTGACTATACGTTAAATGTACAACCTTTCTGTGGCGCCTAGTGAAGGTCAAATTAACATTGTGAACTTTCGCATGCTTTGAGAGAAGAATTCCCGCAATAGCCATTCGAAAAGGCGCATAGTTTATACAAATGAATAATTCAATTCAATTTCAATTATAGTAATATATTGTTATGACTCGGTAATATTATTATACGTGGAAATATTAATAGTGATTCAGACATACCTGCGATAATGATTAATTATTTGAGTTGAAGATTCCAGGCAGTACCTAATTCGCTTCGGTAGTTAATTGTAAATATGATACACCTGTAACTTATATTTTCTAATATCATTCCGATTTATTCTATTCACGATTGAAGATCTCTCGAAGATAACTGCATCTTGAATTTATTAAATCGAATCGAGTCTAGATTTTAAATAGGATCCAACGATAAAAAGAGATGAATACTATCATTTCATGAATACAGAATTGAAAACAAATTCCTATATCGGAATAAGTTTCAACAACTAGAACTTAATATTCAAACATCACGTGATTTCATGAGCATTCACGTGTTTCCCAGGAAGTTTATCGTTTCATATTCAAGTTAATATTATCAATAATGCGTTTTATCAGTTATCACTCAATTGAGATAGTTCTTTATTATGGCTACCATGTTAGTTACGCGTAAAGCCATTCTGAATACAAAACAAAACGTATATGATAAAATGATACGTCATACCGCAAATGCCAGAGGGTATAACCACTGCACCGCCCAAGTAAATTTATTCATACACTGTTACGTTATATACGTGAGCGAATATGGAACATTGTAAAATGCATATTGCCTGAAATGAGTCTTCTGAATTACGTCTGCGACAGTTTAATTGATTAGTGGTAAACATTTCTGAGCGAGTGCATATTTCCCGCCTAGTTAGTCAACATCCATACATTTTTTTTTCTGTACATAGGCAAAGAGTTCCACAACTTCGCTGTTCGATAGAATAATTACGTCTGGTATGAAGAAGTCCGGTAGGTCTCGATCTTGACAATGAAGGGGTGACTAGTTTGGGCTCATCTAGTCCACCTATCTGGAATCTCTCGTGGTGGACCAACAGACGAGATATCTTATGAACACCGACCATGGAAATATCTATAGAAAAGGGAGAGTTCGCCCACCTTTCTACAATGCCCTAGACATCCCAATGAATTCGTAAGTATGACATCATAATCAGACGAATATCTCTCTTCTGGATAGAATCCAAGAGCTCCAGCGTGTGTTTGGGAGCCAACTCCAAACATGTATGTTGAGACACAATACGACTCGAAATAGGAAATATTTATTGTTATTTTTCCTTTACCTTGTTCAAACGACAAGAATTTAATTTTCGCATCTCAAACCTTTTCAAGATGTAGGATTTGATTTTGTACTCCGAGAAATCGCTTATTCAAAAAGATTACGACTCGGAAAAAAAAAACACTTTTTAACCGGCGGGTAAGTCGTTTGGAGCGAAACGACAATAAAACTGATGAGTATGGGCGAAAATCGCCGTTATCAGCCGTCGTTCCAAAATATCAGATTTTTTTCCAGTGGTCCGCCATCCGGTCGGGTATACACTATGTGTAAGGACTGAAACCGTCATGTTTTCTCATAGGCGCCGGATGTCTATAGTTACGAGTTGTAGTAATTTCAAATACGCTTCCAGGTCCATTCATGGGTAATTATGCCAATCTCCTGGCTCCAAACCTAGTCCTACCAGTAAATTGACATGACCAAGAGTGCTGTGTTTTGATAGTCTTTCTTCCGAACGACTTTTCCGCTTTTTTCTGCTTTACAGCCAGACCCGCCGCCACTGCCAACAAGCAAATGTTGTGCATAACGGTGAGTGTGCATCGTCCGGCTTCGTCCAGCTATAGTCGGTTAAAACTGTCGGAAAAGAACCATGTCTACGGGGCCCATTATGTTTGATAACGAGTAGAACGTAATATTTTTATAACAGAAACCAAACAAACATCACAAAAGGTTCAACATATTGATGAAAAGGTAGAACTCTCCAAAAATGAAAAAACAATATTTTGTTTTATATCGAAGACATAACAATAAAAAATAAATGAAAATCTGCTTCAACCTATGATTAAAATGAAGGTGTCAAGAATATGTCGAGTGGGTCATTCACAGTAGATATAGTCGAGGAAATAAAGCACTAAAATAGGCCAAATCTGGGAAAGTTGGCGCAGTTGGATGGATTGAGATGCGGTTTTCTGCATTCGATTCAGAAAGTGATTTAGAAACTTTGTCCGGTATTTTTGTTTTGCGGAAAAAATTTGTTGCATTTCTACAGCCAAAAAATGCATTTTTCTAAGTGCACTTTTTGAGGTGAATAAAAAAACGGACTCGAATTGGTTTCTCTGGGGTTTTTGGGGTCGCTGAACAGGAATATGATATTTAAAAAATTCCCTGAGGTCCCCTTTCCCCTTGGACCTCCCCGGGGGTATACTAGCATCCTGACGTCCTGGATATCGACGAAATTAATGAAAAAAATATTTTTAATGTTTGTCAACTGTTCGAACGGTGATATGAAGGTTGCTAGTGATGATAACGACATGAAAAAACTCTTCTGCAATACCTGGTGTATCCTGCGTCCGGGTAACGACGTCATCTTCTAGGAATTTGCCAATTTTTCTTCATAAAATGTAATAAATTCTAGCTCTCGGGGGTTTTCAAAGTCGCTGATCACGACTGTGACACTCACAA
Organism: Endomychus coccineus; assembly: GCA_958510875.1. NCBI lineage: Eukaryota > Metazoa > Arthropoda > Insecta > Coleoptera > Endomychidae > Endomychus > Endomychus coccineus. The sequence goes on along the minus strand of OY294071.1, from coordinate 33,307,089 downwards.
TGTTCTGCAAATTACCTGGCGGTATTTCCGGGACACTCGAGCCCTGTGTATCCACGTCATCTTCTAGGAATTTCTTGTTTTTTTCGAGGGCTCGAGTGTCCCGGAAATACCCCCAGGTAATTTGCAGAACATTGTGAGTGTCACAGTCGTGATCGGCGACTTTAAAAACCCCCGAGAGCTAGAATTTGTTACCTTTTATGAAGAAAAATTAGCAAATTCCTAGAAGATGACGTCGTTACCCGGACGCAGGGTACACCAGGTATTGCAGAAGAGTTTTTCATGTCGTTATCATCACTAGCAACCTTCATATCAGCTTTCGAACAGTTGACAAACATTTAAAATAATTTTTTCATTAATTTCGTCGATATCCAGGACGTCAGGACGCTAGTATACCCCCGGGGAGGTCCAAGGGAAAAGGGGACCTCAGGGAATTTTTTAAATATCATATTCGTGTTCAGCGACCCCAAAAACCCCGGGAAACCAATTCGAGTCCGTTTTTTTATTCACCTCAAAAAATGCACTTAGAAAAATGTATTTTTTGGCTGTAGAAATGCAACAAATTTTTTCCGCAAAACAAAAATACCAGACAAAGTTTCTAAATCACTTTCTGAATCGAATGCAGAAAACCGCATGTCAATCCATCCAACTGCGCCAACTTTCACAGGTTCGATGCTTTATTACCTCGACTAATATTGCTTAGTCCTAATATAATACTTGTATCGATTATTAATGTAATTAAATAACATAATAAACTTACCGGGTCATTGTTGTTATTAATCGTGGGAGGTGTCTTCACCTCCGCCCGGAAGCATGGTACTGCCGCTTTTCGACATCTTTGTTCTAGGGCTAGGAGCGAAGGAAACATCACCAATAACGCAGCACCGTGGAAAACACTCATGACGGCACATTGTAAACAAAACACACGTAACGCTGGAATAGGTAGAATGGTCGCAGCCAGAAACACAGCTGAATTTATAAGAACCGCCGAAATAATGTTCGGACCCGTACGTTGGAGCACTTCCGGTGGTGACAAATTCCTTGTCTGGGTTGACAGAATAAGGAACATATCCCTCATCGCTAAGCCTACAGCGATGAAAGGTAACACGTGTGTACTTAATAGATTCATTGGCAGACCGAGGAGACTGCACACTCCTAAAGCAGCCGCCGATGACGCCGCCAACATAACAACACCTAAAGCCGCGATACTTGATTGTACCATCCAGGCGTACACAGCTACCACAGCTAACACTATGCCTAATTTAATTATATCAGTCTTTGAATGCGTTTTGAGAATTTTGTTCAAGTTGGCTGTCGAAAACGTCATGAATAGATATGAAGATGGCTGTTTCACTTTCGTCAGACGATCCACTTCCTGGAAACAAAATAAAAATATAGTTGATGAAAATATCACATTTGAAATTATAGTGAAATTGCCAATCTAAATTGAACGAGTAACCTCTCGAAAAGGAATATTCATTAAATTAATGTTCTGTAAATTGGACGTTTGTAGATATCATTTTTTAAAACGCGTACCACTGTTCAGTTCCTTGTCTGGGCTCTGGCTACAAGGAATAGTATAGACCTACAGAATTAATATTCCAACGATAATTTAGTAAATATTCTGTGGTTGAATCGTATCAACGAAGAAAGTGATTCGCTTTTATTTTCAAATTATGATTAATACTTGATTGTATCAAATATGGCAGAACCAACACTTTTATTAGTAAAATCTGCATTACACAACGGTCCGATTATTATATAATTCGAGTTGTACTCAATTTTTTTATTTTCCGCAATCAATCCGTGAGTGGCTTCGAGTACCTTTAGGGAATATTCGAAACGAAACGTCCAGCGGAGTGAAGCAATGCTGAACAGTCAGATCATATTGTGGAATATAGGTATTTATATTATCCTAATTAATATGTAACTCACTACAATTACGTAGTCTGTGGTTAACGTATTTACAACATTTATTCCATGTTATTTAATATTATGTTTTGCGATGAAACCAAATATGCAGGAAATTAAATCGGTCAAATCTAGGTGTTGTTCCTGGACTAAACAATACGGTATATGCACACAAGGTACATAGAAGCATACTAAATATTATGCATTTATGAAGTATCTTGGAAAAGATGGCACATTGATATAGATTGCTTTCAATCTACATAAATCTATGTTTGAATTGAATATGCTCATTCGAAAAGGAACAAGTAACCGATTCGCTTTTGTTTCTGAATAGAATTTTATCCAATATGGTGGAACCCACGCTTTCATTAGTAGTAGTAATTTGTTTCAGTTAAACGTTTTAAATAAAGGAAAATTGTGGAACTTCTGTAAGAAAAAGCTTGAAATGTAAGTACAAATCTACAATCAATTAATAGTGCTCAATCTCACTACCGCTATGTTCATTCCTTATGTATTTATCAACAAGTTTGCATTAGTACTTTTTGGCACCTACAAATTCAATGCAACGATAATTAAAAGTAATAACTTTGCACATTAACTAATAAAACGGAAAATGAGAATAGTTTAAACATTACAGATATTTTCGTTGGGTTTTTGTGTAATTTATTTACAAAGAACGGTATATGCACACAAGGTACATAGAACATAGATACATACTAAATATTATGCATTTATGAAATAAGATGGTACATTGATATATTATATTGTCTCAATCTACATAATTCTATGTTTGAATTAAATATGACCATTCGAAAAGGAACAAGTAACTGATTCGCTTTTGTTTCGGAATAGAATTTTATCCAATATGATGAAACCACGGTCGTATACACAGATCTGGAAACTCTATTGTTTGACATGAGTCTCTTACATGTCGCTAAACTCATAGTCCCTCGCTCAACCACCAGCTGGGGCATGGATCGAAGTATGTTGTCAAGACCTGTGTATACGACCGTGGGCCAGTCAATATAGGATCAAAATCAACGAAAATAGTTCTTTCACGGTCGTATACACAGTATGTTGTCAGGATTAGGCGCCATATCGTTCAAATTTCAAGCCCCACAATACAAAGATTGCCAGAGAACATCCCTCGACTCATGCGCCACCCGTTGGTATTACGCGACAGTTGACGCTTAGCGGACTCACTTCTCACATAGGAAACAGCCTCGAGTTTCCAGACCTGTGTATACGACCGTGGGTGAAACCCACGCTTTCATTAGTGGTAGTAATTTTTTTCAGTTAAACGATTTAAATAAAGGAAAATTGTGGAACTTTAAGAACAAACTTGAAATGTAAGTACAAATCCACAATCAATTAATAGTGCTCAATCTCACTACCGCTATGTTTATTCCTTATCTATTTATCAACAAGTTTGCATTAGTAATTTTTGGCACCTACAAATTCAATGCAACGATAATTAAAATTTTACAAAGAAAAATTATAGTCTACCTGTCTATCTGTACATCTACACGTACAGGGTGTCCCATTTTGGGTACTTTTGCGGGGTATCTCCTTTATTTTTAAAGATAGAGAGTTGCGGTTTTCGCGACACTGTGCTACTTTTTCCTAAAACTCAAGATGCCGTCAACAGAATTTTCATAGCCCTTTGAGTTTAAGATACAGGGCATTTCTGAAAATGTTGCATTTTGTGACCCCCCTCGTATCTCCGTTATCCTTCAACTTATCGAAAAGGTAAAATAACGTTCTAATAGATTTTTTTCCGTAGAATGCAGTGGTGTAGATAACTTTTGTTACATATTTACTGTTTATGAGTTTTAAAGTAAACTTATGTTTTTTTAAATGGATCATCCTGTATATTTATAGACTATAAAATTTGTCTTTTTTTTACCTTTTCAAAAATATATGATAGTATAAACTTTTTTTCAGAAACACGCAAATAATTGACAATTTTCAGAAATTAAATACATATTTTAATAGTAGGCTATGGATAACAATAATAAACAAGTGCAACTTACATATTACTAACAAATAATTGGATACCTTGTATATAGGTATCGATTAAGAAAAATTCCCATAGATCTTTTTTCTAACAGTAAGTTTGTAACAACAGTTTTGTGGCGTAAAGTGACAATATAACAAAAACACAAAAAAATAACATTATTAAAAAAAATTAAATGTGATGTTCAAATTGACCACCATTTTCTCTAATGCAAAATTGGCACATCTTTAAGATTCTTTGAATAGCGTTCAAAAGAACAATTGTTCTCATTCGCAGATTTCGAAAAGCTAAATGAATTGCCTCTCGAAGTCTCAATGCCGTCATATCGAGTTTTATATACTTCATTTTGTATATAGCCCCATAAAAAAAAAAATCTAAAATTGAGAGATCTGGTGATCGTGGAGGCCATCTAACAGGTCCGTTGGTACCTATCCATCTTTGAGGAAAGTTATTATTTAGAAAGGCCCTTAAGAGCCTAAAGTTATGACTTGGGGCACCATCTTGCTGTAGGTAAACAGCATTATACTGGGCTAATGGAATGTTTTCGAGCAGTTCTGGAATAACTTCCTCAAGAATTTCTAGGTATCTACGTGCTGTAAGACCTTCAAAAATCCTATAAACTATATGTCTACCCAAAATAAAACATGAAACAACTCCAAAGCGTCCTTGTTGTGCCCTTTTAAACATTAAATGCAGATTTTCACTACGCCAGTTTCTGGTATTGTGACGATTGAAAATGCCAGCACTTGAAATAAAGCATTCGTCTGACCAGATAACAAGTCTGCCAAATAAATCGTTAGCATCGATTTGTTGCAAATACCACTGGCAAAACAGTGCCCGGCGCTCGGCATCGCCAGGATGCAAATGTTGTAGTATATTAAATTTGTATGGATGATACTTATATTTCTTCAAGATCCTCTGAGCGTTAGTTTTTGGCACACCAATTTCCTTCTCAATTTTTCTACATGAGGACGAAGGTGTTGCTTCTATATATCCTAAAGTATCTATCTCTTTTCTTTCCCTGTTCTCTTAGTTGTATGTTTTAGGGTGCGGGTGAACAAATGATCCGTGCTCAACTAAATTTGCTTTTAAACGGGCAAATATCCCAAAAAACGGTTGCCTTCTTTCTGGATATCTAACAAGCAAAAATTTAAATGATAATAAGAGATTTTCATAGCCATAATAGCTTACTCTCCTTTGGAAGTATAATTCCGAAGCTTCTTCAGAATTTTCATTACTCTGTATAAAACATACCATCATATCATATTTCTCATAATTTTCGTAAACTGCCATTATTCGGAAAAATTGATGAATATCTATTGAATAATGATACCAAAAGAACGAAAATAAACAGCTTAAATGCGATAGAGATTAGATGTTTATTTCTGTTTATTGTCATAAACAATATCAATGGCCTACTATTAAAATATGTATTTAATTTCTGAAAATTGTCAAATATTTGCGTGTTTCTGAAAAAAAGTTTAAACTATCATATATTTTTGAAAAGGTAAAAAAAAGACAAATTTTGTAGTCTATAAATATACAGGGTGTTCCATTTAAAAAAACATAAGTTTGCTTTATAACTCAAAAACAGTGAATATGTAACAAAAGTTATCTACACCACTGCATTCTACGCAAAAAAAAACTATTAGAATGTTATTTTACCTTTTCGATAAGTTGAAGGATAACGGAGATACGAGGGGGGTCACAAAATGCAACATTTTCAAAAATGCCCTCTGTATCTTAAAAGCTAAAAGGGCTATGAAAATTCTGTTGACGGCATCTTGAGTTTTACGAAAAAGTAGCACAGTGTCGCGAAAACCGCAACTCTCTATCTTTAAAAATAAAGGAGATACCCCGCAAAAGTACCCAAAATGGGACACCCTGTACATAAATTAAACATTACCCCTACAGGAGTTTACTCCACTAAAAAACTGCATTGTTCATGTATTGTTGGCTGCAGGGCCCTGTATCATTTTTCGCGATTCAAATTAAAATATCCGTTACAAGTTACAATACAATTAATAGTGTGTTAATCAGAGAGTCTCATTTAATTTTCAATACCAGTTTATTGCGTTTGAATGATAAAGCTAACTAATAACGGAGCGATTAAATATCTAATGAAATGGGATCGATTTTAAAAAAGATATTCCTTACATGATAAATAACCTCCAATGAGAGCGCCTTAGTAAATTGGCATCACATTCACCATTACTTAGTTTATAATTCTCACTGGCTGGTTACTTCGTGTGTGGTCCTGGCATGTGTGGGCGGAAATAATAGGTGAATATGTATTTGGTATTTTTACTTTGATTCTCATTTCTTTAGACAAGTTTATTTAGCATTCTGTTTATTACGATCGTTGAAGATTGTTATTGAGAAATGTTTCAATGTTTAATTATCATAAATAGTTAGTTTATCGTAAGTAGAATTTATTGAGCAATTTCTTCGTATAATGAACCATTGTTCAAGCTTAGTAGAGAATCAGTTTAATCATATATTTTAAAATGCAATTGGAGAATCACGTTGCATCGAGGTCAAATGTAAAATTAAAAATGTGCCTACCCATAAGACGAGCAATACATCTTCACATCTCACAAAGATGAATTTATCAATTTAGTGATTCAATTGGTACCTATACCTATAGCATATTATGGATTTATTATACATACTTCTATTGTGTTACAGAATTATAATTGGATTCGGAAATATTGCAACTAAATGAAAATCGTTGCTTTGCTATGATACTACTAATAAAAAACAAGCTTACCTCAGCAAATTTTTGTTGCCAGGCATTAAGTACTATAGATGCTTTCTCAGGTGTCCAGCCTATATGATGAACTTTGTAATGTCCAGACCAGAATTCGAACACTTCATGTTCTCCCATTAATTGTACAACGGTTTGTAAAGCTTTGGCATGTTTTATGTGACCAGATTTATTTTTTGAAGCACCCCCAACTATCAAATCTTCAGGCCAGTGCATGTATTTGGTCGCAAAACCATAACACCCACTAGTAATTTCGGCACCTATGTCTAAATAATGTGTTGAATTGTAATTCGGAGCTGCACTCGGGCATTCCGCATCGATAGGATTCAAACATGGCTTTTCTTGGTACCCAGAAACGATTCCCGCTCGTCTGAAGTAATCTTCTAAAGAATGATAATCGAATTGAGGTTGATTAGGTTTCATTTTGGAAACCAGCTGACTTGGATTCAAGTTTTTCCACGTGACATTGTTCCCAATTCCATATCTAGAAGACAGAAAATCTCAAGTAATAAAAAGAGTACCGTATTTCATTAACAATAATATTGAAAAGTTTGTATGTGTATAGTAGCGTCTTACAGTCTCCAGAAGAATTCAACACCCCCGAATGAGTTAACTTACTTTTTCTACGTTTAATTTTGAATGTTATTTTGGAAAATTGCGGAAATGTTCTCAAATGTTCTCAAGTTGTTTGCATGTTGTATTATAAAAAGAAAATCGTGGTTGAAAATCTTCAGCTCATCTCTAAAAATAGTTGAAACGCGTCATCTATGGAATAATTAATTTTTTATCTTTCATTTATTACTCTGAAACTTGACTTCCGAAATCGATAATACCTAATGGAGGACGGAACAGCTTTACGATATCCAGAATAATGCAATTTGAGAAAGACCACCTTGATTCCGACACTTTTTTGGAAAAATATTCTACAGAGCTACAGATGCACGACGTGTCAGGTCATGTTTTAAAAATTAAAAACATTCGCTGAAAAAGTTTAGCAATGTTTCGTGTGCGTGCTGCTCTTTTCATTTAAATACCTGTATGATTGTTTCAATTTGTCGTGATAAATACTTGACGTACTGATTAGGTAACGGTAAAATATATCCTTAATTTAGATAAGTATGCTGTCCACCTCTCTTATAATTCGAGAATGTGCAATTGTGTTCTCTGGAATTGTCGAGAATGCTAAGACGCTACAGCGGTGACATAAAAGAGCCATAAATAAATGACTTATTACGCAATGATGCGCATAAAATAATTACACGTAGCATATAAGTCATTTATCATCGATGAATGTAATAGGGATATATGTCTGTGTTATTTGAGCAAGTTGGCATTTGTGACAAGCTGGCAATGACATAAATAAATTCGTTAATGTAACACAGTAAAGCGCATTGTGGTCCTTATATTTAGTGAGCTCGTAAAAGACAGGTGTTTATTCTGGCCACCCAATTTTACCTAAGCAGGGAGAGCGGCAGATTCTTTCTTTCAACTTACGGTATAGTGACGGGATAATCGGGCCCCAACAGTTTCGATCCTTCCCAAAAGCAGTCTAGGGGTGTAACAATGGAACACGGCATCATATTCTCGAATATTTGTTCTATGTACTGTGTGTCGATATTCGGTATGCTAGGTGATTGACAGAAATCTTTTAACCGCCAGGTAATTTCGTACATAGTCACGGTGACTTGCGTTGCTTTTTGGACTAGATCAAGATGTTCTAGAAGGCTGTTTTCGTGCAGGAGGTTGACATCGGGGTCGTCGGCCGTTTGTATCAGCATCTGATGAGTGGACAGCATCTCCGGCGATGCGGTTTCCTGTGTGGTGGATTCCGCCCACAACAACTCAATGTCGGTGTGGAAGGTCATGCTTTTCAGGCCCACGGAGAAGGTGGCGATAGCTAGGATGCTGACGAAAAGGAACTTGCCGGCGTGTGTGTCGAGAATGCTTCCTAGTGAACGCAGGTGCCTCTGTGTACGACCGCGAACCCACAGAATGCCGCGGTCTCCACTCGCTTTGCCCTGCAACAGAATATAGCATTTATTAGACCACCCAACACGATATGTGACGTCACCCAGACCACCCAAGTTGCTATGTACGGATCTCCGCACACCGCATCAGCGTCCTTCTAGGAAGGACCGCCGCCGACCGCCTGTACCTAGTAGGGCTTGGCCCATAGGCGTTCGCAATAGCTTTTCTTAGGAATCTCCCTGATCGTTTTTTGTTATTCTTAATTTCAACCACATCGTTTCGAAACCATTATTATCTTATATAACCGTAATAAATGCCATAGGATTTCATTTCTGAAAATTACGACTTCTGGCATATTGCCCCACGGGAAATACTACAACACGATTTTCACAAATAATTCAAGATGCAATTAACAAGCAAATTAACATATTCAGCAAATTGCTTGTCAATTAAAATTTCACGTCAAAATTAATGGTCTCAGAATGGAATATAAGATGAAGTACTTTGTGCTAACCCTCGTATTATTATTAAATATATAATATATTATTTGGAGAATCTATTCTGGAAAATACATTTTCAATCCTAAATTATTAAACTTATAAGCTTCAGAAAAATAAAGTTAAGTGAGATTTGCCACTTGATTTTATCGCTCGCTATAATCCCTGAGCTCTCATATCACAAAAGGCACCCCATCAAACTATTTTTCTAAAAACCTACGAAATACTAAATACAATACCATGCAATATGATAATGTAATGTTGACGTGCCTAAAGTTAATACAACTATCCATCAACGTTGCTGGTTATATCTAGGACCTACATGTCCAGAACAAATGAAAACATAAAAAAAAAATTCAAAGCTGAATTAAAACATTTCTTACTGAATACAAACCAACAAAACAATCCATTCTGAAATTGTTGTACAAATAAATATAATTTATTATTCATCACTGATGTTATTAACACTACTGCCTATTTCTTATTCATTTATTAAATTAATTTGTAATACGCTCCAGCTATTAAAAATAATGCATTTCTTATTTTAGTTATTAAATTAATATGTTCGATTGATTTTTCTTTATTTTCAATCATGACCTGGTGTTATAATTCACACACGTAATTTTAACATATTTAAAATTATTGAACAACTGAAATTGAAAACGTGAAAATGTTCGAAGAAAATGAAAAAAAAACATGTTACGGCTCGCCAGACTATTAAACATTTGTTAAATGCTATTTTTACTGAATTATTCAAAAAATTAACTGACTTTTCAGAACATCTGCTTGAAATTCACACAATTTATAGTAAATAATGTATCATTTTTGAAAAGACAGAGTTATTTTAATATGAAAATACACTGGTTCGATCTTCTCATGAGCTCGTCAGTGGAATGATGCAGACGTGAAGTCACTGATCAACGATCTCCGAAAGTGATGTAATTGACTTTCATATATATAATTGACCTTCAAAATATTTGGCCAACCTAGATGTTGCATCCTCAGTGGGACATCTGCTTTCCTGCAGGGTGCTAATTATATCACTTTCGGAGATGCCTCGTCCCACTGGCGAGCTCATATGAAGAGCGAAACAGACGTGTTGTGATCAACCTGGTGAACCAAAACTTTGTCTATTCACTCCTAACACAAAATGTGTTTGTAATGCACTATGCAAAATACACTTTATAACACTTTCTTGACTTTTGTTTTGAAATAAAGTTTGAGATTGAGAATTATATTTTTTAATTATTATCTGAATCCACCCATCACCGTTTTCATAACCACATACTGCAATTAATATCTCTATCACTAATTTTAAACCTCTGAAAATAAATTGTTCAAGATACTTGACGGAGGGGGGTTGGGAACGAACATTTTTCATAAAAAATCAAAGAAGTATGTATTACTTCAAGACCACTACACAACTTTCCTTACCCCAGGTTCAAAAAACATAAAAACCACTCGATGCACCTTAGCGGCCACGCCAGATAAAGTGAATGACGTATTTCCGATGACAAACCATTTTTTTATGCCTAAAAGAACAAGAGATGTCATAAAATATACTTTAGATGAAATTAAAGATTAATAAAAACAATTTTTTAGGTAGAAATGTCCAGCCAGACATGTTTTTGTATATAGAGGAGATCTCAAACTCCATTAAAAAAACAGAGAGATGTGATGTCCCCTTCTCAAACTTGATTTTAAAATAAAAACCAAGATTTTATGAAGTGTATGTTCAGGAAAAATGTTATTAAATGTTAATTAACAAACATAGTTAGTAGGACAATTTTTTAATATTTATTTACAATAAATTGTGTACATTTCAAGCAGGTGTTTCGAAAAGTAAATTCACTAAAAATAAAAATTCGATTTTATGCCATGTGACCTTAGACTACTAGCTTTATAAGTTTAAGAATCTGCCATGGTTAACTGTGATTGCAAGTAACAAATATGATATAGGTTTCAGAAGCTATATTGAAAATAATTATATCAATCAAAAAACATTTTACGATAGATTGTGTTATTGAGCATACTAAAAACAATTGCTATAGCACTTGTTTGAATATACGTAGTGTTAGTTATTTCATTGGACAAAAGATAAAAAAGTCTTATAACCAACTGTACAGTAGAGTTCATAGAAAAGTTCAAGTATGGTATGGGAACTTCACTTTACGGTAGTTAAGATTGATTACTCATGGCACAATAGGTCTTTTGACTTTGGAAATATGCATTATTTTATATCCGTTTCTAACAGTTTCCTGCGAACGAGTCCTGCGGGCGTAAGAAGACCTATATATTTTATACAATGCATTATCCTGCGTTTCTCTTTTTCTGAACATGATTCTGAACTAGCTACGGTTATTAATCAGCGAAGCCGCTTCTTAACCACTTCTAGAAACCATTCAAACTTAACGTTCCACGCCAGGGTATAAAGCATACTCGCCGCAAAACGTGATGTTATCAACCATTCAGTATTTTTAATGCGGTATCGTAAAAAATATCACCTCAAATTGAAAATATATTTATTAGCGTTAATACTTAGAACAATGATGTGAAGAAATTATTCCTCAGAGTCAGCGCTGGATTAACACACAAGATAACAAAGCAATTTTTCAAGACCTCCACCGACAGGAGGTTCCAAAGTTTTCTTTGTTAGGTCTAAATTTGATTTGCCCCCATAAAATTACACCACTGTAATTTCTCTTTATCAATCACTAGTTAGAAGTTCTAAAAGAAACATGGCATGGCAAAAGCTGATTTTTGAAAAAAAAAATTATCATCTGAAATCGTTCAAATATGGAACCAAATTTGAACAACGTGTTTATCTCTTCCATTGTTAGAGATTGCAATGGTTAGACTGGTCTACACGCGTTTTGATAAATCAATATAGTTTTAATGCTTCAATAAGGTGTCCCGCCATATTTTGGCCTATCCTTATCGCTTATTTTTGGAGATATAAAAAAGTTTTAATTACCAAAGTTGCAAGATTTTTTATGAATCTTCAGAATCTGTTACCAAAAGAAACAAATGAGCATCACAAATTTGAAAAGATAATAAATAAAATATAATAATTCGAAAAAATATAGTTAATTTCATGTTTCTTCTGATAACAGATTCTGGCGATGCATAAAAAACAAAACTTTGGTAATTTTTAGACTAATTTGTATCTTCAAAAAGAGATAAGGGTTGGCCAAAATATGACGGGACACCCTGCCCTGTACGTGGATTAGATCTATTTGTCTTCTAAACACCTTCTATTTTTGCGAGAAAAGTTAATTACCTTCTTGACATATTGGTTCTCTGGTCTAGAAGGGTGTGACAGATAAGCATGTCATGTTCGTAAGTTTTACAGTCTGGAGAAAATTGACTTTCAAATTGAGTTGTATTCTACAGATTTAACCGATCTTTGTTGTAGGTAGGATATCTTTTGTACTTTCAAACAGGTAATTTTACCTTCTAAGAATCATTTCAAAAGGTTGAGAAAGTTATCTGACAATTATATCACTGGTGTATTGTTATTATACTTTTTGTGGTCTATGTTATGGATATTTCTAGGTCATCACGACAGTTTCACGCTTATACTTATTATTGCAAATAAACGAACAACTTTAAACTTTCATTTCATATTCGAGATTATTCACATTGTTTGGTCAGTTCTATATATTTTAAACTCTTTGGCATAAGTTTAACATTAGTTTTGAATTGATGCAAAATGAAAATAAGATTTAAGAGAATGAATCAATCAAAACGGGGGCGGACAAGTCCAGAGCACTTAGACCGCTTGATTGGGTCCATTGTGCGCCCCTTGATACAAGACTCAGTCCAGCAGGCTTAAGGCAGAGCCGAAGGCTAGGATTCAGCATGGAGTAAAGTCCCTTATGGCCTCAAGCGGCATATATGCGTTGCCGATGTGTTGTAGCCTAAAAGAATACAGTGCTGGACATTCTATAAGGATATGAGAGGCAGTTTCGTCCGCCTCTCCGCATCTACTATAACCTTGGTCATCAACCATGCCCATTAAGGGTAGATCATTAAGTGTAGATAGATATCGGGGACACTGCGCCAAACCGACAGCCACTGTCTATCCAATAGCTTTTCTGAGGGCGTGGAGCCCAGTGGTCGATGAGATTTCGCCATAAGAGCTACTACAGGAAGATGATTTTGAAAAAATTGAAGAACAATTTGTAGAATACGTAAATGTTATAACATATGTAGAGGAGATATTCTTCAGTTGTTATTATGTCATGAGCCTGACAATATCAACGTATGAGGAAATAAATAAAAGCTTCAATGTATGATGAGATTTGAAATCTGGGCCTACCCAGTAACTGATAACCTTATGGCGTTGACCCACTATTGGGATATAAATAATTTGTGTAGACATCTTCAGTATAATTGTAAACTTCCGTCTGCATAAAAAGAGCGAGAATCTAACATTGTGAATTATCAGTAATTAAAGGTTTGAATGTTTTTCTGCGTCATTCCAATACAAGATTTGACCTTTTCTTGAAACAATAACATCAGTAAGACTAATCAATTATTCAATAAATACTGTTCTCGTCAGTAATCTCAGGATATATTTATCGAGTAAACATAGTTTAACACTGATATTTCCAAAAAGTTATTAGCCAACAATCTGGGATAGGGGAATTTATAATTTGGTGGATACGCCAGACTAGTTTGATTAACACCGCGGGTTGTTAAGATTCACTTTTATACAAATGAACATCAAGCGTTTTAATGACAATTTTAAAAGTAGAGATTAGTTGACTACCCAGCTAGTATATTGAAAACTTATTATCTCAGAAACAATATTAATGAATGTATTGTTTTGAACTCCAGGTAATCAATTTTATTTTCACAGATCTACATTCATGTGATTCAAACAAAATTCGCAATGAAACATTGTATCAATAATGCAAGAATGATATTGACATTACAATGAACTCTCTCCATGTCGAGATAAGACAGTTCATAGAATAGTAAATCAAGTAGAACGGAAAGTATTTAATTTTCAAGCAAATTAGTTTTAAACCGTTTCAATAAAACATCTAACTAGTTTATGTAATCATGTGTGTTCTAAAATGCCCACAGGACCGTATTCAGAGTCTTCTGAATTTTGATAGAATAGTTCATTTCAGATTCAGAAAATATCTAAATGGAAAACAAGTACAACATGCAATAAAGAAGTAATAATGTGAGAGTGGCATTAGAAATCGCTTGACAATTTTTGTACTCATAGTGACCAAGATTCCCAAACCTCATACTTGTAGATTTTTTACGTGGTCGAGTTTACCCAAGGGGTTAACCGTAAAGGGAGATTCTATTCACTCATTCTCATTGATCATATGTATTCATATAAAATTTATTTCTCGGATATCACTTTGTAAATTTGTAAATTCTTAGATAATTTGAAACGTAGCGGCAACATTTACTACATCAGTTCATGATAATTATAGCTTAGACATTATGAAGAACCAAAATAGTATGAGATTACAATGGAGTTATTATTCTGCAGATTTCAATAGGATATTTTGAACCATGTATTACATAGTTTGGGGAACTACAATATAATTTTGTTTAAAAATATAAATATAGAACCACAAAAATAATGTAACCACTTTGACGAAATAAGTTAGTGAGTATAAGTTATTATATCTATACGTTATACAATGAGAAAATGTTTACATAATATTTAATAATGATGTACTAGAATATTAAAGGTATTACACGTCAAAATATTGTATTCGTACATAACTGACGTAGGATTAGCTAAACATGAATAAAAGTAGTTGGAGTAATTGATATTATTATTGGCATAGTACGCTAAAAGTACAGTAAACGTCAATGTTTTCAAAACAGAGATAAGTTAGAGAAGATTTCTTTAATTTATCTTTTCTACATTTTGAATTATTATACCATCCAATAATGCCCGAGGAGAGAAACAGAGACAGGTTGACGCAATTAATGGAGATCTGGTAATGATTTTTAAATGGAGATGTGATAATCTAGTAGTCTAATGCAACCAAAACTCAACGTTACGTCTTTTCCAAGAAGACGGATCCCACAATCCGTAATATGATAATGTCAGGTACAACTTTTCCCTAAGTCTTCCATATCCATGCTCGGGATCACCACTAGCAGCACCCTCTCAAGGGATGATCATGTGAGATCCATTGCGAAAACCGCTTCACAAAAACTTGGTTTTCCATTCCTTGCCAAGAGCTACTTTACATCCTAGCAGATCCTCATAATCTACAAAGCACACATTCGACCTGTCCTGGATTACTTTCCACATGTTTGGAGTTGGTCTCCCAAACATACGCTGAAAGTCTTGGATTCTATCCAGAAGAGAGCTTTTCAATGACCTCTCTCGAAGGTGGGCGATCTCTCCCTTTTCTAGAGATATTTTCATGGTCGGTGTTCATCGAAAATCTCCTCTGTTGTTCCAGATAGGCGGACAAGACAAGCTCAAGCTAGTTACCCTTTCATTATCAAGCTCGAGACCTGCCAACTTTTGCCTAGTGAGGTCTTTCCCTATGCCTATAACCTCCAAACCTTCAAGAAAAATGCCTCCTCTCCCAATATTCCACCGCTGGCTCATACGATGTTCTTCGAACATTATAGGTTTCCCTCTCATGTAGTCAAAATATAGAAAAAAAACTAGTTCCTAATCCTGATTAACTAATTGATTTATTTAATTATTAACACAATCAAGATTAGATATACAAACAATGCATATTAGCACTCAAATTACTAGTTTTAATTACAGTATGGCAATTGATTGTCTACGGAAGTATATACATTCGGTTGTTATTTATTTCCATTATCAAGTGATTACAAATGGGTGGTGAGAAATAATCAATATTTATTAATAATTAATTTGATACACGTTATACGAAATGAATATTATGCAAACTGGCTCGTTTATAACAAAGATCAACTTCATTACATTTCGGAATAGCCTATAGAGAAACAGGTTTCCTCATATGTGACATATGTTAAATGAACACTTTAGAATAACATCACGAAAATAATCTTAAGATATTGAATACTTACGTATGTTTCATCGGCATTTGTCTTAATACCCTTTTAATGGTCGAGAATTATTGAAAGATTTATGTTGAACTGTAGAGAAATTAATAAAGGTTGGATCGTAATCAGTAGCGTAGAGTAAGGGCGTAGGCAGAATTTACATGGCAACTGCATAGAACATTTTATTTTAATACAAAGCTTCTAAAAAACTATATAATTAACCACAGTAGTAGAAATAGGCCGACGTTAAATAAATGAATCGAATAGAAATAATACTATTATGTGAACGAAATAAAATTTGTAACAGAAAACAGGGGGGTGCTAATGCCCGCACCCTTGGTGTTGAGGGAGATCACAACAATGTGCCAATAACTTATTTTTCGACAATTCTGTTCACTTCTACAGGAAGTGCCCTGTAGAAAATTCGAATTCTCATTTTTTTCTTATTTCTACAACAATTACCCCGCATGTAATTTCTCTATAGCTAGCATTGACTTGTACATTAATTCCCTAATAATAGAGCCCTTTGATCAAAAGTACATATTACAGAGAATAAAAATCAGTCATCATCTCCAAGATACTTTCTTTCTGGTGCAAATTGTATAGCGAGACATGATAGATACCCTGTATGAACAAATTTTGAACGGTATTTAAAACCTCAGTAACAAACATTTGATAATACAGTAATAATTTAACACCTCAGGAATTTGTAATGTTAGCAAATTAATTAATTCCGCCATAAAACATTCGTTCATAATTAATATAATAATTATTTTTAATTCATTATTGAATAATTGTTTTATTACTTATGAAAAACGAATGTTTTATTACAGAATTAATTAATTAATTCTCTCCGAGCATAATCGTGGTTCTCTATTAATTGTTTCTCCGCCTTTGAATTGCCCATTGTCATAGAATTTATAGTTGCTATGGCTATGTTATTATTCTCTCTACCTCTAGAAACAGACGTTGAATATGAGGCAACTTGTCTATAGCTCTACAGAAAGTGAAAGATATATCAAGAATATCTGACGTTGTTTTCTGAAAATTTTTCTGCCATAAAAATAGAATTAATGGAAGAAGTTTTCAAAATTCTTCTCAATATGTGGG
Organism: Endomychus coccineus; assembly: GCA_958510875.1. Lineage (NCBI taxonomy): Eukaryota > Metazoa > Arthropoda > Insecta > Coleoptera > Endomychidae > Endomychus > Endomychus coccineus. The sequence continues at coordinate 33,289,787 of OY294071.1, read as the reverse complement.
GACCCAGGACCCAGAGATGGGGATGTTCATGGAATATATATATAAACTATTTGATTCCGAATTCAATTCCTAAAGCCTTGCCACTGTTTGTAACTGTAAAAGTTCATTTTTATCTGCGCAAACTTATTGTTTTATTCTAAATACCTTCCCATTCATTCAATTGGTTGGTTGAGTTATGTAAATGGTCTTTGTTGGGGATTTGCATTGGTTGTACCCAAAACTCAGTAAAAGTTTGAAACGATAGATAACTAGCCACCACTATCCCACCAACAATCTGATCGAATACAATCCATCATTATCTTATCAGGATCAATCAATCAATCAATCAATCAAAATGGGGGTGGACAAGTCTGGAGCACTTAGACCGCTAGATTGGGTCCATTGTGCGCCCCTTGATACAAGAATCAGTCCAGCAGGCCTAAGGCAGTGCAAAAGCTAAGATTTTTCTTGGGCTGATATCTCTAATAGCTTCAAGCGGCATATGTGTGCTGCTGAGGTGTTGTAGCCTAAGAGAAGCCAGTGCTGGACATTCTGCTAGGATGTGAAAGCCAGTTTCATCCGACTCTCCACATCTACTACAACTTGGGTCTTCAAAAATTCCCATTGTATGTAGTACTTTATGCAGATGACAGTGTCCTGTGAGGAGTCCTGTCACCAGTTTTAGGCCTCTCCCGCTCATATGCTCGTAGAGAGTAGGGTTGTAGAGAGTTTAGGCGAGAATTCCCTAATGTGCCGGGGGCACCACGCCAGACCGAGAGCCACTATCTATCCAGTGGCTCCTATTTTATCAGGATACATAGATTTTAATTCATCATTCAATCCAAACATAATTAATAACTTCAAAATGAATAATAATTTGGGTAATCTTGAGAAATATAAAGTGTTATGGGAAGGTTCATGTAACATTGATTCAATTGACACATGGATGGTAATATTAGTCGCCAGGGTCGTACTTAGGCGGTGGCTATAACAGGAATTCAGTATTTGCTCAACCGAGCAAAATCACCTAGCAACAAATCCGTCTCAGGAGCGATAATGGAAACATGTGGCGTTTCCCTGCTGATAAACCAATGGGAGTGCGAATAACATTCAATCAATCGATAACTTATGCTCGACTTCTGTTTACCTCTTGTGCCAGTTGAGTTTGAATACATTTTAGGTGTTGCCGACTTCATTCGCAATTTTATATTTAGCCATCCCACACTTGGGATGGCCTTATGATCTGATGAAATTTCTTCGAAGAGAACAATGATTCGGGGAAACGTTGTGGGGCAAAATATTTTCATATAATACTGCATCGAATTAATCATTTCGATCTGTCGGCACCTCCGCAAATTCTTCATAAAGAATTTTTTTAATGAATTCCTAACTTATATCATTTTCGAAATTTTCTGAAGTGATGAAAATTGATGAACCCGTTTAGAATTTCTTGTTCTAGTGAGAACGTGTTTATTAACTCGGTATTCACCTACATTACTCGCTTGACACGTGCATTCAGTGATCAAGCAATGAACCTGATTTGTAAGAGACCATAACAAAGATGAGAAAATTGCAAACAGAAACAGAACAGATGAATGTCAACCTCTCTTACGTATTTGTAGGCTGAACTAATTATCACATTCCACTATATAAATATATACATAATAATAAGTGAAATTAAAATCGATTCAAGGTTATAGTTGCTATATTGGGCGTATTTTAATGACATACTAATCAAATTGCTGATTATAATGTATTGAGATATTAAAGTATCTAAGTAGCACCCACATGAACACCAGATTCTAGTGAGTATTGAATAGGTAGACATATAACCACATATAAATTGAGCCGGAAAAAACGAGGATATGAATGATGATGAACGTGGCGCCCTACTATCCAAACTATGTCCGTTTGTATGACTTCTTGAAGATATTGCAACCAATTTTGGCATATGTGTTCAGACCCTATCGATTTTCGTAACTATCTAATATGCAACATCATCCATAAAAATATTATTTTCATATGAACTTTTGGACATGGAATTGTTTAAATGAATCAATTTTTTTCTACATAATTTCCTATTGTGGTTTTGTAAATAAGGGGTTCCCCTCAGCTGGAGATGAATCAGAATTTAATAAATTGCTTTTTTGTTTATACATTTCCATCTCTTCTAAATTACCTACGTACTGTGAACTTTCTTGAGAAATGATGTGGCCTGTATTCAAAATATGTTCGGCTAACGCCGATTTTTCATAATTATTTTTCTTTATATGGGCAAAATGTTCTTTATACTTGAAACGTTCTCTCTAGTTTGACCTACGTATCATTTTGAACAAGACTCGCAATCGATTTTGTAAACCTCGGATTTGTCGAAGTCGGAAACGTTATCAAAAGTGTTGTCTAAACGATTTTTTAGCTTGTTCCTTCTATAAACTGGTTGTTTTACAAATCTAGAAAATAAATCACGGAATTTATTAATTACTGAAGGATGATTGAATTTTATTGAACTATTTGAAGTTAATGGCTCTAAATTGGTTAGTTGGTTGCGTCCCAATTTCCTTTTTTGCTAAGAAATTAAATTATTGATCAAAGACCGCAACCATTGTCCAACGCTATTTGCCAAAGTTTCTCAACTTTGTTGTTATATTTTTGCTGGCTCAAAGGGACGTTCAATAATCTATAAAAAAGAGGAGCTATTTTATAATTGAATGGTGTAACTGAATCCGCCGAAGTATACCGATTAGTTGGAGTAGGTTTACTATAATCTCAAAATCCAAGTGATTACCATCTTTTATAATGTTAATATCAAGGAAAGGATGCTGCTTATCTGTTTCTATCCCAACAGTGAATTTCAGTGAATCAAATAGGCTATTAAGCGTGTTCAAAAAACGACGTAGATCAAAATCGTTGCTTATAATCGTGAAAATATCGTCGAAATATCTATACCAAACTTTTGGAAACTGATTTAATTTAGATTTTGAGGAGGTTTCAAGTTTGCTAAGAAAAATATTGGCCAAAAAAGGAGAGAATTAGTTTCTATATAAACAAACAAGCGGATGTGCAATGGTCAAACCACGACTGTACAGCTGTAAGTAAGTAATGAAACATTTCAAATATCGAAAGAGGTCCACTAATAGAAACCAATCCATAGATACTATTAGGAATCTATCAATATGCAATACAGTTCTCAAAGATATACCAGGTGCTTGGTTCTGGGTATTATCTTGGTATATTTATCTGGATGATGCGTTTTCACTTTTATTCACAAACTTCGTATTTGTCATTATACAGATAGATTGCATTTACTCTGGAAAACTGGTGAAATTTTATTGTAAAAGCTTTAAGAAACGCTCTTCCGGGAATGAGTAAAAAGTTCCAAATTGTTATATCCATTGGAAATCCACAAACCCAGATAGTTTTGTGAGACAGATAGGATTGCTACTTTACTATATTATCAAGTAGTAAGTTAATAAATAGGATATTGCGCCGTAAATATCACCGTTTATAAAATCAGTCAATTAATAATTATTCAGAACTAATAGAAAGCTGAGAAAGTTTGAGAGTATCATTTTATTGAATTTGTTTGATCATCTACAAATACTCATGTCCAAGAATACATTATTATTTTAGAAAAAATAGATTCTAAGAAATATAACTCTGGATTTACAGCAATATTTACTTTACTGTTTTATCACTGTTCTGTATGAATAGTTGGCTACAGGTGTTTCGCAACTCAAAATTGTATGTTCAATTGTTATTTTGAACTGTTCTAGATAAATTCATAAAAACAATCATTTTTATTTACTGCACTATATTATTGGTAAATAAAGCATCTTAACTCGTTCAGATAAATTTATCTGACACCAGGTTATATAGTTGGTACTTATGTGACTACAAACAATAACAAGTGCAGTGTCGAGTATAAACAAGGCATAATAAAGCGTGAAACATGTGTATGTAAACTGTCGAACGTAAGTAGAAGTTATTTAAAAGTTAAAGAACACAACTGTTTATATCTCGCGGTATGGATTGCTGATTATGACCAAATCTGAATGTAGATTAAAAAGTACGGAAAATAAAATTGCATTAAGTGAAAGAGGTCATAGTAGCAAGGACGAGGACATATGTTATCGGTCGGACAGAAGATGACTGCGAGTTAAGACATCGAAAGGGTATTATAGGGTTCCGGAAATGCAATGTGAGGGAAAGAAGAGAAGAAGCGCGACGCGATGTGTTGCGGGGAGAGGGCCAGGTAAGCTAAGCAGCTAAGCTAGCTGGACCACACACGCGGCTAGCCTGGTGGTCCTACCAAGGCTAGCGTAACACGGCACGGCACATCGCCCACCAGACTGCGATCAGGTCTGGCCAGGATCCATCTATCACACCTGATGTCGGCAAACACATAGATATAACTTGACTTTGACATCTCACCTGGTCCAGTTGATTCAATGCGACGTCGGCGTCCACCCATCCCGGCCTGGTGTACAGATCGGACTCGTGCCGTTCGCGCTCTGTGAGATCAGGAGGCGGTTCCGAAGTCACCATAGAGGCCATCCTGTCCTAGGCCCGTTCTCGAACTCGGGCCGACCGGCACTTGCATTCTCCGCGTGCCATTTCGACTCGTACAGATCTTTTCAAACCATGTAAACAACAATACAGCACGACACTTTTAAATAACACATGGTAACGTAACGTAGCCGTCTTTCAGTCACTGTAACACTAGCGCACAGACATCCGTGCCATCAAACTTGAACATGATGCGCGGTGTAAATAAACAAACGAAGACCACGATGGCTGGCTCCACTCACCGGCACGACCGACCTTCTACCACCGTTTCACTCTGCAAACTGAGTGACTGAGTGGCGAGTAGAGTAGTGACTAGTGTCGCTTGCTTACCCGTTGAACGAACGTAAAACTCGCAACTCCCAAGCACGATGCTCCTCGCCTGTAACTACTAGTTACTTGCAGACCGAGCCATGGTTTTGTTGGAGACGGCAGTGTGATTCTACTCTCAACGGGCGACCGGCGTCGAGTTTCTCCGAAGAAAGACCACCCACAGTATATGTTTAGAATGTAAATTCTCCAAATTACATTACTTATGTTTTTTGTCACCATTACTGTGTATGCGTTCACGAGAATAGATTTCAGATAATCTCTTGATGATACTAATTAATAATCCCCGCCATCCAGCTTCGTGAAATTACTTGCATTAGATCTTCTCGATAGGCATTATCACATCTTCCCAAATGAGTTTACATTGAAGCTCGGATCCGATCTCTTTAATCGTTCCCGATCATTATGAACTATTGTATTTTGCGTAAATTAATATTGGACTCCGTGACTTCAATGCCCGATACTTCGTTCTGAATGTATCACTTTTTTATCATTTGGTATCACGAATAGCTATGACTTTTTCTACGATGAGCTCCTTGAGCACCAATTATTTATTGGGGACATTAAAGGCTACGCTTACTTTTTGATAGGTACGCTCTACGAGATCTTTCTATAATGGGTGTGTATCAAAATTCAAACTTGTTCTATTTAATCGCTACCGATGACCGATCAATATGAAATTTCTTTTTGCTTGGATTTTGCATGTTTGTCTCCAAGTTTCGTTAGAGAAGAGTATGTGTTGAATCCGAAGACTCTAAGCTATATGCTGAAAATATTTCGCGAATCATTATGCTCGAAATACCAACTAATCACTATCATCTATAGTGAACCAAGGTTCAATGATATCATTTCCAAGGCGCGGTTGCTTCAAAACAAGCTATATTGGAGCCAGGAATATCTGAAATCACACAATAGACACATCAAAAGGGGCATTGGCATCGTCCTTTCGGATGCCCAAATAGTTCCTTCGCCAACGTAATTCCTCCTCTAACCAAAGAACACTGGCTACAACAGCACAAGGAGAAGCCTGAAATTCCACTTTGGATTCAAAAAGCAATTCTAATATCGCTACCATCGATAACCATTTGCCTGAAATTTTCTTTTGTCAGTCTACTATTATGCGCATTCTGCTATTAATACCAAAAAGACCATGAATCCAGACGAAATTATCTTCGAATCAGATATTAGACCTGTTCGGTCATACTTACGAATTCATTGACCTCCCTAGAACATCGCAGAAAAGTGAGCGAGCTCTCCCTTTTGTATAGATATTCCCATGATCGTTGCTCATCGGAAATCTCATAAAATTTGAAATCCTCGACTGCGAGCCAGAAATATCATTTCACAACGACATCTATTTGGAGATGATTGAGCGCCACATATTTACTGACAACACTGAAAATGATAATATAGTTCAAAATAATATTAGTTGTATATATAATTGAACGATGTTAAAAATAACTCTCGCTAACATTCTTGATTGGATCTTCTCAATAGACGCTATCACATCTCACAAAGGGATATAAATTATTAACTTGAATCTTGAATCCGATCCTTTCAATCGCTACCATTTAGTATAAACTTGTATTTGCGTAAATTGAAGCTAAACTCTGTGACTTCAATGCCAGCAATTTTATTTTAACTTCATGTGGGCACCACAACTGCGTTTATCGATCTCGGAAATAGTGATTAGTAGTAGTTTCTTGAAGTCTTGTTGATAGGTTTCATTAAATCTCAAATGACTTAACGTTAGGACCTTTGCATTCACGTAAATCTAAACTAGAATTCCGTGACTTGAATGCCCGAAATATTTCCCTATTAACTTTTCTTGATGTGCCGAATTGACTTGAATTAAAGTTTCAAACAGGTTCCACACTCATGATCAATAAGTTGTTTCATTTCTGCTGTGTTAGAAGTGAAATTTATGCAGTTCATTAAGAAAAAGAAACATTTTCGTACGTTAAAACTTGACGTCGATGCTTTAAATTTTCCTCGATCTCTCGAAAAATCATTTCTGATGAACAGCAAGATGATTTACTTGCAAATATTTGCCCAGCAAAAGTAAAGATATCACCAATCAATTATCACTCACTTAGTTCCAAATAGATTAATTTCGAAGCTCAAGTCATCGAAAGTATAGTGTTTTTTATTTATTAATATACCAAGGATACATGATGATATGTATACAGGGTATTCCACGAGAGCCGTTCGTTAGAAGTTTTCGTGGAAAAATTAGAATTCTGAAATTTTGGGTTCCAGGGTTATCCAAGATTTTCTTTCTTTTCAAAATATTTTCAAGATCATACTACTTCCGGTTACACCGGAAGTCGCCATTAACTTCCTTATTTTAAATAGAACACCCGGTATATTATTTCATTTTTAGATTCCTGAGAAATTTTCATAGTGGATTCCATCAGGTTTCCCCATACCTATTTTCAATTTTTTCTTAGATAACTTGATTTTTTTGAAAATTTTGATAGATGTAGCGCTGTTTTGAGCATTGCGCCCTTTAACCAATTTCGATTGGTGGAAAGCGCTTCTGGGGTAGACGGAAGCACAGGAATGGTTCTTTCGAATGCCATATTGACAACTGATTTATCGCGTACAGGGTATCCAAAATTTAATGATCAATTACATCATTTTAAAAGTTGAAAAAGTTCGTTTTTTCAAATGGGACATCCTGTATTTTATTGGATGGCCGGATGCAGAATTTGATTCTGCATCGATTTGCTATAACATTCCCTATACCTATTTCCAGTGATTTTCTTGTTAATCCATATTTTTATCAAAAGGTTATCAAACTCCAAAAGTTCTACCAAAATTTAAATGCGGCAAGATATCTGGAGATACTGAGAGGGTTTGTTAGTGATTTTCTAAATGCCCTATCTCCACGTGATAGAGCAAACAGTTGGTATCAGCTTGATGGTGCTCCAGCACATTCCACTATAGCTGTACACCGGCAATTGTCACTGATGTTCGAGGATCGGTGGATTGGCCCGCGAGGGCCTTGGAACTCACCCAGATCACCCGATTTGACCCCCTTGGATTTTTACCTCTGGGGTCGCATAAAAGAACTAGTGTACTGTAGGCCAGTACAAACTAGAGAGGAATTATTGAACCGTGTTCACCATGCGCTTACTAATATAAGTCCAGACGAACTTCGGAGGTCTGTTTCGCGAGGAGTATATGACAGAGTTATTCAGTGTTTGAACCAAAATGGAGGTCATATAGAACAATTATTGTAATTTTACATTCTCTTATTATTTTATGTCATTATGTTCCAATTTTTTGTTTTTATTTTATATTTCGTTCTAAATGTTATGTACTAATGTCATGTTCTAATTAAAGTAAATTTTTTACCGTTTCATTGATGTTTATTTGGCTTCGAAAGGCAAGCGATGTTTCTGTTTCTGCCAAAAAACCACATTAAAATAAAAAATATGGATTAACAAGAAAACCACTGGAAATAGGTATAGGGAATGTTATAACAAATCGATGCAATTCAACTTTTAAAATGATGTAATTGGTCATTAAATTTTGGATACCCTGTATGCGATAAATCAGTTTTCAATACGGCATTTGGAAAAATCATTCCTGTGCTTCCGTCTACCCCAGTCGAAATTGGTTAAAGGGCGCAATGCTCAAAACAGCGCTACATCTATCAAAATTTTCAAAAAAATCAAGATATCTAAGAAAAAATTGAAAATAGGTATAGGAAAACCTGATGGAATCCACCATGAAATTTTCTCAGGAATCTAAAAATGAAATAATATACCGGGTGTTCCATTTTAAATAAGGAAGTTAATGGCGACTTCCGGTGTAACCGGAAGTTGCTGCTCTGTTACTTGACCCTGCCGTTAGGTGATCGTGTACAAAGTGAAATTTTCGAAGATAGGTTTCAGGGGGAATTCATTCGGAAGTCAAGAATTTACCGTTTTGTTTCAACAATTTAAAAAAGTCAACTCTCCTCAAAAATTAGTTTGCCTCATTTCACTAATTTTTCTGTAATGCAGGCTCGTTTTTGAAAAACTTTTCAATAAATCTTGATGAGTGATGAAACTGATCCGAAACGTAATCGTATAAAATCACATGTATCAATAAGTGTAAAATGAAGAATGCCTCAAAATTTGCATTGAAAAAAAGAGCCGTCGAATATCAAATCTGATACTAACACAAGAAAGGTTATAAAAAGTAGTTCCGAAGGAGTGTTTTCTATTTTGTTACGGCTGCACTGAAAAAATAAAATGGGGAATCAATAAATTCGGTTTTTGGATTGTTTGTCTAGTAGTCAATAAGTCTCACTATAATATTTGGAAATCAAATGGATTAAAAGGGTTGAAGATTAACCCAAACGTGCCGTGTGAACAATGAAAATTTTATTATTTTGTCAAGCTTCAATTTTTAATATGTTATTATGGTAACTGTTTTAAGCGTACAGATGCAGAAAGCATGGATTGATCTGTAACGTTGCATGCAAAAATTGTGAAGACTGCAACTGTTCCAACGTGAAGAGTTTCAAAGAGAAAGAGACAACTTTTACTGAACCTGAATGCACAGAGGAGGAGAGCGAAGAAGAAGAGAACCTCAGCGTCTAAGACTAATTCTTATTAATATTACTCTTTAAACATGGTTTTAAAATTTTTGTCAAAATAAACTGTACAAACACCAAAACAAATAAATTTTAAGTTTTCGAAACATACTAATCGATGTATTGTTTGAATCTGCACCTTTCTTATAATATGGAAATTAATAATTCTCAGCATGTACAAAGTTATGATAAAAATCATGTAATAATAACATTAATTTACGGGGACAACGAGGATACCATTCACTCTGGACACCAGGTACCTAAGAGATATTCGTGTTCAGCGACCCCAAAACCCCCGAGTAACGAGTTTCGACTGGCTATATAATAACGAATTTCCCGAAAACTCCAGGAGACGACGGGGACACCGTTCACCCTGGACACCAGGTACCTCGAAGACCAATTTTGTCACGATATTCGTGTTCAGCAACCCCGAGAACCCCCCGGGTAACGAGTTTGGACCGACTATATAACGAATTTCCCGAAAACTCCAGGAGACGATGGGGATACCGTTCACCCTGGGCACCAGGTACCTCGGAGACCAATTTTGTCGCGTGTTCAGCGACTCCAAAACCCCCCCGAGTAACGAGTTTGGAATCATTTTCATCACTAATAACCGAATTGTGAATTTAGTATTTACGGTCAATTTAAAACGCAATTATAAAATGCATATTATTTATGCAAATTGCATATTTTTAATTTCTTATAAATCAATAGGTCACAAAGTTTCCTGAAGTTCTAACGAATCGAATGCACAGAACCGCATTCAAATCCGTCTTACTGTTCAAATTTTTTCGAACTTCAGTGTTTCGTTTCCGCGACTATAGTTTAATAAATAAATGTGACAATAGTTTCGCTAACACAGTTCTTTGTAATATTTGTTTGAAGAAGCTAGTGTGTTAGCGAAACTATAGTCACAATTATTCATTAAACTATAGTGAAAACCGAATTTTAATGGTTATTTTATTTAAGTGCAGAATGGATTTTCATCAGGTAATGGCTGATTCTATTCAATAATTATTTATTGTCGGACTATTCTGTATAACAATAAGTCTTTAAAATTATCGGTTGATAAATTCATTCTTTTTTTACCTGTAGTATCGGTAATTCTAAAATGAATTTACAACCAGCCGAAGGTAAAATACATAGAGTATAGAGTTCCTTAAAATTTGTCTATTAAGATAGCCTCATCAATTTTCCCATCAAGTATATGCAGATATGATATGCATTTATGGTTCTTGTAATGGTAATACTCGAGCCGCAGAAAAGGAATATGAAACGAGGTTTCCTAATCACTAACCTTCAAGGTCAGAAGGTCACGTGACTTATATCTGTAGATTACCATATTTGGGATATCTAAAATCCCGAATTATTGAATGCTTATTCAGAGGATGCAAAATGCATTTTCATAGATGATAAATAATCTAGATGTGAGCTGTTTAATCATGCGATCAATTGATCACGTGACTCCAGTCACTTTTGTTAGCAAAATAGCTTTCGAACAGTCCTGCAGGTCAAATGTAAAAGAATGTATGAACAGAAAATATATTGGAAATGATTTAAACGCTGATGAAAGACGTTAAATTATACTATATGTTGCATTGAAATTTTATCTAAATGGCCTACATAATGTATTTCACAACTCTATGCTTCATACAGACAACTGCTGTCAGGTTAACTTTTATAAAATAACCTTGTTTCATACTGCCACTTACAGTCACATGAACTATCGAAATACACAACAGAATCAAGAAATCTAGCCTTCTTGAACAGAATAAAGACATAAAATAGATCGTGACGTCACATCGATGATGTCACTTGATTTTTTTAAATATGAATTTCGGACATTTCTGCAGATTAAATATATACGTGTAAGATACAGGGTGAAGCAGGGTTAAACCGTCAAACGTGTAGGTTCGATTTCTTAGGTAAAATTAAGATTTTCTTCTAATAAGCATGTCTCCTAACTTGCTTCGTTTTTGAGATACAGGGTGGTGTCAAAGTTCTTATAAAAAGTCAGTTTCTTATTAATTACCTACTCAAAAACCTTATGGCTGATTTTGATAAGACCTGCTTATTTGCGGTAATAAGGGGCTGCTTTTAATATTATTAGAACAAAATTATTAATTTCAGTGGCGTCCCAGGGGCAATCTAATTGATATTAGGAGAAACACATCTAAAATGAATTAAAACTCATATTAATCAATGAACCTGACATAGGCTGTCAAACTTTGACACAAACGAACCCTCAATTGTTGTCGAGTTTGTGCCCGGCTGGCTAGCTTTGATCTGATTTTTGTTGAAATGAATTTTTTCCTGTTACATGCAGGGTTACAAAAAGGAAGCGAGATACGAAAAAACTTGAAGAGACAAATAAATTGTATTTTTAGTTGCTTCATCTACAAAATTAAACATACAAAAAACAATGGCGTACAATGATTTGTTCTAATATCAATTAGATTACCCTCAGGGACGCCACTGGAATTAATAATTCCATTCTAATTACATCAAAAGAAGACCCTTATTATCGCAATTAACCATGCCAAGTTTTATCAAAATAAGCCAAAAGGTTTTAGAGTGATTAATTAAAAACAGATTTTTTGTAAAAATTTTGACACCCAGTATATCGAACACGTATAAATTTAGGATACATGCTTATAGGAAAAAAAACTTATTTTTACCTAAGAAACCGATCCTAAACCTTTGGCGGCTTAACCCTGGGTCATCCTGTATATTTATACCCAGAAAAACTCGGTTGTCCTTATGGTTCAATAAAATACCATAATTCCATAAAGATGGATGGATACCACTCGATACGGGGCTATCGCGCCCAAAAACAAAACTGTTCCTATTTTCATAACTTTAAAGTGATCTCCGAAATTTCTAATATATACGAACAATAGGAACGGCGAAGTGAGTTACACACTTACGTACGTACTTACGCACAAACACGTAGGCATCATGTCAAAAATAGTCTAGATTGATTCAAAAATGCTCAAAACTGATATATCCGCAAAAATCCGGGAAATTTTTGTTGGGCCGATTACAATACTTCCCTTACACTATACTATGTGTCCAATTGATATCTCCGTTATTATTGGAGATACAAGGTCCGTTAAACCAGCAAACTAGTGGCACTTTTTCCACTTATCAAAATGGTGAAAATAGAAAAACAATTGAACGTCGAATTTTTCGAAATATTCTCAAAATACAACACTGTTTGAAATTATACACAAGGAAGTCGATGGAATGGATGCGAAAAGAAGCACCGCCCAGAAAATGTAGGGTTGGTCTGTCAGTCAAAAAAAAATTATGGCTACCATCTTTTGTGATTGTGAGCACATTCTTTTTGTTAGCTTTGAAGAGCGCCATAGCACAATCAACGGGGCATATCATGCAGCACACCTGTACAAATTACAACAAAAAATTCGGGAGGAAAGACGTGGAACACTGACCATAGGAAAACTGAAAATGCAGCCGATTACGCAATCCGCAATTCGAGACTGTGGTTTTTGTACAAATCGATCGTCCTTCGTGTAGTCCAGATATGCCCCCTAGTGACTATTTAAAAAGTACCTTCGGGGACGCCATTCCAGTGATTACGAATAGGTTGCAGTTTGGGCACATTTTGAAGACAAACCGAAGAAATATTTTTTCAGGGGTTTTGAATTGCTGAAACGATGAAATAAGTGCATTGATATCAGAGGGGAATATGTTGCAAAATAAAATTTAATTGTGAGTGAGAAAATTATTGACGCTGCCTTCGTATTCACAACTCAAATTCATTTGTGAAGTTGCAATTTTATCAATGTTACTGAGACTGTAATCAATTTTAAATGGAAGCAAAACTGACAAATTAACTCTTCATTCCTTTCAGAGTCTGCAGTAAGAACGATTCCGAAGATCGTAGATTTCTGATGAGATTCATACCAATTCATCCAAAACTAAGACCTAACGAGATAGGTAAGTTTGCTCATATTAGTGGAGTCCATGGTTGGGAGATTTTTGTTAGCGAATATGAAATTACATCCGAAAGGGACTGCAACCCCCCTTTTTTCTGCAAAAAAGGGGTTTTAGGGATAGTTTTTGAGTTTTTTTTGATCATTTACACTGTTAGCTTAGGTTCAGAAATGTATTCATTTTATTGTCAATGTAAAAAGAACCTGTAGTAAAATTTTTTGAGGTTATGTTTACCCCCCCCCCCTGTAATTTGTATACTTTTTTCGTAAACCGAAGATAATTTAACATAGGATTATAGAGCTGAATAAACGTAAAACATTGAACCAGAGGTTGAACAAAACCTCACAAAAATTTAACTGCAGGTTCTTTGTACATTGTCAATACAATGACTACATTTTTCGTAGCTTTGCTAACAGTGTAACCCAAAAACTATCCCTAAAAAGGGTGAAAAATCCGCCTTTTAGCAGAAAAAAGGCGGTTGCACTCTTGTTTTTATTCGTTTAATGAAAAACAATTTCCCCCGGGTCGCTATTCACCCAACAAAAAATTCCCAACATCGTCCAAAATTGTCGTAGTTTAAACTATATTGATTTATATATATTTCGAAAACGCTCGTATGTGGATCCAATTATAGAACATCCTATATATGTAAAAGTTATTCAACACAATAGATTGATAGATTCGTAGAAAGTGGCTATTATATTAGGTATAATTATTCGAGTGAATGATCAATAGCTCACGTAGCTATATATTGGAATTAGTCTCTCTATTATACAAATGTATTTTTGCATAACATTAATACTATTCAATGTCGATTTACCTCACACGGTTTATTGTTTGCCATTCACAAGAACCAAAATTTACACCGTTTCAAAGCACCAAAGAATTAACATAATATTAATGCAGTCGGTAACATTCAAAAGAATAGGAATAATGAATATAACTTCCGTTCAAATGTAACATACTTAAGCCAGCGTAGTTTATGCCTTGTTTATTGCTTTCCTTTAACCTTACGATATTATAGCTGGAGCGTTCTAAAGAAAATTGCATATTAGGCCAGTCACCCCGCAGTAAAAAAAATACTAATTCATGGGAAAACGTATTAAGTCGAGCTTTTGTCTCATTCGAGGAACATGTGGCACATTGTGATATGTCAAATGTTGAGCTTCGTTAGTTATGCATGCTAAAACTATGAAACATGAGGTTTGTATGAACAAAACTTTGGGCATCTCACGAATAGGCATCTGGCGCAATCCTTTCATAACCATATCGCTACGTTTATTTATTACTAACCAACCAGGGCCGTAACAACGCGATATTTAGATATGTTCCAAATTTTGAACCAGAACCCACACCCATAATAACAGTATTTTTTTGTAATTTATATTCTCACTTTAATTATTCAAAACAAAAACCAAAAAGATGTAGTGGCAGAGTACACACATCTCTGATAATGAAAAGAACCCAAAATCGGAATATAAAATACATTACATTTTTTCCTCGCCTTAGCATTAGCGAGACCTGTGATTATTACAGATATTTCAATATTTTGGACAACTTCAAGTTAAATTATTGCTAGAGATGATAATTTCTCTTGTCCCATTGATTTTCTTAAATAAGCCTTAATTAGTTTGAGCTTAGAAAAGGACTGCTTTGCAGTTGCCATTGTAATGGGGATTATTAAAAAATATAAACAGCAAACACATCATTTCTGAAAAACTACAAAGTAATAATAATATCACTTTATTCTGAAACTAATAATACTGGTAGTACAGAAGTTGCAGTATAAAGTAATTACCGTTACAGTAGACGAACTGTATCGGGCTACACGGAAATAATTCCATTATTTAGAATGGACGGTATTAAGGCAAAATAAATATAAAGTTTTTTATTGATTCTAGGCACAAAACGTTTTGGGATATTTAAATTTTGCAATAACACATCTCTTCCTTTGTACCATATTTTTTGCATGTCCATGCCATCGTTGATGATAATCTATGTGTATCCCTAGATATTTAATGTTTGTTGCCTTTTGTATCCTCATCATTTTGTTATTTATAAGTATCTCCAATAGTTCAAATTTTGGTTGAATTCGAAACGTCGACATTTATTGAAAGTAAACTATTGTTGAGAAATTGAAATATTTCAATAAGATCATTCTGGACACACGATGTTTCCATTGACAGACAGTTGAAGTAAGTCATTGATATAAATTAAAAAAAGAATAGGTCCCAATACTGATCCTAATGGAACTCCACATTGAATTTCCTTCCCAGAGCTTGTAATATTATTGCATAAAATAACTTGTTTTGTTTTCTAAATAACTACGGAGAAACTTATGTGCAAAACCCCTGACCCCATAATTAGATAGTATCAAGCAAGATTTCATGTTTGACACTATCAGAGGCTTTAGCCAAGGCCTCAAAGATAGAAAGACAAGAGTCATTACCTAGCTTTTTGTCATGTTACATAAGTAGCATCCTGAGCTGATTTCCCTTCTTGAAATCCAAACTGAGAATTTGAATTTATATTTATTCAAGAAATTCGATACTCTTTCTTTGATAACCCTTTCAACAGTGGCGGCTCCTCGAAGGAGGCTAAGGAGGCTCAGCCTCCTCACCAATTTATCTTAATGATCATTCTCCATTTTATTTCCTGTTTCTCCGATAATTTTTAAAATTTTACAATTAATTCCCCGTTCTCAGTAGTTATTTTTAATCTGGCAACAGTGCCCTGAGGTTGGACTCTCTATATATCTCAAACGCTGAGCATGTGTTGTTCAACGCAGTTGCCGTTTTTCCGACCAGTCCGAACGCCAACTGGGTAAATCAGCGAAAAGGGCAACACCCTCTGGAGGCTAGCCTGCGGCAGCCGCTAGCAATCCATGACATGCTGAGTAGGTCAGTCAGTGCTTGTTTGTTTATGTGTTGTCACGCCAAGTAAGGTTAGATTGTTGTCTGTTGTAAATTTAAAATGAGTGTTAATGAGTTAGTTGCTGCCTTTTAGAAAATCCATTTAGTGAATTAACATATGATAAAAGTGTTTCTTTTAAATAAACGGCCTTTACCGGATTTGAAAGGATTAGTAATGTCAGGTAACTATCAAAATCGATCATTGTTAATACTAATAGTAATATTGACAAGACGAAGTTTTAAAAAAATCATTGATTTCCCTGTAATGCTCCAACTCGATGGAATTTTACATCACGTGCAGTATTTACCATCCATAAAAATAAAGACAAATTAATTGAAACATTTGATTTTGTATTAAACAGTGATGACTTTTCAACAGATCAGGTTTCATAAATGCTGCTGTTGGTTTATAATCTTATTATTAGAAAATGAAGAATTTTTGTTTTTTCTTGATAATTTTAAATTAATATTTGAACAAACTGATCTTATTTTTCAAATTTTACAACATAAATTCAAGAGATCGTTTGAAACATCTCATTGGAAAAATTTCAAGTTTCCGTAATACAGAATTTCATTTTAATATTTTATTTGAAAATTTTTCAACTGATGAGGCTCCTCCCGCGAAAAGGAGGAAAACATATAATTTGGTAGACAAGAAACTACATTAAGTATAAACAACTTTTTTATGAAATTTTAGATACTATTAAAGGTCAAATTGAGATTCGATTTTCCGATTTACATGAATTGAAGTTTTTTGACTTGACGAATAGAAGATTTTTCGAATCTTTTTCAAAAGAGTTCCCCAATACACTTTAAGATAACTTAGTTCTAAAATATAAATTTTTTGATAAAATAGCACGGCACAATGAATTATGCGTTATATACTCGGATAAAGATACTTTAGGCCAGTATGACAGTCACGCCGATATGATAAAATATATGATAGACAATGATTTGCAACAAGTTTTACCTCAGTTTTATAAACTACTTTGTTTGACAATCACCATTTCTGTCACGTCGGCATCGGTGGAGAGATCATTTTCTACTCTCAAACGAATTAAAACTTACATGCCAAATACAATGGGCCAAAATCGTTTATACAATGTTAGTTTAATATCTATTGAAAAAGATTTAGTAAAATACTTAAAACAAAATGATACATTTTTTGATAATATTATTGATCATTTTTCGCAAACTAAAGACCGTAGAATTCCGTTAATATATAAAAAAAAATAATAGAATCAATAAAAAAAAACAAAATATGAAAAATTCCAAAAAAAAGAAAAAATATTAAAAATCCAAAAAAAATAAAAGACAAAAAACGAACAAAAAAATTTTTTGGCAAGAGAAACTCTATACCTCCACGTTGGTTCTTGCTGGGTAACAATTAATTTTGTCACTGAAGTAGCTGGTACGGTCGCTGCGCAAAGGTTAAATTAATTGACTGAATAGAGTATATTTTTACAAAAACGTTTTATGTTCAGCCTCCTCTCTCAAAAATTCACGAGCCGCCACTGCCTTTCAACAATTTTCGATAAACTTGGTAATTTCGAAATTGAGCGATAATTGGTAGCATTACATTGGCTACCTGATTTGAATATTGGAATCACTAAAGCAATTTTCAAACAGTATGTAGTAGGCTTCATGATATTTTGGTAATATTATTTAGTGTATTTGGCTGAATGTTATCAATTCCGGGAGAAACCTCTGACTTGAGACTTTTTATAATTCTTATTATTTGGTCTTCAGTTGTACTGTTCACATAAATTCAATGATGGAATCCATTACTTTGTGATAATTTATCATATTGATAAAATAAAATAAAACACTTTAACTTTTTTTTATCACATATATTATAGAAACAAATCGTGCTATAGTTTCGATACTAGCGAATCACTTTATATTAAAAATAACTCAAGTTTAGATACCGCGATTGCCGAAATAGAAGTTGTTTCAAAGAATTTACCTAATTCAAATAATACTGAAACATATACAAATAAACACCTTCATTCTCATTAAAACACTGATTTAAAAAATACTGGTTTTTAATGCTTACGAAAGCCGATAAATCTAATGCAATTGTCATACTAGATAAAATAGATTATAACGATAAAATTAATACATTTGTTACATCAGTTTGACTCAAATCAAGAAAGATCCTACAAACCAATTCCAGTTAACAACCAAACAATTAATAGAAAATAGCCAACTTTTATTTATTAGTAAATTTGAAAAGAGTAGGTTAATTAACTGAAATCCATCTACTCCTAACTTTAACCTAATAAAGCTATGTTAATAGCCCTACACATAATGTAGCGGTAAAATTAAATGCAATATTGAAAAATATATGTAACTTCTAGCCTAAGACTGCAGTAAAAACCTTCCTAAAAATGGAATTTTGGTATTTGTCACTGTTTCAAATATGTTTTCAAATATTCCCCCCAATAAATGTAACATTTTGATATCAAACATTCTGGAAAAATCACATAGAAATCCCGTACTAAAATCCGAGATAGAACAAGCTTTTGATCTTTGCTTTAGCCAACATTATTGTCCATTTAATAACGAGATCTTCACACATAATAATGGATTAGCTATGGGATCCCATTAAGTCCTCTTATGGCAGATATTCTCATGTCTTATATTGAAGAAACTATGAGTTCCCCGCTAGCTAAACAACATATTCATTGCTGGTTTAGATATGTAGATGATGTTTTATCCTTCTTCAAAGGTACATCATGACAATTGAATGTTTTCTTATCCTTCATTATTAATATCCATCCTAACATTAAGTTTACCTTAGAAATTGAGAAAGATAACAAAAAAAATTTCCTAGACCTTAACCTCAAGCATCATAATAATATCATTACTTCCAAAATTTATAAAAAACTTACATTCACAGATACTACTATTGCCAATTCATCTTTTAATACCCACAGTCACAAATTACATAGAGCCTTTTCACTTCCTCTTTCTCCTTAAAACCTGAATGAAGAATTGAATATAATCAAGGTTATAGCCATTAACAATGGTTTTCAACCTCAAATTATATCCAAATTAATTAACAGAAAAAGCAAAAATTAACTTAGTCAAGTATCTATCCTTTTACAAAAAAATTCTGATTTTTCGTCAAAATACTTTTCCCTCACATATTTTGGTACCGTAAGTGAAGAATTTTATCGAAACATAATCTAAAAATTAGCTTCAAACCTCAAAATAATTTGTCCTAATTTTTCTTCATTGCTGAAGATAAAACAAATAAGTTAAATAAACCTGGAGTATATAAATTAACTGGTTCAGAGTGTGATAACTTTTACATAGGTAGATCTAGTCATAATATGAAGAGTATAACTTCTAAAAGGTCTAAGTGCCATATATATATATTCAAAAATCTATATTTTGCTTGAAAACGGTCGTAAGTGCCAACCCCAATGCATCTGAAAAGGGTCTATATGCATTGGAAACTGCAAAGGCTTTTGCGATACGTCGAAAGATGGCTTCACGTGTAAGTGCCACATCATGTTTAATCAAAAAAGGGTCTATGTGCCACGCCACACTTACTTATTTCAATGTCATTATTGTCGTTAAGCAAACAGCATTGCACGTGGTTCTACAATGGAAAACCGTGAAAATTCTGTAGAAAATGGTGGCGTAGATGGAAGAAAAAGGCGTAAAAAAAATACGGAGAGTATTGAAAATGAGAGAAAGAGATTAAGATTATCTGGGAATCGGCATACGAACTACAAGGGAGCCTTAGTTCCTGAAAAGAAACCGCCAAAACAAAACGTGGTAAGTTAACCTTACTTTACGACTTTGCAAACAATTAGTTTAGCTGAATATTTCTTGTTTTAGGGCTGTAAATGTAATTTAAAATGCAAACTTATTTCGGTTGAGCAAAAAAAGTTTTTATTTGAGGACTATTACAAAATATGTGATCATATTAAACAAAGTACTTACATTCTTGGGTTGATTCAAGTTGTTCCGATAAACAGGCGGCGGCATGGCGAATATGATGATCCTAGGGAAAGTCGCAGGCAATGTACAGTATACTACACCATTCCCGATGGCGCAGGAAAGCATATCCAAGTTTGTCGTAAAACCTTTTCAAATATATTTGCGTTATCCCATGAAAGGGTACAAGTATTAGTAGAAAAGAAAAAGAAAGGGGAAACTATTTATAAAGATTGCAGAGGGCAAGCGAATAAACCACGAAAATATTTTCCCCGTTTAAGAGAGCAAATAAAAGCTTACATTAATGCATTGCCCAAAGAGGAAAACCACATACAGGTATTTTTCAGAAATTTTTAAAAAAGATTTTCCAAACTTAAGATTTGGTAAACCAAAGTCAGACACATGCTCCACCTGTGACCTATATCAAAACAAGATAAGGGCTGCTAGTGACAACATCAGCAAACGGTCTTTTATCTCCAAACTAGAGTTGCATCATAGAAAGGCGGAAAAGGCAAGGAATGAAATGCAAAACGATGAGAAGGAATCACAAAAGCCAACAAGTGACCGCTCAGTTTTATCAATAGATATGGAACAAGTTTTATTTATCCCAACGTTGACCCATAGCCAGATGTTTTATAGTCGGCAGCTCTCATGCTATAATCTTTGTGTTCACATGTCAGATAATGGAAATGGCTACATGTGCTTATGGAATGAGTCACTTACAGGAAGAGGAGGAAATGAAGTGGCATCGGCATTGTTAGCAGTACTGAATACGAGAGATCTTCCAGTTAAAAGAAAACTTACTATATGGTCTGATAACTGCATCGGACAGAACAAAAATCGTATGCTTCTCTTTCTTTTTATTTATCTTGTAGCAAACGGCATATTCCAAGAAATTGAGCAGAACTTTTCACTAAGCGGCCATTCCTTCCTGCCATGCCATCGCGATTTTGCGCAGATCGAAAAAAGAAAAAAGTTACGAAAAACTATGTGCCAACTGATTTAGAAAACATGATTAAAAGTGCTCGTCACCAAAATCCTTTTAATATAGTCCCTCTGGAGGCACAACATTTCAAAGACTTAAATAAAGCCAGTAACACCATGTTAAATACGTCTAAACTAAACATTTCATCAGTTTGTTGGATAAGAATCTCAAATGAAAATCCCGGAAAAGTCTACTAAAACGTCTTTCAGTAATTTGCAAGAGTGGACTGTGTGTGATGTGATAAGAAAAGGTAGAAAATTAGAAGAGCTAAAGAATATGCCTCTTGAACAACTGCATTGGCAAAATAAAATATCCAAAGAAAAACTCATAAATGTGCAAGACATGCTCTACTATATTCCTTTAAAACATCTGACATTTTACGAAAACCTTATTGAGATGACCCAACGAGATTTAGCCGGAAACATGGCTTCTACCAGTACCCAATGAAAAAACATAAGCACCAAACTAAGACCGTTTTTGTCTGAACTGACCATGGCACTTAGACACCTTTAAGGAAATTAAATTTAATTTTTTTTTTTTTGATGTGAGAATGTTGTTATTTTAAGTATATTATCAATTTGGTAACATGTACTTTTCTATTTTGTCCGATAAAAAAATAAAACTTAATAAAAAATATATGTCAATGATTTTATTAATATTTTAAAGTAATGTATTTCCCCACGCGGAAGGCCACTTGTTACCTGTGTCTAGAGCCGGAACTACAATAGGGCAACCGGGGCATTGCCCCGGGCCCCCCGGGTTCGGGAGGCCCCCTGAGCGAAGGACAAAAACAGAAAACATGTTTCGAAGTGCAAGCTATTTTTGGCGCTGTCTCATTGTTGTTCGTTTTGTGAAAATTTATTAACTGATTAATTTATTTATTTAGAATAATAAAAGCTATTGCGAAAAATCTGTTTAATATCTAAACCTATATAAGATTCTGTACAAATCTTGAGCTTAGAAAAAAAACGGTATTATTAGAAGTGTGAGATTTGATAAACGTAAAGAATTTATCATTTTATGGAGCGTTTTTTCCGAAGTTACCCTTTTCTCAGATATACATGTCGTCAAACAGCTAGCTCATTTTTTGATAATTGGAAATGCGTTACTGTCATCCAGCTACCCAGATGTTTGTACAGCCCTTCTCATGTTTCTGACAGTCCCAGTCACTACGGCAAAAGCTGAACGATCGTTTTCCAAATTAAAATTAATCACAAGTTACTTGCGGGGCTCGATGCAACAAGAAAGGCTGAGCAACTTATCATTGTTATCAATCGAAAATCTGAGAGCGCGCACAATTGATTTCGATAAAGTCATTGAACAATTTATCTCTTCAAAAGCAAGAAAAAGAAAGTTCTAAAATTTTTTCCTCAAATATCGAATCGTGATTATGAGCGTTAGTTTAATCTTTTAATACTAAAATCTTATCGAACAACTTCTGCATATTAGCGAATTAAAGGTTATTTATAATGACTACTCGAATATCTCATCCTTCTCTATATAATTCATAATTTTGTAATGTAAGGGATGAAAGTACCGTATAATATTATAGCTAAGAATATATTACTACTTTACATGATTGATGATGTTATAATATCTGATATTTTAACTTACAAATTAATATGTAATACAACGTGAAAAATGTGTAAGACAAATAAAACAAATTATTTATGAATAGAAATAATAATGCCTTGTTTCTTTTTTTTTACAAAAATTTTGAAAAATTGAGTTGACAAACTCAATAGAGAAATAGGGCCCCGAACTTAGTCTTGCCCCGGGGCCCCTTAAACTCTAGGTCCGGCCCTGCCTGTGTCTTATATTGTACCAGATTATTCATATTTTCATACACTAGTATCCTCTGAAGATGACACGCTAGTGTCGAAAAAATAGTTACGATTTGTTTCTGTAATATATGTAATAAAGAACACAGTAAGTGTTGTATTTTATTATATAAATACATTTTAATCAATGCTGCCTATAAATTCTAATATATCACTATAGTACAATTTCCAAAACTAATAAAATTGTTTGACAATCCTAAGAAACAATGACTTCATTAATTGTGGAAAAACTTAAGTGAGAAAATGGGATTTTTTATTCATATATAACTTTCACACGATATTTTCATCGTATTCCAATAAATGTTAGATCCGATACAAGTTAGAGCGTAGAGAATTACCATATTGTTTATAGCTGGTAGGTAATTTTCGAAGTAAAATACTTCAACTGCTATATGGAGCTCTCGGTAATATATGTGCGTTATCTGTAAGTTGCCGTGAAGTATGACTGGAGAAATCAAATCCCCATAACAAACGACGCTCAGGTTCAACTATTCCGTATTGTAGTTACGCAATTAAATTCTAGGAAACATTGATTTGAAATTATGAATAGGCATTGTTTCAGTGCAGGTGAAATGGAATTCCCATGGCTTACCATCAACAGCGTGAATAAATAATATTATTTACGGTGTACCACAGTTAAGTGTTATATGTTATACACGTAATATGCGAGCCCAGATAATGTGCGTCAAGGCTACACAAGCAGACATTTCAACATTTGCAGATTTCTCACGCCAGTTAGAAATTAAAACGAAAATTTTCAATTTCCATTTAACACGGCTGTATAGAGTTGCAGATTTAACGACTATTTCTTAAAACTGTAACACGTCCACGAAACGATTTTAGAGAAAGACAAGCTATTGTGACCACCCAGAAGGTTATTAGTTGGGGCAGGGGCGGATCCCCCCTTTGCGACTCGTCTTGACTCTTCATTCTTACTCTGTTTAATTTTCCTTTATTATCTCTTTTATTGTGAAATTAAGGAATAGAGTTAGGTAGTGAGTTATAGTGAATCATGCAGCTTCTTAATATTAATTCCCTTATTATACGTATAAGGGCAGCAAGCATAGTTATAGGTCCAAATAAAATTATCGGATTTTCGTGGAAATATCGTTTTCAGCCTTTCTGAATCCATGTAGACTATTGTTGAGATGATATCAGTGTGTGCATATGTATACCATTGTGGAGACGATTGTGCCGTTCTTTTTGGTACGTACGGATATGAAATTTTACAAGTCTCTTCACACTTTAAAGTAGTGAACAGTAATGTCGCCAAACGAGATAAATCTCGTCTTGATTTCGGAACAAAATTTCTTATCATGTTTCGTCTAGATAACTTTTTACTATACTGTCTGTGATGAAAAAAAGTGGAAATCGCGAGAAGGGCACATGTAGCTTATTTTGGTTAATAGAAGCTAAATAGGAGTTTTTTTCATTTATATCTACGTTCACATAATTGGATTCTGTGATTATACGCATTATAGTTATTACAACTTAGAGAGATTGAATCAAGTAATGCTTACATATTATATAACCTCGCCAGTCTTAACCCAAATATCACTGAATACTTTTACCATCATTTTCACTATTTTAGTTTCTTTTATGCTATTCAGCCGGAGGAGCGAGACAAAGACAGGTAGACGCAATAAATGAAGATCTGGGGATCTCTTAATGTAGTAGAATTTAATGCAACCAAAACTCCAGCTTGTATTTTCTCCAGGAAGGCGGATCCCACAATCCCTAATATGATGATGTCAGGTACAATTATTCCTACGAAGTCTTCCATATTCATATATCCACCCTCTCATGGGATGGTCATTGTGAGGTCCATTACGAAAACCGCTTTACAAAAGCTTGGTTTGCTATTCCTTGCCAAGAGCTACTTTACATCCCATCAGTTCCTCATAATCAACAAAGCACGGATTCGACCTGCACTGTTCACATGTTTGGAGTTCTGCTCCCAAACATACGCTGAAGCTCTTGGATTCTATTCAAAAGAGAGCTATTCGTCTGATTGATGATGTCACACTTACGAATTCATTGACCCCTTTAGAACATCGTAGAAAGGTGAGCGGTCTCTCCCTTTCCTATAGATATTTCCATGGTCGGTGTTCGTCAGAAATGTCGTCTGTTATTCCACCACGAGAGATTCCAGGTAGGCGGACTAGGCGAGCTCAAGTTAATCACACCTTCATTGTCAAGCTCGAGACCTACCAAACTTTATTTTTCTATCGAACAACTCTTTTCTTAAGCCTATAACATCCAAACTTGTAAGAAAAATTCGAATGCGAATCTCCTCTCCCAACACTGGCTCACACACTATAGGTTTTCCTTTAGTCTAGTCAGAGTATAGAAAATTTAGGCCACAAGGAACAAATAAAAGTATTAAAAAAACTCTTAAATGTATATATTTTGAGAAAACCTTTTTCAAAGTACGATGGTAATATTGACGGATAATTTTTTTTAGATATATTTAATAAAATAGTACTGCTTGATGGAAATCACTGAAATAAAATTAACTATCTTCAATACTTTGCATACAAATCATGAACCAATTTTTTACATGAAGTCCAGTATCACAACTTTTGTACATAATTTACAATAACCTACACTTTTTTTGATCAACATCATATAACCTAGAAGATCATATTTGGCTCATATGCGAAGTTTCTACTTGGGTCTTATTCGCGATATTTGGGTCGTTGAAAAACAAGTAAAGATTTGTTCAGATTTTACTACAGAATTTTTAAATTATTGGTCCAAATTGCTCGACCCCATAATCATCGTCGGGTAAAGCATCATTTTCCTTTGTGGTTAAAAACTGTAAAGTAGTACCTATTCAAACTATGAATATAGGTACCCTAAATTACTCAACAATATTATTATTGTTGGTATGATTTGGTGGCAAATGAGCTTTATCGTGGTTATTTATTTGATTAATTTAGTGGCTAAGGGTTATAGCATTGATTAACATATTATAACCTAATACTTTAATCAATTGTTATACTTAGTGTCTATAACTTAGCCAATTCCATCTGCAGTACAAAAAACTTGGATAGGTTTTAGGCATGATTCGCTTTTAGAGGAAATAAGGAAAGATTTCCCAAAATCACGAATAATTCGCTTTTCTGTTGTAGTAAAGTAGATTGACAATAAGAAAGAAAATTAGAAACAAGTCGTGAAGTTTTTATTTGAATCAATAATCTAAAAAAATAATATAAGTGGAAAAAGCGCACTGAACCTGCTATTGCATTGGATGTATGCAACACAAATAACAACGTGAATGATTCAGCTACTGTTACATCAAACCAATAAAATTCATCGTTCTGGCAGATTATTAACCTAAACGTTAAAAATGCATTTACCATTTAAATTTTTTCTCAAATTACAACCTACCTTCTAGGTCACTTCCAAAGGTAGATATTTGAATTAACTATCCCACGGTATAAATAAATCGCTTCTCATTGAACATTCCTTAAAATTAATTCAATTTTTCTCTCAGGAATATTTGATCAGTTAGAAGATAAAGAATTTCACCACTATTTCGCAACCTTCGTTGATCCTTAGGTATAGACCTCTATTATGGTTTATGGGTGGGGGGGTAAGTAGGTTTTCCATACATTTAAATTGTTGGGAACGTTAGCAAGTCTGCTAATAATTCCATGTGTAGGTTGAAGGGGGTACATTATACCGCGGAAGTATGATTTTATAAGAGATTACAAAAAATAAAGGATTCAGAACGCTGTATCACTGCTAATCGACGTCTAAGGATAAAAGTAACTTGCTGATCAAATTCCTCACCATCGAGAATGTACTGTATTCGAAACGCTGTATAACGGCTAATCACCTACGGCATGGATAGCAATATAACACACAATTTACGTGATTTTAGTAGTTTATTAAAACACTATAAACTGCTTATATATCATCGAAGGTTATGACTGTAGTTATTTGTTTTTAGGTTTTCTAACTTTTTTTCCAACATTTCTACCTAACAGCAGGACAAGGCATATGATTTTATAGGATAATAGTTAAGCACACATTGTCATAGGGAGATCGAAAACTAAAATGTAGGTGAAATAGTTATTTTTAATTGACTTTAATGTACATGAATGAAAATGAATTAATAATAAAATAATTTAATTAAATCCTAACAAACTATTTTAATATCTTTGTTAAATACTTACACTTGAAAACTCATAGCTTTGCTGAATAAAATTTTCATATACAAGAAAATAACGTATGTAATTTATACTACAAAAGTTTTACTGAATCCATAACGATTAATGACTAAAAGAGAAACGCAATGACTAAAATTGCATAATTATGGATTCATTAAAACATAAAATTTATATTACCTATCTAATAATTTTCCCCAAATTTTAAAAGTTTAATTCTATCTGCATAGAAATTATATAATAACAAATTTACACTAAGTAAGAAATAATGCACTTTTGTTCCCAAAACTATCACTATAATGCACAGAGTCAATGTGGAGAAAATAACAACATAATTTATTGTATAAAATTGGTGAAATGTTCAAATACGAAATCAAAAAATTATTGTCTAATTAAATAAAGGTATATTTCGAATAATTATAATTTTTCATAATCTCAATATTATTATTATGTTTCTAATTATTTCTATAAAGCGTGTACTAAAGATAAATTTTCAGATGCGCTACAAATTTTGTTTACACTAATTTAGTATGTGAAATTTTTGATGTTACCATTTATCGGTTGTGCAGAAAATTTTATTAAATTCATAGGTTATATATTCTGATACTGGAACATTCCAGGCCTAGCGACCGAATATATAAAAAAATATTCATGAAAAACCTCGACAAGGAAATATAGATTAATTGGAATTGATACACCTACTATGTTGATATCTAACACTGATGATCAACAATTCAGTAAATTCACATACTAAGGAACATTCTTACCTACATCAGTTACGTTATTAAATTGTAAACAATAATACTTCCAGGGGTTGAATAAAAATTATATTTCAACTTGGACGTACCTAACAATTTTACGATGTCGTTTAAAAACATCATATAATCATATAATTATGTACTAAATTGCACTCGATTTTTAATTAGTCGAATCATATGGCATAATGCCGAATATAATTTCTATTAAAAACTAAATTGAATATTAAAAATAATTACGAGCTGTAAGCGCCGAAATTAAATAATCAAACATTTTCATCTTTTATTTCAATACGTTAGATAACTTACAAATCAATGTGTTAACTGATTTTGAAGGTTGAGGCTCAAGTTACTATAATGATTATTTCTTTATAATTATACCAGTAAAAGTAAAACTTTGGTTTCTAAGTTGGAATGTATATATTTTGAAATATGATACTAACATTTGATGCTCTTGAAACTAAACAACGTTGTATGGAGTGACTCTATAGTGACTAAACTCTACTCTGTCGGAATTGATCTTTTGGCAGATCAAAACGATGAATACATTAACGTTATTGCCATAAATATAATACTTAATTACAATATTAAAAAATTGTACAATTGTGTTTTCGAATATTATTCTTCATAAGGGCATGTAAGTGCCAAATTATGAGGATTTGTCCTGATTACGTTTCAACGGTAGATGGCAGTTTCAAAGACTTTGCTCACAAATAAGTGATAATTAATTAATCATTGATAATTCTAGTTTGTTCGATAACCATTTAATAATATCGTTGCTGGATTAGGAATATTATGGCTAAATATTTCTCAATTCAAATATAAATAACATGTTTATTCACTCATAAGAATGAATTATTTTCTGCTATGTTTGTAAATCCATTGGTTTAATAAGCTCCAGGCGACAGAATGTCAGCTCTTGGATATTCTACCACCTGTAATATAATAATTTGGCAGCATTAATCAATTCAAATTAGCATGTTTGGTAGGTTGTCTCGATAGATTTTGAAAATATGAAACTATCGTACATCTTATTCGAGAAAAACTGAATTATATTTTAATAACATAAAGGCATAAGCTTGAAAAATGCTTAATACATGAGCAAATTTTTCGAATTTAAGATGTTAGTTATTTAAATCGATAACATCGAACAAAAAGTAGTTATTTATTACGTCACCTGGAAGGCAATTCCCTTTAATACAAAAATATTTAGGCACATGAGAAGATTTTAAACATACAAATACACACACTTATATTGGCATCTTTGATGTAATTATTTCACAAATTCTCTTCTGTGAATACAGTATCTTCAAATATTATGGCAACCCTCGAATTAACCAGAAAATGTTAACTATAAAGTTGATTGAATTATTACTATGATGTTTCAAAATAAAAGTGTCAAGCAACATTTCTATTTGGACAACAAAAATATATATAATAATTATATACATATATTAGAGGTTTCCGATACTATTTGAAAACACGGTATAAAAAATAAATACTACTGTGTCACGATGAGCCTGCTTGTTTCTATATAAACATTAATATTTGGCCAAAGTTATTTCTTCTAGACATAATTTTATCTTCATCAGACCAAACGGATGAAGCGAGGAAACATATTTTGGAATGTTTTCTTAGATTGAGTCATTGAGCTCATCGTGTCACTATACTGTATATTTTTAGACAATCGTTTACACACAAGTAGCACTTAATGCAATATGCATAAATTGCACACATTAATTAAAGGCTGTAAGTTCAATTTATGTATTCTTTACAACGCTTATTGAATTTCTATTAATGAGGATGAATAAAACTAACAATTTACACTGATTAATAATTATTCACCTTCACCAATAAATAAAATGTGGATTAACACATGAACGTACAAATTATAAAACTGCTGGGTCATTTATTTCAAACTTATGATGAATCATGACATATCTAGAATTAATGAGTTTGATTAACATGGAACAAAACAATGTACAATAGAGGTTTCTTCATGGTTGCGGGGAGGGGCGTGCATATTTCCTTAAAATCATAACAATTGCTTGAATTTATCGTAGCGATTGTAAAATTAAAATATAGTTATGTTATCCCAATTAATTGATTTAAAAACTATGCAAATATTCAAATTGCCAACATTTGAATTTCTACACGCCTTCACTCTAAAAATGATCACAATAAACTCAGGGGTAATTAACAAATTCAAAGTTTTCTGTGAAAATTTATAACAATCCCGAAGTACGATTAGAATATCTTGGAACGGTGTAATTATCCTTGCTTCTCAGAATGATTAAATATGACGAGTTACAGAATATATTTAAATAAAATGGGAATTGTTACATTTCCATGTTTGATTGGATCTATTTAATACACACTACATATAAAATTCCGAAAAGTGAATAAATTATATTTTTGAATAGTTGAACAGGATCAAGTACAGTTACAGGCTGATAAAATAGAATATCACTGGTTTTGAGCTAATTGTGACATCCAAACAAATCTGGACGGAAAAGTTTCAAGTAACTACACAGACAAAAGCCATTTATCGATGTTCCAACAGACAAGCTTGGTCTCACAAATGGATTTTACTAAATTAACATTTACCTTCTTTCTGAGCAGTACTTAATTGTTATGATGGTTCTCTAGATAAGTAAAAATTTAATTATTATTTGACTTGTATGATTATCAAAATAGAAAATTATTATATCGAAAGTGACTATCTTAATGTGCGCAGTTACTTATTGAAACAAGCCTATATATTTGCCACTATTTCTAAGATCATATAAATACAAAATTCCTCTCAGATTCAATCCAATTTCTAATCCAAATTTGAATGATGATGTATTTTGTGGCGACTTACTGGAAATATTGTAAGTGCAACTTACATGTATTTAAGCACGTTTCAATCTCAGATTCATCATCAGACAAGTCATTAAAACGCAAAAGAATAAAAATGGCATGTTTCTGATGATGATCGTAAGATCAAAAGGTTTATAAGGGGACTTTCTCTCCCGTGATTTAATGTGACCTATTCTCAAGAATTCATTATAATTACATAACATATCTATAAGAAGTAAAGTATTTTAGAAGACATTTGAACCAACAATCCTTGTTTCAACTCAAAGTTAAAAGAATTCGTTTAGGGAAGCATTATATATTATAAAACAAGTAATGGAAATAATGCACAATTTGGAAATTTCTACATAATTAATATTTTAAACCTAAATCATAAGATGCAACGAAAAAAAAATTTCACATACAGATCTGTTATCGGGGATGCTTTGCAATGCGCGTCGGCATTTCAAGGAGACAAGATATTAATCTTTGTAATAGCAGGCGAAGCTTACAACTAACTATCTTTTGACTGTGGTATCATCCACTTAAATGCCAACGAGCATGTATAACATCCAAACATCAATCTAATTGCGATTGTTTGCATGTAACAGTTTTGATAAACTAATTAGGGCACTTTGTAATATCAGAGCCAACAATCTCTTTTCGATTATAACTTCAATGCAGGATGCTTATTTTGCAACATACAAATTTCTTTTAAGTTTCATTGTGCCATTTGAGATGAAAATGTAGTTTTAACTCTGAATTATTATAAGTAGAGCCGTTTATCTTGAATATATTGTGGAATGTGGAGTTAGTATGAACTGTATGAAATTTTGAAACATTGGAATAATACTAAATTTATATATTTATCCTCTGCGAGTTTTCACATAATTGAAAATAGAAGAATCGAAAATACTTTAAAGATCATCAAATGGATTCAAATCAAATATTCAATGGTTTCAATTATATATCATATTGAATCTTTGTGGAAAAAGGCAACCTACAAACAAATAAGCATTTTGTGTTATATTTATAAGAACTTTGCATAATTCTGTATGATTTTATACTCTTGGCCCTCCAGGAAACAAGAAACACATATTATGGTTCAAACCAGAAGTGAATATCTTGAAGAACATGTTCTAATGGTAGAAATAATACCTAAACAGACACAATTTACTTCCTCTCGTCAATTAATCAAATTTACATTGGCAAATTATTTAAAAAATACATGTGTAATGCAATTTTAAATCTGAAATATCAATTTTGTCGAATTTCTGGAAGGTTTCATCAAATAATATTTTTACTAACAAGATAAATACTATAACCATGAATTGATTTATTTCATTATACCTAATAAATACTGGATTTCAATAGATATAAGTTTTAAATTAATAATTTGACAAAAAATATATAGGAGGAATATGTTATCTCAATTAACAAATATAAATTCGCAACTAATTAACCATTCGATATAGCAAAATCAAAGAATGTATTCAGAATAATGTTGCATGATAGCAGCCGACAGAATATTACAAAGTGGTAAAACTATTGATATGAAACAGAACATGCAAACAGCAAAGCAAAAATAACGACATCTTTTAGGTGAAGTATGTAGGCCAAGAAACAAATGTTCTTAAAACTATCAGTCTTTAGTTTTACCAAGGTATATTGGCAATACCTAAAATAGAAATAAAACAGAGCTAAAATGAAATGGAATAAATATGTGTATTTGACGATAAATTTATTTAGAAAAATAAGTGGATGTCACCTAAAATGTTGTTACTTCTTTTTCAACCGAAATCGAATTAATACAAGATTTTACTATACGTATGCTTACATTACAATACATCAACTTCATAACGCCCACTTTTGTTTAAATGCAGCAACAATATTTTACAATATAAAACAACAAAGTTAATACATATTACGATTTAATTATTTACAAATATATTAAGAAGGTTTCTTCAAAACACCAATCCAATTGAAAATAAGTCAAGTAGTTTCTACTTCTTAGTTTGAATTGAAGAACACCACAAATTTACGAGTAGTGCTAGGAGAAGTTTATTAAAAGGAGGGATGCTATAATTTGTGATTACTTGTCAACCACGTGAGCCCCTCGTATAATCCATCCCCCGCTGTTGCACAGGCTGGTTGCACGTACCAGTTACGATCTCGGATGCGGGTCAAACCCAGTTTTTCTTGTATTTCGTGTGGTTTCATTGCTTCTGGTAAATCTTGTTTATTGGCGAATATTAATATAATTGCTTCTCGCATCTCGCGGTCATTGATAATTCGGTGTAGTTCTTGTCTCGCTTCGTCTATTCTATCGCGATCGGCACAATCCACTACGAATATTAAGCCCTGAGTGCCAGTGTAATAGTGACGCCATAGCGGCCTGATTTTGTCCTGTCCCCCCACGTCCCAAACATTGAACTTCACATTTTTATATGTAACTGTTTCTACGTTAAAGCCCACCGTTGGTATTGTTGTTACGGATTGTCCTAATTTCAATTTATATAGAATTGTCGTCTTGCCAGCTGCATCCAGACCTAACATCAATATTCGCATTTCCTTGTTGCCAAATATCTTGGACAATAACTTCCCCATAGTGTTCAAGGCTCTTTGTTACGACAACCTGCAATTAAAAATTAATATGAGCTCACATGCGATTATTTAAATATACGACTTTAAATTTATAAATGATATACTTGGTAAAGTCTAGAAAGAATTCACAATTAAGAACATTTTACTACCACCCTAAAGGACCTTGCTGATATTATCATAAGGTGAGGTCGAGCTTTTTTGTTAGTTCGGTAAATAGAAGTGAAAAATCGTCTTAATCGGTGGGTAACATGAATATTTGTGGTTCAATGGTTGAAATCTTAAAAAGGTTTTAGATTCAACGATGGACAAAGCTTCTAAAACGAAATCAACTGAGGAATTAATAGTACAGCTTTAAATGCCGTGATTCAAATACATAATGTATATATCCATGCATGCAGGCGATCGGAAATTAAGTTTCAAAGTTCTATTTATTTTTTAGTAATCTGCTGCATAACAAAAATAAAGTTTTTTAATAAAAATAACTAATTCCGAACTATTATTAAGAAATCTAAGCTCAGGATTGGCATCGGAAATGATAAATGTAATATAATAAATATTGTGGCTCGAATAATGATTCGCCGCCACTGCTTTGAAATTTGTATATCGTGAAAATTTATCAATTTATTAGCTAAATAAACAAAACCTACATGATTGTCTAATTTGAATTTTATCTAATAAATTCGTAAACAGAGCTCTCAATTTGTTATGAATTTATTAACATATCGAAATTGAATTATCTATCGCAAAACTATGACCTAGAATGGGAAAGTTATGATAATAAATTATGAAAAATCCGAACGATAACGTTTCCCAGAAGATAAAAGCTTCCTTCTCGTTCGGAAACAATTCTTATTCAACTCGGTTGAAATTATCGAATGTGAACGAATTGACAACAAGCTAATGATTGTTAAGTTGAACAAAACATTCAGGCAATTTAGAAATTCCTACATTAGAGGAAATAAATCACCGGTTATAAGATGCTGATTCTAAGAAATTTGGTTTTATTAATTCTTTGCGAGGCCAAATTGAAATTAGTTACTTGTGATTTAAAAAAAAAGTGTCAGAACTAGTAACAATAGTTATAAAAAACGATAAATTGAAATGATTTTACCGTTGCTCGAGTTTCTATAAATATAATGAATAAATTGTAGATCACACTTGGGGATCAAATAATTGAAAAACGATTTATTGACCTAAAAGATAAGCACTGACCTACGTAGAACAAGATCACCAGATTCAATCTAGTGGCGTACAAAAACACATTAAAACTACTAAACGAAGATATACAGTAAGCTAATGCGATAGGTGCGCTAACTTCTTTACAATTTTATGTTATTCACATGAAAGAATGCAACCATTCTAATAATTTCAATATTCGACACAATCATATAGGTACGCCTCTCGATATTGCGATATTTATAGATTTATAGTTTCTACCGCAATGTATTCCCTTCCCTGTAGGTACCTCCTAGTTTGATTAGTCATTTTATGAATCCTGTAAATACATCGATTTCATAAA
Organism: Endomychus coccineus; assembly: GCA_958510875.1. NCBI lineage: Eukaryota > Metazoa > Arthropoda > Insecta > Coleoptera > Endomychidae > Endomychus > Endomychus coccineus. The sequence continues at coordinate 33,254,790 of OY294071.1, read as the reverse complement.
GTCTTTGTCATCGTAAAAAAACGTGATCGATATTTCAAAACCTCAAGAAATCGGGTAAGCGTTTTCAGAAAAGGACAGCCGTTAACCAGACCGTCAGGTCTGGTTGAGTGTACACAATTTACAGGCTGCAGTTGTTCAAGAAATGTTATGGCCTTTTTACGAAAATATGATACTCAGTGAATTTTGGCAACTTTCTGCTAATAAAATAAAAGACCGTTCGGATATATTGGAACAGAAAAAATTAGGACCGCTAAAACGTTACAGCTATTTTAGCCAAATTTTCATCAACATTATTCTGTAGTTAAAATTTTCAAGGGCATTCTACTACAATTTGTTCCATTTCACGGTCATTGTAATATAACCTAAAATACTTTATATACAAGTACACCCGTGGATACGATTAATTTATTTACCAATACCAAAAGAATGAGCCATTTGCTGAAACCGAAAAGAGATAATATCACAATGGGAAAATAGTTTCATCAATGAATACCAGATTCTGGCATTATATAGGTAAACTGTCATTGAAAATATTAAAATAGCTTGTCCCTTTTTAGGGAAATTGAACTTCAATTCGAACTGCTCAGCAAAATGTGAGCTCGGGTATCTTATAATCAACAACGGATTATTATGATGCTACTTTATTTTCTTGGCTGCAAATTCCAATATCCTGGAGTTTTAATAGTGCCAAGCAATTGTCAAGTCTCACGTGATGTTCGAACTCAGCAGAAATTTCTCTTTGGAACTTAGCTACCAACAAAACCCCTGTCATACAAATGTCATGTGTTTTCTTTCAACAATAATATGTGTGATAGATGTTTTCGATGTATTGATTAGTATACGATAAGCTGTAAATTTACTATAACTATAACAGTAACAGCAATTGTAAACCTTTAAATAAATCTAAAATTTGATTTAAAAATTATTAATTATATCTAACAATGATATAGGCTACATGGTGCTGAATTCTATTCTACATAAGAAAATGGTAGAAAGTTGTTACACAAGTATTTCTACAAGATTTCACTACGAAATCAAATTAGAAATTTTATTATTGTAATTAGTATAGATTATCATCGATTGTTCTACATTTGATCATTCTTGAATTTCATAAGTTCATTGATACTCCATGCATACCAATGTTTTCGAATCTTTGTTGAAGATAATCTTGCAAATGGTTCTCGAAGTTTGCTTTCAACTAGAATTCCTTCTGATTAGGCTAAGAACTATATTAATCTGGATGTTTCTCAAGGGTGTAATTTTATAGAAATATACCGATATATGAATAAGGCTGGAAATCGAAATATACCTATCTGTTATGAGAACAAATCTGTGCAAGGTGACACAACAGCCAATATTAAAATCGTACTGCTACTTTTGGTTGCAAACACAATAGCAATTTTTCTAATACTGACCAAAATAAAGATGTGAATATAAAGTTATCAAAGAGTATTCAAGGTAAACTACTTACATGATTCAAAATGAACTATATGAAACATTATACATTAACCATCGTTGAACAGCACAACATCACTTTCAACTATTAAAAACATATTTTGGAGCACATTATTAAACGTGAACTATATTGAAATATCTTTCTTTACAGATAAGTTTCAGTGAATGATTCATTCATCTCATGCATATGATAAATACAGTAACCTGTCAATTATGGTCTTTAGCAACAACTAAGTGGAATTATTCTACAAAGTTTGTACATTCATTGAACATTCTCAAAAACATATAGGTTTTCAAATATTTGTAATTAGAATGAATCACAGCCCATGAATGAAACCATTGCAAATTGTCAATAGTTAATAATTTTAGATATGATTCACTATCAAACATTGCTCTCCCATTGCGAATGTTGATATACCAAATGAATTAGAATATTAGGCCGTTTTTGAAACGTCTGTAATTCAATAAGAGGAAAGAAATATTTAATGAAAAGTTTTCAATGCAGTCATTTCCCTTACCTTCGCAAACAGTTAAAATTAATTACCGACTACCTAGAAACATTGCTAAATGTATATTTTTATTCATTCTGAACAATGTTCACTTATGTCATGTTATCAAAATTCAACTTCAGATTTAGATAGGCGTGTATTATATGGCGGGTCATCTAACGGAACAAAATCAATGATCCAAAAATAAACACTTCACATATAAAGCACTTGTTTAAATACGAAATATACATACCATTAAGAATTTACTGTAATTACGAAAATGATAAAATTATACACCTAATTTCCAAAATTTGCTCCATATTGCCAAACCGGCCTATGTAGGAGCTGCGCGGTGGAGTGGTTGTTATGTCAATCTGTCAACCTACCTATCAGTTGCCAGATTTATTATCCAGAGTGCTTCATAATCATAGAATGAAGAATAGAAATGATTATACTCTGAGTAAAATTCGTGCGCTTCTAGGTTGAGACTATTAAAACAATTATTTACTGAAGACTCAATTCAAACAATTGATGCTTGATTCAAAACACTTTTGGTATAATTCCACCAAATACACTGGATGTCATACAATTTAGGTGTTAGATTCATTAGTTAGCAGTTTACAAGGAATTATGCCAGATTAAGATTTGGTTTACTCAGGATGTGCCTCTTAGTTGTTCTGTGGCTCTTCCTAGTGGATCGACATAGTGTATTGTAACCATAGAATAAAATTAAATACATTCTGTGCTTAGAGTATAAGCTCTCCAGTAACATCTATTCTAAGGTGTTCTCCCTGTGTTTTCAATGGGATAGTATCTATGTTCAATTGATTCGTTGTTTGTGCTATTGCACTGCCTTCTTCCTTTATAGCTGCTCTGTGATCTGTGCTACTTCCATGCTTCCATTCCATAGATAATACTGAAATTCTTCTCATAAGTAATGCGGGTAACTAACAAAAACGAAAAACAAGAGTTTTTGGTGAAAAAACATTAATAGTTCCCACTATAATATAATTCAGACTTTATGGTTTAACTTTTTTATTTCTGAAAGATCATCAGTACTTTAATAGTATTTTTGGTGGATAGGGGTTCTTCTTTATAGAAGGTACTTTTTCTTTCGGTTTTAATCAACCAAATCACGAATCAACTGATTTTGTATACGTATCACATTAACTTCTACTAGGCGATTATCCAAAGAATGACTTGTCAATGGTTACAAAAAAAATTGGAAGAACTCGTTTTATCAAAAATATTATTAACAGATAAAGCCAATTTCTCCAGAAATGCTATAATGGATTTCCATAACATTCACATATGGGCAGTTGAAAATTCACGAGAAAAAAAAGTCACCATCAACATCAATTTTTGAGTGCGAGTTGTAGCAGATCACTTGATCAGTCTATTTTTTTGCCGATAAGGCTAAATGGAGAGGTTTATTGACGAGTTGCCAGTGCTTTTGGAAAATGTCCTGCAAAATTAAAGATACGAAATTTATTTCATGCTCGATGAAGCTGGTCACAGGGATTTATAACCCTTGGAGCTGAATAGGATTGATGAATCATATAAACGTGGGTATAATAACTAAGTGAAATATAACCTTTAAAAATACAGCTTAGTTGAGACAGTTGCGAGTGTTACAAATGCTCAAACTTCAAGAAGAAATTTTTAATTTCAATTACTGTATTGACTGTCCACTTATTGGTAAGAAATGTCTTAAAATCCTTCTACCTATTGACATGAAACTTATTCGTAGAAATGATAAATAAAACAAATGGTTAATAATATAAAATAAAATTATTATTAAAAATTAAAATTTCAACACAAAAACAATGAGCAGGTTCACGATCCACAACTAAGGGGTTTTGTTTTAAACAATTGACAAACCGATTTTGATAAGTCTTTCAATATAGCAGATTGGAGGACGAAATCCTGACTACCATTGAGTTCAATTGTTGGTATAAATCTTGCAGGAGGATTTAATAGGTGAGTGAGTTCACCATTAGCCTTCAATAACAGAGAGCCCTTATCAGTCTTTGCACATTCAATGATTGGATCAAATAATATTCCTTGCTCTTGAGCACACTGAAAAATAAGGTTAATTAAATATGTACCTCAAATAATTAAGCTTCTTATATTCCCTTACCCTTTCACCAGCTTGTTCTGGTAATACATTATCTTTAATCATACAAGCAACATATTTCAATTGAACAAGTGGATCAACAATGGAGTTGATAGCACAGCCATGTATCTTATTTGCGAAACATTCAACCTCATCATGTTGACAGTGGAATTTTATCATACCATCAATTTCAAATGTCTGGAAATTAAAAAAAAATTGTGATTTTCAAATAACTCCTATTACAGGATTTCCTGTATTCACAGTTGATAATAGAATTACCTGTGCTTTTCCATATGGTATCAAGTCAATATATACATATTTTGGAATTTTTTCAAGTAATGGAAGTAGCTGATGTATTATGAAGAATTTTGAATCTGGACAGAGAGCTTCATAGTAGACGGTTACTTTAATTATATCTATCTGATCATCTTGTGTATAAAAAGTTTGCCTTGTATTAGCTACATCAGTCATGTAATGTATAAGTTTCCATATGATTAGAACAAGAGCTAATATTATGATAATTCTGTATCTGTAATTCATTTCCCCTAGTTAATCACGAAATTCATATTCAAAATTCATCAAGAAATAAGATTTAAAACAGCTGAAGGATTTATCCTGAAATTACAATTAGTAAAATATACTCATGCAATTTACTCACATCATAATTGATAAGATCAATTGAAAATTAGTCAGAAACACCTACATTTGCTTAGATGAAAGCCCCATATGTTTAATATACATCTCACAATAGAAACAAATAAATCATCTCGAATTAGCCAAATTTACAAGGATTATTTAAACTGAAGCTGCAATGGAAAAAACCATATGTCATACAGTCAAGAGTCAAGGAAGGATATAGATTACAGATTTCATCAAGAGGCTTTAGGTCAGGTATCGTACCTCCCACCCATATAGTCAATATATGGTCCTATAGGGAATTAACTGTTGATTGAATGACGTTCCTTCTTTCTACACACACATGATTCTCCTTCCCTTTGAACACATGTATTAAAGTGCAAGTACATTCCGGTGGGGTACGCTACCTGGCTATTATACATCGATATATATAATATCTATGCTATTATATCCCCTTAACCTCAATCAAACATCACGTACATTGTACACAGAATAATAGTTAACGGCCTGTGATTCTACTGTGTACATCAGCCAGCAATCAAAAAAATGAGAAAGCAGAACACAGATAATTATAAAAGAAAATTGAACATTAGTAGCACAGAACGGGAAAAAAGATCTTGGAGTATTGATAGCTTGAGTTATCGAAAATGTGTATCTCTCAATAATCAGATTATAAATTTATGCTTCTCATTCCAATTTTTATCAATTCACATTATATCCCTATATATGGATATATCACATTAATAATCTGTGGTTGTATTACGTTACTGGAGTACAATACTCGAGTGCCATTTTGCAATTTAATCGACCTGCTGAAGTAGAACCTGAGTTTTATGAGTTTACAAATATATTTCGCAATTGATGGACAGATACATTTGTACGAGTTGCTTATATTGACAAATTGCTCAAGAAATAATATAATTTATATATTTATATTAAATACGTTAAATCAACTACTCGTGTATATTCATTCTCTTCTGATTAATATCGTTTATGTTAAAAAGAAGTATTTCACTTGATTTTACTGACGATGAGATAGCGCTCGGGTATGCGTTCCCTTTTAGATTTCTAGTTGATAGCTAAACGCTAATATAACAATGAGTCAATAATGTGATAATAGTAAGTAAGAATATTATCTTTTCTTCATACAAGTAATTAACCTTTCATTATTGGAGAATATCTGCATGTGTGAAGACAATGGGGAATTAAACAGTATCTCCTAATCCAGAATTCGAATCTGTGCGTTAAAATTGTTGAGGTATCTCTGCCAGACCTGCTCTATTCAACCATAAAAATTGATACTCAGATGTTAATAAATATCCATAGATACGCTCGCGCATCATAGAGCTATGCGCAATCGCTTTCAGGAAATAAATGTCAAATTGCAATTTTGTGATTGGTTGTCATTTAGCGAATCAGAAAATTACCATTACAGCATAATTATCTACTTCTACTAATTTATTTGTGCTCCTGTACTACCAACTGCCAAGCGTAAAATTTCTTATTTTGAGATTTGAGTTCTGCTTCAGTCGTTACAAGTGGTAAGGTTTATCACCAATTATTTCGATAATCTGTGTTTTGTTAAATTTTTAAGTTAAGCTTAATTATGCAGTCTGATTTTACTATTAATAATACTGTATTTCTTAATTATCTATTGACCTTTCCATTTCATTTAAATACCAACTACAATATTTTTTTTTTTAATTTTCGAACACCGGACTATTTTGTGGTTCGATTTGTATATGGAAGTGCCAAACTATAGAATCGTCTAGTCTGTTCGGACATCGAGCTAGTATTACGAATTTTATATATTTAACCCCATGCTGTTTCAAAAAATTGTTTAAATTTCAGTCAAGATGTTCTAGTCATTATACTGCATGTATGCATGCATTGAATATAATTTGATTCAAGATTTTGAGGTGAGCAAAGTACTGAATCAACTCCACACGAATTACATTATCCAGCGACACCGACAGAGAAAGCAACATTTGTATCAACTTTTTTACATCGAATTATGTGAAATATTTTGATCGTGTAACCGTCAATTTATATCCCTGAACTAGTTTTCTGACCTAACACCAATAGTAATGTTACTTCTAAAGAGGGGTAGTGGTGGGTTGAAAATGAAAACTAGTCTATTTTAAATTGATTCCAAAATATTCTGGAAAATATTTATCATTCCAAATTATGACCTTGTTCTATTAAATTTATTCAATTTATTCTTATGCCCAAAGTTTGAGGATATCTTAGGATATACTCTTTTATTGAATATGTGTGAAGGTTACGTGTTTAAGTCTACGCCAAACTGCATGCATCAAATTGTATAGAAGATTAGATTTCTCGATGATGGATTAGGTTTTTTCATCCTTAATATATATTAATAATAATATATTGTGTTGTGGATGCTTCCAGCTATTTTGGTGAAAATGTGTGCATCTTCATCTTCTGCTTCATGTACTGCTGCTGTGAAAATGCTGCGTCCTATGATACTTTGTGGGCCATCAGGATCTGGTAAAAGCACCTTGTTGGAAAAACTGCTGATTGACTTTCCAAACCGATTTGGATTCAGTGTGAGCCATACTACTAGACCACCTAGAAAAGGTGAAATTGATGGTCAACATTACCACTTCACTAATCGTGCAATTATGACTAAAGCAATAGAGGCAGGAAAATTCATCGAATCTGCTTCTTTTAGTGGTAATTTATATGGAACTAGCAAAGCCTCTGTAGAAAAAGTTGCAGAAAATGGGCAGGTAAGGATAGTGGGTACAGTAAATAAGCTGATAATAAAATTTTTATTGTTATTCATTTCATAATTTACAAGGTGATTGGACCAAAATGGGCTAAGAAGTAGGATTGGCACCTCTTGTTCCCCTCTCCTACTTTGCAGATTGAGAATAATGAAATTCTGATCTGAACCCCTTCTGGTTTATCAAATTGATTCCATCAATTATGTATTTACAATTCCTTTATTATATATTATTCTCCAGTAAGTGATTTTTTTAATTGAATTGAAGGTTTGCATCCTGGATATTGAAGTACAAGGTGTTCGTCAAATCAAAGCAACTGATTTCAATCCATGGTACATTTTCATCAAGCCACCATCTTTGGATGTGCTGGAGGCCCGTTTGCGTGCCAGGAAAACTGAAACAGAGGAGAGTTTGAAGAAACGCTTACGTGTAGCTGATTCAGAAATTGTATATGGTAAGCATATCTGTAATAATTGAAGTGTTTGTTTCTAGGTGAATTTATGAATGCCTTTGTAGTCCCCACTTTTAAAGACTACTTTACATCTTGGTAATATATATAATATGTATGCCAGGTATATTGAGTGTCTGTGGTTCAGTGACTATACAGAACTCAGTGACCTAGAATTATTATATTTTATTTTTTTACAGTATACAAACTATATTGATTTTTCATGGAAAAGCCAGGAGAAAAATTGATCGAAAATTCCACATTCACTATTTTGTATTTAAGGATTCAAGTTATTTTTGAAGGCAAAAATAATCAAAACATGACTCCATATAGGAAATAATTGAATTTCTTCCTAACAAGACTAAATGGAATTGTTACATGCACAAATAGTGCTTAGCTCTGTTTCATCCGTATTGATAGACAGTAAATTTCTTGCATAAACTTAAATGAATCAGAGTTTTGCACATTGTGTCCAAAATAGTACTCAAAAAATGCTCATTGTCAATTTCATACAAGTTTCAATGTGAATCCAACCTTATTTTTCTCTCAGAATTCTTTAGGCTGTATTAAGGCTAAAGCTAATCAGTAATTTCTACTTGGCTTGTGTTCAGCAATTTCTACTGTGGAGGAATCTGTAACTTGAGTTAATGCACTCTAGGCTTCAAGAAAATATGTTTTCATTTGCAGGGACTCAGCCTGGTAACTTTGATTTAGTGATAGTCAATGATGAGCTGGAGAAAGCATATGGAATACTTAAGCAATTTATTGTAGAAAATGTTCTTCCAAAATAACTCAATTGCATTTATTTGATTTATACTTTTTTACCTTTTTGTTTATTTGGCATTTGCTAGTTTTTAATTGTTACATTTGATACTGTTGACGATTTCTTCTGCCCCTGGCAACCATTGAAATTTTCTTCCTGTATATGTGCATAATATTTTTTGAATATCCATCTTAATACTTTAAATGTTTGGTTTCAGGTATGTAGTTGAGTCATTTTATATGTGTACTTAGATTATGTACATAATAGAAAAATTCAATGTGTTCTTTGGATATTTATCTATCAATAACCAACATTTTTTTTATATTTCCAACAAGGCTACAAATTGTAATGTCAACAATGTAGTTTGTCCATCTTTATTTTGAATGTACTATTGACATGCTACATGAAAATTGTTGAAAGAGGCTCTAGATTCACTGACAATTTTCTCGTCACATGTCAAAAAATGTGTAAATTCATTCTGTTTGTTGTAGAAATTTTTTTAAGGGTTTCAGTAAATGTGAATATTTTTGAACCAAAATGGTAGTATGATGATGATAATTTGTTTATGCTATAGTGAGTCCTAAGAACTGAGATAGAATTATTACCAAAGGCAAAAATCATATCTGAAGATGTTTTCATAGATCCAATCAAATATTGAATTTTCAGACATCATTCATTTTTCAATTGAATAGATAGAACCTTCTATGAAACAAAGAATCTATGAATACAAGCATTTTTCATAAATAATAATGAATAAAGTTACCATTAAAAGTTATAATAAGGTACAAAATTTGTTCATACATAATTAGAACAGTCAATATTCATTTGTCGCATTTAAATGAAGTGAGAGGTGCATACCCATGTGGTAATTTTGTCTTGGGCTATGGTATATAGAAGGTAACCTTCTATTTTTAAATTTCCATTTTCGCATCTAATACGAGTGCCCATCAAAAATGGCGTTCAGGAACTTGTATTATAAAGGTGCCTCTATGATGAGGCGCCACAGTTCTCATTGAAGTTGATGTATAAGTTTATAGGGCATTCATGTCATAACAAATAATTTAATTACATATCTCGATTGTGGAAAATTTTAAAATATTGAAAGATGACAATAAACTTGGAAAGAGAAATTGTAACAACTCCATATCCACACTTTTGTCTAGAGAACCCTTTACATGTGATTTTTAATTTCTCGATGATAATATAGACTCACTGTGACCCTGTTTTAAGATAATATACCTTGGACAAACATGAATAAAATGAAAAAATTTGTCATGATTTCTAAAGCAAAATAACTTTATTGATTATGTGATTTAAAAAAGGAACTAAAAAATCCTTCAGTTACTAATAGTCGAGGATCAACATTAGAATGAATAGTTACTATCAATAGATTTCACATTAAATCAGCAGTTCTCACTATATCTCACTGAAATCAAAATTCAATTTATTTCTTTATTTTGGAGATTTCCAAATATAGCTGATATTTAATAGACACTACCTGATAATTTTTCTTATCAACAATACCTGAGAAAATATATAATATTGAATTCCGGTTCTCTGAAGGATTGTTTTAACAATTTCCAAATGAATGATAAGGAGTGAAGTTTCAATTTTGTTTTCCTAATTAATCCTGTAGTATTTGCAAAATAATGAGAAAAATTGAAAGTTTCTGATTTGTTTAATCCTCTTTGTCTTGGTACCATTTGTTCGCAACAAATTTGTCAAAAATTGTGTATTGCTTTTGCAATTACTCCTGTTCCCTCTTCAGGGTGGAAAGAATCAAATGTTTTCTAAATGATATTTTGTGAATTATTACGAAAATGAAAAAGATTGTCACCAAACTTGGAAATGTTATTAATTGTTAAAAGATAAATATCCATAGTTTGATTAAAACCTGATGAAATTGAAAAATTTTATTGGTCTTTTTCACAATAATTAATATAGAGAATATGCGTTATGTGTCTGATTACATGCTCATTCAGGTTTTCAATCCCCTGTATGCTTTTTAATTAGTTTGTATTTGGCAAAAATTATGGTACTATAAAAAAATAACCACAATATTAGAAATCGAAATTTTCCATATTTGTCAGGTATTCTTGCATGAAAAAATTCAATTAGAATGTCTAGTAAAATGCTTCTATATGAATTTCACTGGATTACCAACAGATATTAAATACAGTGTAATGTGATGAGCAATATCATATTAAGTGACCTGAATATGCAATATGCAATTTTTTCAATTAATCTAGTCTGTGATCCCAAAATTTAGTTCAAAAATAATGAAATTATTTGTGCTTTATGGTAAAGTGTAAATTGAATTTGTTGGACATAATAAAACTACTTCTATATATATTATATATATAATATATACTGTTTCTAATAATTGATGCTTTTCTTCAACATTTTGAGTAAATTTCCTGCTTCAGGCAGCTTCATATTTTGCACTATTACCTAAAATCTCATTCGAATGCTGTTCTAGTCAGTATGTTTTTCTGCCGAAATATTGTACCTTTTAGAAGTTATTATAATTGATGAATGTAGAGGCTGTGCTCAAAAGAACCTGTACTATGTATTTTATTTTTAATGTTACCTACTAAGTATTTTATGGCCTACAATTGAAAGGTTATGTAAAATTAAAGTGTTCACCAGTGTTGTCAGTTCTACATTTAGGAAGATAGTCCAATTGTACTTCAAACTTTGCCTGTTTAGAGATTTATGTTGTATATTAAATATCTTAAATAAAGGGATTTTTTTATGTTTTTTTTTCATTCAATCCTCAATTTTTCCTATACATAAAACATTTTTCTTATTCAAAATCAATGAATTTTGCAGCTAGGATGAGATAAATATATCTGGATCCTTCAAATTAAGGTATCCATCAATTTTAAATATTTCATGAACAATAATTAAGGAATACAAAAACACCTTTGAACTAAATCAAGAGTTCGAGAAAATGCGTGTCGCTGTTACATTCAAAATAAACATATGGCCAAATTCGGGTTACATCTAGGAAGCCTCCCTACCCAGAGGGTTCAGCCCTCTTCTTTTATGGGTTCACTTGTTTTGGTTGCTGGGTTTCATCAAAGCTCGAATCTGGCAAAAATTTATTTCTATCCTTAGTAGCCAAACGTGTATCGTACCTAAATATCCGTCAAGGAAGTGTTTAAAAATTAGCCACAATTCCTAGGTCAGGCCATATTAGTATCAAATGCATCAAGAGATAAATAACGCCAAGATAAGATTAAAGTTTATCGAATCTCCAAAAGGTTACCATTCGTTTAGGATACGAACGGGATTTGTAATTTTCCGGGTGGTAATCGTGGGTATAATCTCCAGCGTGCACACGTTTTTTCATAACCATCCGTCCTAGTGTGAACGCAGAAAGATGTTGCTTAAACATTTTGTGTTTTGTCAGGACAAATCCCGGGACTTGTTGACCTTTATACCGAACGTCCCGGAATAGAACCAAAGGTTCGGGATTGACGTCCCTAGTTTAGACCTTCACTAAGGTAATTGAAAAAAAAATCACTTGTGGCACTCCCCCCGCCCTTACCAAAGACGACGGCACACCGAATACAGCATCACAAGAAGCTTACATTTTTGCAGCAAATTCCACTTTGGATCCAGGGAGGGACCGTATATACCATATCTACGAACGATAACCATTTACCTGAAATAGTTTCGTCAGCCCACTATAATACGCATTCTGCTTGATCACAATACCAAAAAGACTATTGTTCTCAAGAAATGTACACCGGAATTAAAACACCAGATTGTTTACACTTTCATACAAAACTTGGTGTGTTTCCTTCCATATGGAAGGCAGCTAACGACTTCCGCCACCAGATACCTGCTTGCCCACGTAACACACATATGGGGTAGACATACATTGAAAAATATGGTGTAGCATTGGATATCTCTAGAGCATTTGACCGAGTCTGGCGCCCAGACCTTCTTGGGACTTCCGTCATATGGTTTGCCACCCCAACTTTGTCATTTACCATCAAGTTTCTTCTCAGAAAGATTGGCGAAGTCGCTTTCGACATAATGTCTATGAACGTGAACGCTGATGTTCCACAGGGATCTGTCTTGTCACTAACTTTGTTTCTGCTCCATATCAATAATCTGTCGGAAAAGACCGTCCTGTCCACAGCTTTGCGGAGAAAATGTGAGCGATCTCCCTCTTTTCAATTGATATTTCCATGGTTGGTTCTTACCCTAAATCTCAAACAATTTAATAAGTCTACTATTTATCACTATATAGTGTACACACTAAGGAAGTTTGTACTCGTCTGAAAAGTTTTATTTCGGATTTTCGAGAACATATCCGTTTTGACATGATGTCTGTGTGTGTGTGTGTGTGTGTGTGTGTGTGTGTGTGTGTGTGTGTGTGTGTGTGTGTGTGTGTGTGTGTGTGTGTGTGTGTGTGTGTGTGTGTGTGTGTGTGTGTGTGTGTGTGTGTGTGTGTGTGTGTGTGTGTGTGTGTGTGTGTGTGTGTGTGTGTGTGTGTGTGTGTGTGTGTGTGTGTGTGTGTGTGTGTGTGTGTGTGTGTGTGTGTGTGTGTGTGTGTGTGTGTGTGTGTGTGTGTGTGTGTGTGTGTGTGTGTGTGTGTGTGTGTGTGTGTGTGTGTGTGTGTGTGTGTGTGTGTGTGTGTGTGTGTGTGTGTGTGTGTGTGTGTGTGTGTGTGTGTGTGTGTGTGTGTGTGTGTGTGTGTGTGTGTGTGTGTGTGTGTGTGTGTGTGTGTGTGTGTGTGTGTGTGTGTGTGTGTGTGTGTGTGTGTGTGTGTGTGTGTGTGTGTGTGTGTGTGTGTGTGTGTGTGTGTGTGTGTGTGTGTGTGTGTGTGTGTGTGTGTGTGTGTGTGTGTGTGTGTGTGTGTGTGTGTGTGTGTGTGTGTGTGTGTGTGTGTGTGTGTGTGTGTGTGTGTGTGTGTGTGTGTGTGTGTGTGTGTGTGTGTGTGTGTGTGTGTGTGTGTGTGTGTGTGTGTGTGTGTGTGTGTGTGTGTGTGTGTGTGTGTGTGTGTGTGTGTGTGTGTGTGTGTGTGTGTGTGTGTGTGTGTGTGTGTGTGTGTGTGTGTGTGTGTGTGTGTGTGTGTGTGTGTGTGTGTGTGTGTGTGTGTGTGTGTGTGTGTGTGTGTGTGTGTGTGTGTGTGTGTGTGTGTGTGTGTGTGTGTGTGTGTGTGTGTGTGTGTGTGTGTGTGTGTGTGTGTGTGTGTGTGTGTGTGTGTGTGTGTGTGTGTGTGTGTGTGTGTGTGTGTGTGTGTGTGTGTGTGTGTGTGTGTGTGTGTGTGTGTGTGTGTGTGTGTGTGTGTGTGTGTGTGTGTGTGTGTGTGTGTGTGTGTGTGTGTGTGTGTGTGTGTGTGTGTGTGTGTGTGTGTGTGTGTGTGTGTGTGTGTGTGTGTGTGTGTGTGTGTGTGTGTGTGTGTGTGTGTGTGTGTGTGTGTGTGTGTGTGTGTGTGTGTGTGTGTGTGTGTGTGTGCGCATTTGTGTGTCTGCGTAACCTACTGTGGAGACGATTGCGCAGTTTCTATTGGTCGTATAGATTTGAAATTTTGCTGACCACTTTAAAATGGTGAAAACTCGGTAGCCTCGTTTCGAGTGGTATTTGTGACGTCCATCTTAATTTTTTCAAATGGAATTATGGTATTTTATTGAACCATACGGAGTTTTTCTGATTATAAATACCTATATATATATCACGCGTATATATTCAACCTGCAGAAACGTCAAAAATTCTCATTTTAAGTTAAAGTGACGTCACTATCTATTTCATATCTTTATTCTGTGGTACATTTAGATAGTTCATGTGACAGCAAGTATCAGTATAAAACAAGGTTTTATAATAATGTACATTAATGCGAACCTGTCAGCAGGTGTCAGTATGAAACATAGAGTTGTGAAATACATTATATAGAACATTTGGATAAAATTTCAATGTAACATAATAATAATATAATGTTTTTCATTAGCGGTTTCTAAATCATTTCCAATATATTTTCTTCCTACATTCATTCGAATTTGACCCGCAGGAGTGTTCCAAAGCTATTTTGCTAACAAAAGTGAGGAAAGTCATGTGTTCAATTGATCACAGCATTTATTTTGTATAGTAAAGGATTATTCTAGTAAAATGGAACATTTGCTAAACCAATGTCTTGAAAATGGAATACCATACATAAATAAAAACATTGCTGTTTACATTTCAACTTTTGTGAATTGGATATTTGGATAATAGTATATAGTTATCCATTTCAAATATCATAAAAAATCAGAATGTCAAATGTCTGGAATATTGTAGACTTAATTTGAGGTAATCATGGTTGAATAATCAAAAACGGAAGTATCAGATGTAGGCTTTTGTGGTTTTACAGAAGATTTCATCGGCTATAGCTTGTTGAAAATGAAAATTTGTTAAGCGAGGTGGAGACGAATAATCACCACCGTCCTATTTGCTTTTCCTTTAATTTATGCAAATGCTGACTTAGTTGAAAGGTTTTTGAAAGGAATCATTCAAGAGCGAATGTAGGATCTTACCAATTAAAGACAAACTGTAAGAATAACTGATTCGAGGAATATTTAAATAAGAATCTGCGTGATTTCCATCAAATTCCCTTGATGAAAATTATTAGCACCATTATTAATGCAGAAAAAATATTCAAGGATCTACAGATCAAAAGAGATAGATGACATGTTAGCTAGTTTGAGAGAAATAGATAGGTACCTAATTAATATGTCCTGAGTCCAGAAGAAGTCCTAATAATAATTGTTGAATTTACGTGCTGATATGAATAAAGTTTGTCATTCGCTTGAGAAAGTCTGAATTCCTTTGTATATGCACAAATAGGATAACACTCGGCTGTCGGAACTTTGATCCTGTCGAAACTCCAACGCCATCGTTATCTCTGTTGCCGACTGGAAGCACTCGATATGCTAATGCATATTACAGGTTCAAATAACAGGGTTGTATTCCAAGAAATGATTATTTTACAGTAATTTCTACGCTTAATAAAAATGTTGCTATCCTAAGACGAATTATTTACAATCAATCAAAATTTAGAATATTAATTGAGTTAGTTGATTATTAACAAAGAAATATAACAAAAATTTTCAATTCCAATGAGTATTGAGTAGGTCTTCCGTCAAAGAACGAGGATCGACCATAAGTGAAGAGTTATATCGATAAGGTCCAATAAGTTGTTATAATATAATTGAAGTGGTAATTAATTTGTGAAATCTTGTTGGCTGAAGATAGAACATAGTTAGCCGAGCTTGATTTCTCTTCATTATTAGTTTTAACATAGGTACTGAAAATGGTCTTTGGATCGAGATTATTTTTATTTTGGTCTCAAGAATATTTCGGAACCTTTCTTACTGAATGTGAATATATCTAACAATTTTCGCGCCCAGCTTGTGTATCATAGGTTTTCTAAAATACATCAGTTAAATTTGTTACGGACATTGAAATGATTTGAAATTTAGGAGAAGAGAAGGGTATTGAGTTTATTTGGTCATACCACATTAAAATATATTATTAGCCTCGATCAAATTCTTTGTTGCCTTAACCCCGTCTTAGGTCTTGCTCTTGTACTCACTCTTGTATCTACTCCTTACGAAACCCAGTACAATCCACATTAAGAATTTTCACCAAGGTTCAGCAATTCATATTAATGCTCCTAGGAATTTTTTTTTATACGACCAGATTTTTGTAATGCTAATTTTTTGTACAGTTTTTGTCACAAGCACTTTTCTGCGAATTTTGACACAATTCTAATACTTCTTTTGGAATTTATAAGATGGGGCATGAAATCGAGGGTATATAAGATACCGTGGTAGTTTGTGACATGAGTAGACCCATAAAAAAAGCGTGACATCCTTTATGGAAAGCTCCTTGACTCCTTGACATTCCCTTAATGCCTTCAATGTCTCACATTAGGTACATTTTATCTCTAATGTGCAAATTTCAATGACGCATATTTCCAAAAAAGATTCACAGCAAAACCAGTTAAGTTTCCTGACTTGAATAGTATCGTTTTTATAATGAGGACCTCCTTTTTTCACTGGAAGGTGACAATCACTATTATTATATTCTGTCATTGACGATGCAAGGTTTCAAAGTTCCGCCCCTAACTCTAATATATGACATATATTAGTCTATTCCTAGAGGGACTCCCCTTCCAAGCATCATGTTACTCTCGACCACACAATTTTCATCAAAAATTATAAAAATTAAATCCATCTCTGATACGTTTGTCTACATCGACTTGTATATGTCTGTCTGATTGTTTTGTACAGGGTGGTGTCCAATTAGTTCGGCGGTGCCTGCAAAGGTTGTAGAGAGCTCTTGAGGCTTCTAGTCAGATTAGAGGAAAGTCAAAGCATATTCTCTTCGGGTGACCTGGGTCTTTCATCCTACATTTATGTTCATTTCAATGCGCTTCATTTTATTTACAAATTACAACGAGTTTATGCAAAATAATGCGGTGTTTATTGATGTAGAATGAAGTGGGTTTGCTTTAACTGAGGAACGTTTCTAAATTATGATACCCTCATATAACAATTTTTATATCCAGAAACCGTATTAATTAATGAATGAAGAGTATATTATTTGAATTATTCTATGTAAAATACAAAACTATGTATTCTTATAATTTCTTACATAGTGTATTTAATCAATCGTTCTCCCACAATCACACACAATTATTTAGTGAAAATAAAATTAATCAAATACCACAATGACATATTCCTTGATGATCGCGGCAAATTTATTTATATTGCATGTCCCCTAGATTATTTTAATGTGAAGTTAATGATAAATAATATTATCATAAAATCCTACATAAGTTTGAAACAACGAATAAGAAGCAATATCAGAAAACGTTACTTTTTGTAAAGGTAACACATATGAAAGATATTCAGTGTGAAAATACTTTTACTTCAATCCGAAATTAGAAACTACATCTGAATAAATGTTCCACCGGATATTAAAATTAGTAGGTACATTATTTATTTCCATTTATTTGGCTTACAGCAACCGCTATATTCATATAACCCACAGCGAGTTACCCTATTTGAATATTACAAATTGAAATGAATCACTTTAGAGTGTTATTAAATCGAATACAACCTCGCCGATTATAACCA
Source organism: Endomychus coccineus (assembly GCA_958510875.1). Taxonomy (NCBI): domain Eukaryota; kingdom Metazoa; phylum Arthropoda; class Insecta; order Coleoptera; family Endomychidae; genus Endomychus; species Endomychus coccineus. Next base: position 33,237,000 of record OY294071.1, on the reverse strand, counting down.
ATTTGTAGGATGCATTGCTTATATTTACAAGTGGAAAGTTATGGGAAAAATATGTTCATAAATGATAATCCTCATATAATCAAATGCAATATACCTATCTCCATAATTGAAACTTCATTAAACGTTTAATTATTGTCAGTTTGTTGCTCCCACCGTGGGCCAATATGAGTTTTATTAAAGTAGACAAGTGCCCATAACAAATATCTCATCATTTATATATTAAACCGGTTGGAACTTTATTAAAACTGTGGTAGATTTTGGCTGATATATATTCGGTGTACAAGCTGTGGCACGAATAGGTTCACCATGGATGGAAATACGGATCCGGTAACCAACGAAAAAATAAAAGAAGTTTGATATGGTGGATTGGTTCAATATACACATTTCAAGCCATCAAAGATACTAGGCGTACGCCGCGCGAGATCGGCTTATTCAGTTATTTTACAACAACTTGACGGTCTACCACCCGCCATACATTTCAGTGCTGACAATTGCTAGCTTTCCTACTAACCCTCCCAGTGACAGTTGTCTTATGGCGACCTGGCGGTCTTACACCCCCATACATTTCAGTGTTGACATATGTGCGCTGTCTCATACAAACTGTCCCAGTGACAGTTGTCTTATGGCGACCTGGCGGTCCAACACCCCCATACATTTCAGGGTTGACAATTGCGCGCTTTCTTATACAAACTGTCCCAGTGAATGTTGTCTTATGGTGACCTGGCGGTCTAACACCCCCATGCATTTCAGTGCTGACAATTGCTCGCTTTCCTACTAACCGTTCCAGTGACAGTTGTCTTACGGCGACCTGACGGTCTACCGCCCGCTATACATTTCAGTGTTGACAATTGCTCGATTTCCTACTAGTCGTCCCAGTGACAGTTTTCTTACGTCGACCTGGCAGTCTACCACCCGCTATACATCTAAGTGTTGACAATTCCGCGCTTTCCTACTTATCGTCCCAGTGGCAGTTACGGCGACCTGGGGGTCTACCACATTGAAAAACACAGGGAATGTTGCTGTCGCATTAGGTATTTCCGAAGCATTTGGGCAAGTTTGGCACCAAAGCCTTTTTGAGAAACTTCTGTCGTATGGTGTACCGCCTCCACTTTGTCGTTTACTATAGATTTTTCTTTCAAATAGAACATTTCATATAGAGGTTGACGGAGTCTCCTCCAATATAATGACTATCAACGCTGGTGTCCCACAAGGACCTATCTTGGCACCAAATTTGTTTCTGCTCTACATAAAGAATCTGTTACAAGTGACCTCTTGTCGCCCTCATAGTTTTGCAGATGATGGTACAATTCATACCGGTTTCTCATCTAGATACCATCCTAGGAAGGCAGAGATGCAAGACGGAGATAGATCGATGCAATAAAAGAAGAACTGATGGCAAGAATTATGAAATGAGGATCAGAAATTTAATGCAATCAAACCTCAAGGTTGTATTTACTCTAGGAAGGCAGCTCTCACAATCCATAATATGATGTCAGGTCTAACTGTTACTATGAAGTCTCCAACATGCTCAGTAGCACCTTCTCATGGAACGAGCAAGTGAGGCCTATTGCGAAAACTGCTTCACGGAAACTTATTCGATTCGGTGCCAAGGCGCTACTTGACACCCCAGCAGGTTCTCATAATCTACAAAGCACAGATTATACATGTCTCTTCCACACATTTGGAGTTCAGCTCCCAAACATACACTGAAGGTCTTAGATTATATTCAGAAGGAGCCATTCGTCAGGTTGGTAATGCCACAGTTAAGAATTCATTGACCTCTCTAAAACAGCTATGCGATCTATCCTTTTTCCATACATATTTCCATGGTAAGTGCTCTTCGGAAATTGGGCGTTTCCATGTTAGATCAGACTAGACGTGTTCAGCCTGACAACCATTTCACAGTCAAGCTAAAGACCTGCCGAACTTTCAAGAAAATGTCTAACGGTAGGCTTTCCAACATTCCATCGCTGGCTCACAGGAGGTTCCACGAACATTATAGTTGTTCCTCTCGTGTAGGCAAAAGATATAAAAAAATATTCGCTTGAAGCTTTCCTTCAAGACTACAACTTAGTTATTTAGAGGGTTTCAGCTTCATTTGTTTTATAAGTGAAAACATTGACATTCAGATTAAGATTCCTTTCCAGAGTTACCGGGTGAAGTAAATTTCACTGATATCACGACGGAAATAATGAAATCTGACGTTTGATTTTCAGTTCTGTAGTATTTAATTTATTGGAAGTGAAATGTTATCGACGAGGGACTAAAATATATGGTGTTCGTGTAAATTAGAAGTGTGATTTATTCCGCAAATGAATTCTCGATTCCCTTTGAGAAGTTTTGTCTATGTATATACTTTGGTATCCTTTTATTCCGTGTTTAATCAAAGTTTGTGACTTTGTGTCACGCAACCCGAGCGAAGAGGCATCAGAAAGAGGTGCGATCTTATCAAATCCGGATCATGGACGCGTTTTGCAGACACTAACGGAGGGTAAATTCAGTGGCGTACTCAACCAGTTCTTCATATTTATTGTTGGTTGAACGATTGTACCAGAAATATATACAACTGATTAGTTAAGCCAATAATAAAGTGAGCAACGAATATTGGAACTACTATAATCTAATGTTATTAGACTGATTTATGTCATGCTGTTTATTTAAAAGCAATTTTGCGTCATTCATTCAATATATCGATCCTCTTTATATATATGAATATTTTTGAAATAGAATTGTTCTTGTCAATGCCATGATTTCATTCATATATATACTTTCAGGAACGATAATGCAAATGACATATTCGCCATTAACATTTCACATTCCTTCTTCAACATTATTAACAAATATGGAAGAATTTTCGATTGCGAAACTTTATTGGAACGAGTTGCTTATTGGATTTAATCAACCAACCCTTGGACACCAGATGAGTAATTGAGCTAAAACATATACCTATGTCAGATATTGACTTATCGTCGCATTAGTTATTCGAGAATATGTAATAATTTGAAAGAGGAACTGGGTGTCATTTCTGTTGACCATATATTGCATATAACGCCAAAATAAGATGAAAGCTTATCAAATGCTTGAATGGCTCAATTTCGTTTTGGACTTTCGCCAAAGCAATTGGTAGACATTTTACTTCCAGTTCATTCTCTCTCCTACCAAAGATGATGACACACTGGCTACTACACCACAAGAAAAAGCCAACCTTTTTTTCTGGAATGTTTGCAAATTCCACTTTGGATTCACCAGGGAAGCCCTCCTAATATTGCTGATATCGATAGCGATATGTCTGAAATTGTATTTCGTTAGCACACAATTAGGCGGATTCTGCTTGATCTCAATACCAAATGACTATGGGGCCAGACGTAATTCCACCTGCCACCTGTTTTCTGCAGGTTGTTTACCCTTTCATACAAACTTTGTGTGTTTTCTTCCAACTGGAAGACAATTCCTTCCTAATAATTACAGACCCTCTGCAATATTATCTGTGATCTCTAAAGTGATAGAGAAATCAATCAACATCGAGTTCATTCAATACCTAGAGAGCTCTAAAATCCTGAATCACCGGCAATATGACTTTTTCGATCAACAAGAAATTTGCTTATCTAACGTAACACATGTATAGCAGGAATGTATTGAAAAATATGAGCTCCTTTCAAAAAATATATCTAAAAAGCTACTAGCTTTTTGATTTTTTCAAGTTTCTTTAGAAAAGTTAAGGATTTAGGAGAAAAAAAAATGTATTGCAATGCAAGATGAGCTGTTAACGCGAGGGTATTTTGTCGTAAGATCTAGGTGGCCTGTTTTTTGTGATGAAATCCACAGGGAAATTTGGAAGCTTGATTGTGCAATGTAATTTATTGTTTCTCTTTCTTAAGGTTGACTGTTCGAATTTAGAAATGGCAGATATTCATTTTACATATGGACGTGTTAACGTTAATGCATTGGAAGAGCAAAAACTTTATGCAGAACCGTACCCAGAGCGTAGATGACCCTATCATACTATGTTCACAAATTTAATTTTGAAATAAGTTATGACTGGCCAACCCGAAGTTAGAACTGACGCTGTAGAAGAAGCCGTACTTAATTCAATTGAAAAATTCCCCAGGAACTAGTACCAGGAAAATAGCTTGTGTTAGAAGAACAACAGTTGTAGTTGTTGTGCAGGCATTACTGAATCGTGATTTTTTACAACGTGGGCTTTTTTGTCAATGGCTTATTAATATGATGGGCCTAATACCACAGTTCTCAAGAAATATTTTATTTACTGACGAAGCGAATTTCTCAAGATACTATATTAGGAATTTTCATAACAATCATATTTGGGCTGAAGAAAATCCTCAGTATCAATTTTCATTAAATGTGTAGCTGTAGCATTAGATATCTCCAAAGCTTTTTTTTCCTCAACTTTGTCGCTTACTATCGAGTTTTCTCTGCGATAGATCACTCCACGTGCTGGTTGACGATACATTGACTATCAACGCTGGTGTTCCACAGGGAACTCTCTTGGCACCAACTTTGTTTTTGCCCCACATCAACGATCTGTTGGAAGTGACCTCTTGCTCATCTACAGCCCCCATACCATCGAATGAAGCCAGAGGAGCAAAACATACAGGTTGACGCAATTAACGGAGATTTGGCAACAACTTTGAAATGGAGATGTGATAATCTAGTAGAGGTTAATGCAACCAAAACTCAAGCTTGCATCTTCTCCAGGAAGGCGGATTCCACAATCCCTAAAATGATGATGTCAGGTACAACTATTCCTATGAAGTCTTTCATATGTTTGCTCGGGATTACTACCACCAGCGCCCTTTCGTGGGATGATCATGTGAGGTCCATTGCGTAAGCCGCTTCACAAAAACTATTCCGTGACAAAAGCTACTTTACATCCCAGCAGCTCATCATAATCTACAGAGCACAGATTCGACCTGCCCTGGATTACAATTCACATGTTTGGAGTTCGGCTCCCAAACATAAGCCGAAGCTTTTGGATTCTATCTCGAAGAGAGCTATTCGTCTGATTACACGAATTCATTGAAGTATAGAGTTGCTTCCGTAGGGATTCATGGAAGCCAGAGTCAGAAATATTATGCGGTTCTGGAGAGCAACCAACCTGCTAGAATAGAATAGGCTTCCGACCATGGGGCTCATAATGGGCCCAATCATGAAGCTGTAAGCACAGGCGTATCAATGGGTGGCTATGGGCCTCGTTCTGAAAGTACCCATGCACTTAACGGTTAACGCAAAGGCGACTTTGAGTGCAGCAATTGAAAGACTTGATACTTTGGGAAAGAGGAATCAAGGCAGATCCGAGTAAAGATCAATACTCAGTTCAAGGAGGCTAGCCAAAGTCTTATGGACAGGATAGATACTCGTTTCGAGTTCAGAACTCCCTAAAGGGTTCTAGTAACCTAAAGAGAAGACTGGAATGAGGCCCAAAATGGAGACGCCTGAGACGGTCCCAGGAAGGAGCAGAGGGCGGTAGCCGGCGTATATGGGCGTACGCGGCTAACATCAAGCTTAGGCTCCCCCAGGTCAATTACGCCACCCTTTGCCAGGTAGAAGTGAAGACCAACCTGGAAAGTGCGAAGGCTGCAAAACAGCTAAATAAAAGGGGACGACAGATAACCATCAGATCGGACAGTTGGAGCCCCTAAAATTCCATCAAGACTGGTGACGGAATATCGTACAGCCTTGAAGGAATTAGCAAAGGACAATCCAATGTCCCTATTTTGTATTTTGGATCACAAGCCACTCCTGCATTAATTATAAATAATTTATATTATTTGATATAATAAGTGAATAAGCCCTAATTTTAGTTGTAGACATTGTAGAACACAAATTATTGAATCAATTGGTTAGCAGTATATATAACATGGTCAACCTGACAACACTGTATCACATATTGCTATGACGTCATTTCTTTCTTAACGTCAACAGGCTATATCTATGATATTCTGGAATGCGCATTTAGAATGATACACAATATGATAGACTTTCTACGTTAACTACGTGATGAAAACTTTTCTATATATTGTTATTCAATTATTTCATTACCCAATACCTAACTATACCTTCTGAACACGGACGCCTGTGCTCATTGATTAGCGTTAAGACTAGTAGACAGAGTACCCCATTATTCAACAAGCATTATACAGGTCAATGTGAAATTTCATTCCCTTTACCGCGCTTCATTTTTGTTGTATTATAGATGAAATTTAATTTTCCTAGCACTATCCTGTTTCTTTTGAATTAATTTTACGACGAACATAATGTAGATATATCATATTTTATGTACCTGGTAAATTAAGTAACTTATATATGAAGTGAAAATTCGAAATCTCTATTCCCTTAACCATTTCATACTCGCAGAATTTTGCACCCAAAGCCATATTAAGAGCGGACAAACTGATGACCAAATTGGACGGTCTTCAAGATCCCCTTGTTGGTATCCCCTACAACTGTATAAAGATCTTGCGGAACCATCTGAGAGATCAACATGCCTTAGCATGGAGAAGCATTGACGGCTGTCGAACTGCCAAAGCGCTGATTGGTAATGAGGTAGGCCTAAGGACAAGCGCTGAGTAGACAAAGCATCAGAATAATCTCCGAGATCTTTACAGGTCACGGAAATCTGTCGAACAGCATACCCCTTCGAAAGCGTAGCAGGGGATAGTGTACAAGGGCGTTTGGCTGAGTGCACAGAACTTTCTATTAAGCCAGCTACCATCTCAACCAATACCAAACTATAGCCAATTAGATTCCCATTTGAATAAACATCTTTTTTTTCAAATTTTCTCGATGCCCGTGGATTATGCAGAAAAGAGTGCCTCCAGAATGTAAAAGTTATGTTCTCCTAAATTTACAAACAACCACGATATACAAACAACCATGATATACATACACATGTGTCTGAAAGTCGAAAAATCGAAAACAAAAGACGATAGCAAATTTTTTGTTTCCGTCTGTGGATTTGTCTCAAAAAGGGGATCAAGAAAGTGACTTCCATCTCCTATAGTTACCGAGTTACCTTATAAAAACATTGAAATTTGTATACCTATACCTCCGAGAAGTAATTGAAAAAGTGAGGGCTGAGATTTTCTATTGGAATATAAACAGGCTACGTTCCCTAATGGCTTTAACATGAAGTTGTATATCATCAACTATCATTGTGCCAACACGTTCGACTTATTTCTCTCTAAACATCCGGATCCCTATTAAGTAAATGTCCGTGCACCATTAGGTAACTGTGACCATGAATTGATCTCCACGACATGTTTCTATATAACTAAACAAACTAATCCAACACCTCCACGCATAGTTCGGAATTACAACTCGTTGCAAAAATCAAAAAAGAATATAGCGAAGCCACGAATATCTGCAATAACACGAAAAACGCATCAAAGGAGGTATACAACGCCAAGAAGAGATCGCCTGCCCAAATGGTTCTCTTTCGTTTCGGTCCTACGCCAAGGTATTGGAAGAACTTTCAAATCTGGTTAATACCCTCCCTAACCAAAGACGATGATATACTGGCTACAACACCACAACAAAAAGCCAAGAATTTTGCTGCAAATTCCACTTTAGATCCAGATGGGAAGGACTATCCTAATTTTGCTGTCATCGATAGCCATATGCTTGAAATTGTCTCTCGTCAGCGCACTATTATAAGTTCATTCTGTTTGATCTCAATACCAAACAAGCTATGAAGACAGACAGAATTGCCACTGTTATTCTCAGGATGTGCCCCAGAATTAACATTATTTCTTTCTGCTGGTTGAACCTTTCCATACAAACTCGGTGTTTTCTTCTAGCTGGAACACAGCTAGAATACAACCAATTTCATCTCTAAAGTTATTGAGAAAGCAATCAACATCAAGCTCATCAAAATATCTGGAGAACTCTAAAATCGTGACCGACCGACAATATGGCAATATGGAAACATGTGGGGAATCTTTAGCCATAGCATTGCATATCTCCAAAGCATTTGACCAAGTGTGACACCAAGGCATTCTTGGAAAACTTTCTAACGAAATATAATATAACTATGATTTACCGTCCCAACTTTCTCGCTCACTATCTCTCAGATAGCTGACCCATCCATGTGGTGGTTAACGAAGCATCTTCCAATACAATGGCTATCAACGCTGCTTCGTTTCTGCTTCATATCATTCTACACTGGAATTCACGTGTTAAGGAGATGTCTATGTCAATGGTTTCAATGGAGCTTGAATAGTGATACGCGTAAAATATTTGCATCACACATAATTATTCGATAGACGGCTGCCAAGTTGAGCGATTTAACTCTGTGAAGGATTTAGGTGTCCACTTTGATTCTGAACTAACTCTTGTAGGTTTGTCTCACTGGTGCGCTGACAACTCTTGGTTTTACTGCTCTTTTATACGGGCCAAACTTGAATATGGAGCTCTAATCTATCATGTGCATATTAACCGTTCAGAATATGTACCTACAGTAAAGCCGCTCTATGAAGTTTCGTGAATTTTTGTCAGATAATATTTACTCAAACCGCGGTTATGACCAAGACTTAATTCTAGATATATTCAATTTCAATCTCCAGGCTCGAATAATAGGTATAACTTCCTAAGTTCCGAGACAGAACTCCAGGTCTACTTCGATATTCTAGAGTGACGTAAGAAACACATCATCATGTCAGGGTCTCCTGTCCATATTATGTGTCGTGCATTCAATAGTATTTCCGGGGAATGTGACGTACCAACATTTTGACACAATTCAGTCTTTAGTTGAAACAGTCAGCAAAAGACTGTAGCCAGGGAAATATTATGATAGGGAGGGACTAGGGGTTCTGGATATTTGTCGATTCAAAATTTCATATTTATTAGGTCGTTGTTAGTGTTGTTCATATTGTTCAGAGGTATAGCGTGGATATTCTTATCCCAACATTTCGGGGGATTAAACCCTAGTGATCCTCCCTTTTGCTGCGGCATTGCTTTGACGATTGTTAGAAGTTAGCTGATTCCATTTTCCAGTAGATACAATTCTGTAACCTATAATTTAGGATTTTCAATTTGTCCTTCTACTGGCTGAGAAATAAAGTATTATTCACATGAGCGATAGCCAAGAAAGTCAATATGAAAACATAATGTTAGAAATTAAGCTAGTTGTTCTTGTAATGTATTTGTTAACCGTTCCTATGTTGGAGACAAGATGCATCACGAGATGTGTAGGTATAATTGTAACTGAAGAGAGGGATAATTGCATTTGAGGACAGGTAAACAAAGCGACGAAGGAGATGGCGCAGTGGAAGCAGCAAATGGCCAAAGTAAAGTTAGCTAGCTGTATGGCCGTCATCGGCAGGTGCTCAAGTGGCTATAGAGGGGCACTGAACATCTGAGCAGGCGCGTATTACAAAAGAGATTTAAATCAAATGGATAAGCTTTTTTAGAAACTAAACAATACATACATCTTATGAGAGCCATTCAAGATTAACCTTTGATCTTTTATAGGTAAGCGATTTTCAATTACCGATCGATGTAATTATACTCCCTGGCAATTTTATCGCAAGGTTTGCCTTCAATTACTTATAACATTCGATAAACCTTCCAGTTTTAGACCAACATTTATTGGACTTACAAATAAAATGTTGTTCATTGATCATTTTTCCTTCCATGTACATAAAAATTGCTATTTCAATAGCTCCCTGAATCTTTTGAACCAGAAATAAATCTAAAAAGATCCAATTGAAACACACAGGTACCCTCTGTAGACTGAACATGAATAGTCTTCATGAGAGACGCAAACCTATTGCACTGTGATCAATTGATCACGTGACTTCCCTCACTTTCGTTAGCAAAATAGTTTTCGGACACTCCTGCGGGTCAAATGTAAATGATTGTAGTAGGAATAGAAAATATATTGGAAATAATTTACAAACCGTCAATGAAATATTTTATTCAAATGTATTTCACATTTCACATATGTATTTCACAACTCTATGTTGTATAATGACGCCTGCTGTCAGGTTGATATTAGAAATTTGACTTGCTATCCCACGAACTATCAACATTTTCCACAAAGTAATGGCATAGTCTATTTTATGACTTCATTTTTTTTTTGGGGCGATTACAATACCCATGCACTATATCCTGCATTATAGCGAGGGAAGTAAATATGGAAATGTATGTCGTTGCATTTTGAAAATAGTTGACAATCAAATTACCCACAATTAGGTATGGTATACCTATCACTTATCTGTGACCTAGGATTTTAAAGGAGGTTGCGGTATACCTACCTTTATTTCAACTGCTTTCAACTCCCAAATATCATGAAAGTGGGAACATGCAACTTATCGTTGCTGATTTTATTGAAGTTTTACCATTATCTGTTTAGAGAATAAGTAACAGAATGTCATATGCTTTTGCAGTTTTGAAGTATCGGTATATAATTCATAGAGAGATACTCTCGAAGCTGGAACTGAAGTGTTATCTGGTCGAATGTAACATGTAAAAGATTAATTCATTCTTCAAATTCGATGAAACAAGTAGCTCGTGATTGTGAAGCAATATTCAGTTTCCTGTATATCATTTCGATGACGTCACTTGAATCTTAAAATGGCAATTTCTGCAGGTTAAATATATGCGTGTGACATATATTTATAACCAGAAAAACACGGTTGACATTATCAGTGGCGGCTCGTGAACTTTTTAAGAGAGGAGGCTGGACATAAAACGTTTTTTTTTAATATACTCTACTCAGCCAATTAATTTAACTTTTGCACAGCGACCGTACCAGCTACTTCAGTGACAAAATTAATTGTTACCCAGCAAGAACCAACGTGGAGGTGTAGAGTTTCTCTTGCCAAAAAATTTTTTTGTTCGTTTTTTGTTTTTTATTTTTTTTGGATTTTTGATATTTTTTCTTTTTTTTAGAATTTTTCGTATTTTGTTTTTTTTTATTAATTGTATTAACTTTTTTTATATATTAACGGAATTCTACGGTCTTTAGTTTGCGAAAAATGATCAATAATATTATCAGAAAATGTATCATTTTGTTTTAAGTATTTTACTAAATCTTTTTCAATAGATATTAAACTAACATTGTATAAACGATTTTGGCCCATTGTATTTGGCATGTAAGTTTTAATTCGTTTGAGAGTAGAAAATGATCTCTCCACCGATGCCGACGTGACAGAAATGGTGACTGTCAAACAAAGTAGTTTATAAAACTGAGGTAAAACTTGTTGCAAATCATTGTCTATCATATATTTTATCATATCGGCGTGACTGTCATACTGGCCTAAAGTATCTTTATCCGAGTATATAACGCATAATTCATTGTGCCGTGCTATTTTATCAAAAAATTTATATTTTAGAACTAAGTTATCTTAAAGTGTATTGGGGAACTCTTTTGAAAAAGATTCGAAAAATCTTCTATTCGTCAAGTCAAAAAAGTTGTTTATAATGTAGTTTCTTGTCTACCAAATTATATGTTTTCCTTCTTTTCGCGGGAGGAGCCTCATCAGTTGAAAAATTTTCAAATAAAATATTAAAATGAAATTCTGTAATACGGAAACTTGAAATTTTTCCAATGAGATGTTTCAAACGATCTCTTGAATAAATTATATCAGTGAATTTATGTTGTAAAATTTGAAAAATAAGATCAGTTTGTTCAAATATTAATTTAAAATTATCAAGAAAAAACAAAGATTCTTCATTTTCTAAATAAGATTTTAAACCAACAGCAGCATTTAATGAAACCTGATCTGTTGAAAAGTCATCACTGTTTAATACAAAATCAAATGTTTCAATTAATTTGTCTTTATTTTTATGGATGGTAAATACTGCACGTGATGTAAAATTCCATCGAGTTGGAGCATTACAGGGAAATCAATGATTTTTTTTAAACTTCGTCTTGTCAATACTACTATTAGTATTAACAATGATCGATTTTGATAGTTACCTGACATTACTAATCCTTTCAAATCCGGTAAAGGCCGTTTATTTAAAAGAAACACTTTTATCATATGTTAATTCACTAAATGGATTTTCTAAAAGGCAGTAACTAAGTCACTAACACTCATTTTAAATTTACAACAGACAACAATCTAACCTTACTTCGCGTGGCGTGACAACACATAAACAAGCACTGACTGACCTAGTCAGAAGTCAACAGAACTCACGTCTCGTAATTCATAGATTGCTAGCGGCTGCCGCAGGCTAGCCTCCAGAGGGTGTTGCCATTTTCGCTGATTTACCCAGTTGGCGTTCGGACTGGTCGGAAAAACGGCAACTGCGTTGAACAACACATGCTCAGCGTTTGAGATATATAGAGAGTCTAGCCTCAGGGCACTGTTGCCAGATTAAAAATAACTACTGAGAACGGGGAATTAATTGTAAAATTTTAAAAATTATCAGAGAAACAGGAAATAAAATGGAGAATGATCATTAAGATAAATTGGTGAGGAGGCTGAGCCTCCTTAGCCTCCTTCGAGGAGCCGCCACTGAATGGAAGAAGTTAAATCAAACTCTATGTTACATTGAAATTTTATCCAATTGGTCTACAGAATTTATTTCACAACTATAATTTGTTCCATACTGACACCTACTATTTGGTTGACTTTCATATTATTCACAGTATAATATAACCTTCTTTTATACTGACACTTGGTGACACATGAACTATCAAAATGAACCACAGAATCAATAAGTCTACACTTCTTGTACAGAATAAAGACATAAAATAGATCGTGACGTCATTTGAATGTGAAAAGTAGAATTTCGGACACTTGTGCAGGTTAAATATATACGTGTGATATTATATATTTATAACCAGAAGAACGTGCATGGTTGTCCCTATGGTTCAATAGAATACCATAATTCCTTTTGAAAAAATGAAGATGAATGTCAGAAATTCCACTCAAAACACAATACAATTCTTTCTTTATGCGATCTGCAAAATTTCAAATCGATACGACCAATAGGAATGGCGCAATTGTCTCCAGACTGGGTTACACATACAGACATGTCAAAAATAGTTTAAATCGATTCAGAAAATTGAGATTATTGATACACGTTTCATAACTGTCAAAAGAATGTCTACAATTCTTCAGTAAGTATGAGCTTTGGATACAATTTGTGGGTTTATATGTTCAAAAATTAAAAACCTCAGGATCAAAGTAGTTTGATACCCCTTCAATGTTATATTATGGGTAAATACTTTTCAAGTCTTTTATACTACAAAATATCATTTCTCTACTTCATTTGGTAGTTCAAACTGTCCTGGAAATTCGTCTGATTGGTTATGTTACTCTAACAAATTCATTGATCTCTCTAGAACACCTTTCCCTTTTCTAATGATATTTCCAAAGTCGGTGCTCATCGAGAATCTCCTCTGTTATTCTACCTCCAGAGGTATACGGACCAGACGAGCTCAAGCTCAAGTTATTCATCTCTCCATTGTCAAGCTGGTGGCAGGACTTCTCACAGGACACTGCCATCTGAATATACATTTACCACTTAATAGGCATTGTTGATGCGGAGAGGCGAACAATACTGCCTCTCTTAGTCTTGTAGAATGTCCAGCACTGGCTTCTCTTAAGCTAAAACCCCTAAGTAGCGCAAACATGCCACCTGACCTGGACTGAGTCTTACATCAAGGGGTGCACAATGGACCCAATCAAACGGTCTATGTGCTCTAGGCTTGTGCGTCCCCGTTTTGATTGATTGTCAAGCTCGAAATCTGCCGAATTTCATTCTACCAGACTTTATATTTCTTAGTCTTTGCCTAGTGAAGTCTTTCCTGACGTCTATAATCACAACGGTCATGGCCTTACTGGGTATAGAAATTGTACGTGAGATAGAGGTGGATCCACGAGTCCAACCTACACATCAATCCAATATTGGCACTGAATTTTGTTAACATTTATTTCACTCAACTGATGTCATCATCATTAATAACGCGCCTTCTTCAGAGAAGAAAAAATTTAAAATATAACTTATATTGAATACACTATGATTTTTTGTAATGAAAAATATATTGTAACTTCGAGAAACATTGACATTCGATTTGAAGAATATATTGCTCATGCCAGTTGAGAGATTGGAGTCTGCTGTCTTCCAGTATATATTCGAAGCAGGTCAGGTCATAAAATCAAACTAATCAGATCTTTGAAATCATTTACTGACCAGGATGGAAAGTATTCCAACTTCAATTTTGTTCGATTTCCCGTAAACTTCAAGTGTATTCATACTTTCGTCGCGCTGACCTGGTGTTAAGTTTTTATTGTTATTATTTGACCGACTCTGGTCCCCTAAGAGTTGAGGGTACCACCCATGCAGAGGCCTTCCGGTCTCCCGGGTCAAGTTTCTTGTATACTTTGAAGTACATTGTGATCCAGGTTTCCATTCAATCATTAGCTCCATGCCAGGATGCCAGCACCGTGAGAACAGAAGACCATATTATGGTATCCAAGTCCAAGGTTACTGCTCCAAAGGAGTTCCACTTGAGCCTCGCAGTCCATTATGCTATGGGCTTGGGTTTCCTCCCCATCTGGCATAGAGGCATTTTATCTTCGTACAACTGTAATATAATACACTGTTTATTCTCCAAGTGGGTAAACACTGGGAATACAACATCTCAATTGTTAATAACAGCAAAGAAGGATATAAATCATTACATCAGTTACTGGCAAAATATATGAGCTACTTCCACTTTATCACTAGGTAGGTACTCCTTTCACTTTAAATGAAGGCACCAAAAATGTTTTGTATGGTGTTTAGAGTTCCTTATTCTGTAGTTTATGTACTATTTTCACTTCATACTTCCACGAATCACCTGAAGCTATTGTTATCTTGCTGAAGACGAGTAAGTAGAAAGAAGTGAAATATTAACACATTCAGCATTAGTCCATCAATAAAACAAATGAATCTAGTATGCTAAAATAGTTTTAGTAGCCACGTTTAGAGAAGACAAGGGTGTCTTTTATGTGTGTCCTTTCATGAGTTGTTCGTGATAAAGCTACGTTTGCACATCGCAGCTGTCACGATATACGCTTCCCTAGGGATTCTTGCTGTTGCCGCGGCCTGTGAGGGCCCGCCCTTCGCCTACTATTGGCTATATAACGAATCAAAAGTCGTTATTGGTGCATCGCACAGCCTCCCTTGCTCGTCCTCTGTTGAAGTTCTGCAATTATGCAAATGGCATGCTTGGCTCACCTACTGTTACTATCACCATCAGTTCCTTGCTTGCCCTTTTGCTAAGCCTAGTAGGGGCAAAGTTCACAACAGACACAAGCTACCTACTGATAGCCCTTTGAAGTCGCTTCCAGCGTGATCTTTGCCACTTCCTTCAACACGAGTACAACTATTTTGGTAACGACTTTTCTACATATGCGGCCACTCGATCATTGTCATGAACACATACCAGCATAAATATTTTGCAATGACAAATAATCTTGAAGTGGTGAATGTTATCATCAGATATACACACTTTCTCGGATACAGCAACATTTAAATGTGAAGTGTAAAGGAAACAATTGTCCAGTTTCGTGTACAAGTGCCATAGAATTTCGAAAAACATAAATTGGTGGAAGCACAGTGGATATAAATATTTGAGATCGTGGATATAAATATCTGAGATCTCTTTTGTACCTGCCATAGAGCAATTATGTTATGAGTGTATCAATCAAAAACGTTACCAGTTTTCCCAAAACGTGAAAGAAGCATAACTGGAGGATATTCCAGCAAAATCAACAAAAACGAAGACTGTGTAAACTAAAAGTGATCCTTCGTTTTCCAGCTATCAAATGAACGTGTTGTATTGAATTTTCTGGAGTTGTCAATTTGTGAAAGTCTAATATTCTTTAGTCAACGGAAGTTCGTTAAATTAAGGTAAGCGTTTGTGAAAAATTATGACTAAAATAGTGAGTTGAATATCTATAATATAAATTACTGTTTCACGTTTATTTCCAATAGAAAACGATTTCTGGTCTATTGAAATAATTGTTGCACTAATAGTTAACATGTAATGTGAACGTCGAAATCTCCCGTTCAAATGATTTGTTAGCACCTAGGTGGTTTTGGTTATTATTAAAAAATAGTCCTAAACTATATTTGTTTTTGCTCTCTATTCATCATCTTTTGTTGTTGAAAATTCATTTATATAAGTATACTAATGATAAATGAATATAACTCAGATTTGAAAATATAGGTAGTTCAGTCAATGACGTTAGAATTTTTCATGAAATTTTGGAATTAGGCTCTCTATACCTTCTATACCTTGTTTGACCCTGTCTGGATGTGAGCTTGTTAGTTTTTTGGGATGAAATTCCCCTCTTAATATGAAAATTATGAAAAAAATAGAATATTATGTATAAGATCCTTCGCAACAAAATCACATGATGTACTTCTGCATTTCAACCCTTGAAAATCACCTCATGAGCCAGAAATTGTGGTAAAAATAAATGTTAGTCGGATAAAATGTTTTAAACAGTAAATTCGTATTGTTATATTCAGAATATTTGTTACCAGATCAAAGATAAAAAAATATTATGTTGGGAACTACATCAGTTTGGGCATTATACAGGTTATTCCAGGGGTACGAAGTTGATTAGGAAGCAATTGAATAAGATTTCAGGACATGGAAAAACACTGGACACATTAATCCGACGATAATAAAATCCAAACGATTCATAATTCGCCTATTATAGTGAACATATTTTGAACATAATCAAAAGGGCTTTCTAAAAATGCTATAATATGATGGTATTATAGCGATTATCTGTAAATAATGAAGTTATAAACGAAAAAAGGCAACACCTCGTATACCGAGTTAGAATATTCCTTCTAGTTTGAGCCACATAGCGCTTTGAACATGACTCACAGTCGATTTTGAAACTTCGGATTTTGTGAAGTCGAAAACTTAATCTAAGGGTTTTCAGCTATAAACGGGTTTTATTGCAAATTAAGAAAATATAACATGTTTACACTCACAGACAGACACGTATTTTTTGATTATAGGTTCCTGACGTTCAGAAATGTCCAAACCTCGATTTCCATTTTTTAAGCTATTACAAAAACTTCTACAAATCTTTCATGTTCAAAACCTCTTATCAGGGGAATTAGTTCAAATTAAATTGTCACTAAAGAAACTATTAAAGAGTTCACAACCGAGGATACAATATAAAACAATAAGTCAGACATAATCGCCCTTTATCCACTACAAATACTGTTAAAGTCTAAAATATAGTGCCACTAAAGAATCAAAATCTCATCCTAGAAATAGTGGACTCGATTTATTTTCAACACAACTTATGTTATTTATATGAATTATTTCACGGTTGATAACTTACTAAATACAACAGGTTTAGCAATTAAAATCTCACTAAGCTCTCTTTGGGCAGAATTATTCAAGGCATGTTTTCATAGAGGAATCCATCAATATAGTACATTCTTTTTGATTTATATATCATTGGTGTAAATTATCCTACGCATTCCTAAAATACGTGGTCCAAATTTGGGAGCACGTAGAGTACGTCAAATAATGAAAATACCTCTGAAAATTCTTTCTCGAAAGTTTCTCCTGAATTCTAAGTTTAACCCCGAAAATCGGTTTTTTATCATAACCTCTAGACCGTTAGACCAATTTTGTTCAATTTTGGTAAAGTTGATGATGCTAAGATGTATACATCACCTATGATTCAGTGAAATACACTCCAACAAAAAAATCCAGTGGCGTAAATACTGAAAGGCTTTCTCCTTCTTCTAACTGTAATTTGTTTCATTTGGCCCCAAACAGTAAAGTCTGTAAGATTAAGGCCCGGTTATCTCGGAGGCCAATGTATGGCAGCATTATTCCCACTTCACAGGTACTTTTTACTGTTTCAAGCAAAGCAAGTTAAAATAAAACAAATTTAATGTTTCTAGCTTAACTTTCGTTAAAATAATAATTTCCAAGGTAAACCAAAGTTTTTATTTTGTCATTTACGCAATTATATGATCTCCTGGCATACTACTATTCATGAAGTGAAAACTGTGACAAAAGTATAATTTCTGTGATGTATGTTTCATGTTTCGTGTAAAAACTGTTTACCTGAACGATGATCATTTAGGTAATGTTTTTTTTGTTAAATTATTAAAATGACAATTCCAAAAGGTTCCTGTTTAATTACAGCATCACCTGCATTAAATTTGAACAAAATTGGTCCAACGGTCCAGAGGTTATGATAAAAACCGATTTTCGGGGTTGAACTTCGAAGGGGTGAATCTCCCTTAGGAGTTACTTTAGAGAACTTTCGGAGGTTTTTTCATTATTTGACGTACTCTACGTGCTCCCAACCCTGCTTTAGCAACACCTTGTATTAGGAATAAAATAATATTGAAGGTAGAAAAACACTTTCTGTCATTCATTACCAAAATATTTTCTAAAGTAGGTATACCTTTATGGTGGCTTGTCTAGATATTTCAAAGTATAATTATTTGTCCATTTGGATTAATTAATTCTATCATATACCTATTGAAGAACAATTAGCATGTAACTAACTAATTAGTATAGCTTTCTTGCTTAATAATATCGCCATAATATTGTAGGATTCAACAAGGGCCTATATATATTCCAGGTTCAACATGTATTGTGAATATTTGTATGTCGATTATCTGTCTATGGAGAATAGACAGCTTCAAGTTGGAAACTTGTAAACTGTTCCTAACATAGCATAATTCCTTTTGCAACTAAGGAATATAAAAACGAAACATTGTGTTTATACACTTACTTGCGACGGTGAACCTTGAAAACTCGTGTTGGAGTGACAAGAATCTGGATCGCGAAGTGGCAAAAATGGTTGAAATCTCTAGCGTCGTGGCATTCATACCTGCAAAGAAATATTAATTCTAGAGTTTTTGGGAATATTAGTGTGCAATCTTATTAATAAATAATCGCTTTCCAACAAAAACGCAGCAATATTTCAGTTAGTTATAGTACATAATAACCTTTTATAAGTATAGATGTTCAAGTGGTATTATCCAAACTCAGAAACAACACATTTCGAAATTTGTATGCATTATGGTATTCAGATTCAACTAAAAATAAACAAATAACCCACACAGTACATGAACTAAACTGTTTGCAATGGGACAGGAATCTCTAAAACAATATTTACAAAAAAAAATGATGGTAAATATAGTACTAGAAACAACATTCCACGCTAAACGTTGTTTTGATTATAATCAGCAATTCGAGTACAAAAATATTAATATTAAAACTAAAGAAGCCAATTATTATAAAAGATCTATCCTGGAGATTCACATAAGACGTGCCTCTAAGTCTGTAAATCATAGAACAGACGTTCAATCATTAAGTCAAATTTATATTGAATTTAATCAACTAAAGCCCTTGCAAATTCCTACATGCGTCTTTATGTTAGAAGTATATTTCACGTAGAAAACTGAAATAGCAATATTTCTAGTCTGTGTGACAACCTTTTCCTATTACCGTATAAATCTTTAACATCTGGTTCGAAAGTGGATTCTTAAGCGTATTGTAGTTTGATTTGAGTCGTGTTCAATCATTGCATGAGATGACTTCTAATATTAGAGGTTGCAATGATTTCTTGATACATATTCATTTATAGGTACTTAAAACATAAATGTTTTACAATTTCGATTACTTGTGTTTCTGTTCGTTTCGACGACGTGCCCTATTTCCGGAGAATTTATATACAATTCAAATTTTACAAGTTACCTATACACGCATTCAATCAATCTATGTTCTGTGATGCTCTTTACCATAACGAAAAGTTTTAAACATATTTTTTTGATTCCGATACAATAACATGCTTGTTAGTTGGTACTACCTTTTTTACATCCATATAGACAATAAAAATGATCAAGTTATCCAAATTATTTGTTGTTGCAAGTGCTTAGAAATAATTTTAGTTCATCTGCAAATTCTCTAGAATAATTACAATTTAGAAGACAATCCCAAAGTAAATGAATCATTTTTCAATAAAAGAAAAAAAGAAACGTGTGGCACTCGGGGACTGCCGCGGTAAAGCTATTGCATAGCATTTTTTCTCAACCTATGCAATTATAATTATTTATCATATTGAGAATTTAAATTGAGAATTTAAACTATATGTGTGTGTGTGTGTGCGTGTGTTTGTGTGTATAAAAGAGGGCTACTTTTAAGATCGCTCATTTTAATATCAAAAATTTAGGTTGTTTTTATAGCAGTATTATACCGGGATATCAAAAATTGTCTAGGTCAAGGGTGGTTGTGGAATCTAAATCGTATGTCTTACTTTACGTTTGAAATAATTATGTCACTGTCACACTGACATCATCAATAACCTACAAATTTCATACCTATTTATTTCAGTTGTAAAACAATAATGAACTACAAATTAAAAATTATCTTGGTCAAGGGTGGTTGTGGAATGTAAAACGAAATGTTAACTTTGAACCTTTTACAAGGTCGCAATAGCCACAAACGGGGTCGAAAACTGTTCTAAATTGGTTAATTTTCGATAAATCGATGACGTTCACGTGAGGAGCGCGTAGCTCGCGAGTTAGAAAAGTGCAAATCTTCGGAACATATAACGTCTTTGCGAGGACTTTTCGCATGCGGTTTTCACTCCATGCCGTTAGTTTATGAACGGGGCCAACTAAATAGCATAGTCTCGGGCCCGAAAATGTCGATTAAATAGGAAAATTTAATTAAAATAGAAACAGGTACTCTCAGGTCTCAGTTACGCGCGTCTAACGTATAAACTCGAGGCATATGTCAAAATGATTACGTTCGTAGCTAATTACATGGGACGTCTGGCGTTCATGCAATTGTGTTTTTATACAATTCGAACCTTCTAATTTCGATAGGCCACGTGAAAATCCCGGAGTCTAAAGCGCTAGAGTGTTATAACATTCGTATAAAATAGCCAAATTTCTCACTTTTATAAACTTCAAATTAATTAATTTGACACAAGTTTTGATAAATACTGCATTTGTGATAAATAAAATGTATGTATATAGAGTACTCACTCATTTTCTTTCACTATTTTTTCATCACTTCATTAATAAATGCACTTTGTTTATTCATATTTAAAACACTTTATACACAAATTTTACGCGTACAGCTATTCACCAGCAACTGCTATTCACTGTTGTGGCATTATAAACAAATACCTATACACCTATATACTTTCTCACAAACAGCTGCTTACGTATTCGTCCGATTTCGGAGCAGCTCGTCTCGATCCGTGCGAGCTTGGTACAGTCGTACCATATACATACACGTTAAGCGAACGCTCGGCCGAGCTACATGTTAGGTTATTTCCGTTACGGAATTTCTTGATTCGGTCGCCGCGCTGTTAGGTTATTTTCGTTACGGAATTTCTTGATTCGGTCGCCGCGCTCAAAGAGCGCGATAAAAGCTATATGCAATAGCTTAAAAGGAAATGTATTTCTGTCTGTATGTCTATCGCTTAACATTATTCCACGGAAAAAATACAAAATGAATACTCTAATGCGATCAATTGATTAAAGTTGACAAATTTTGATCAGCAAATAGAGATTATTCCTTGCAAACCCATCGCTATGAAGTTGAAAGGAAAATATTTAGATTTTATTCAGATAATACAAGTTTACAACCATAAAAAATTAGTATGCGACTATGATCAGGTGTTATATCTATGTAATGTGTTGAAACCCTTAAATCTGTTAAATTAATTATTATGACAAGGAATGATGGAATTAATTAAATCAGATTGTGGGACACGCATTCATGTCCTTATAATTATTTCCGTACAGAATTGAATAAATTAGCAATAACAGGTTATTAATATTTCACCCGAACACGTGATAAGGTGTTTAGAGCGTAGAGTGAAAAATTAAAGACTATATTTACCCCTCATTTAAGCCTACATTGTTATATGTATGATGGTCTAGAACAAAAAGAAAAGTTCTTCACAAGATCCGTTGAAGAAGAAATAAGGAAAAACATAAAATAAATAGTATATAACTGTCGAGGGAATGTATATTTTTATATCAGTACAAAAACAATGCAATGATTTCATAATTATTAAATCAATGCAATATGATCAATACTATAATTACCCAAATTGAAGATGTCTAACCTATAGGTATGAACAAACGTTAATGAAAAATTGACGTTAATCAACAGTTCTAATAAATTTCATTCATTTCGTTCAGACGTACATAGTTCCTATCAGAACTGATAAGTACTTTTTGGTTTTGTGGTGCACTGCGCTTGACTATTCACAAAATGCCGAAAGTTTATCTATATAGTCAGTAAGAAACTATAAGGAGTTCACAATGTGGAAACACTATAACACTATAAATAAGAAATAATCACCCTTATCTACTAAAAATATTGTTAAAGTATTGAGAACTTTTCGGCTACCATGTATAGCCATCATCAGAGTGAAACTGAATTATACATTAAAATGTGCCTGTTTAAATACTATTTGAGAATAATAATGTAAACAAGAGATTATTCTCGGCTGGTGATAAATCGGAGTTTAATAAATTGCTTTTTCGTCTATACATTTCCATCCCTTCTAAATTATGTACATATTTGTCTGTATACTGTGTTTTAAAAGTGATATGCTTTCTTGAGAAATGGTGTGACCTGTACTCAAAATATGTTCGGCTAAACGTTGATTCTTTACCATTATTTTTCTTTATATAGGCAAAATATTCCTTATATCGAGTTAAAATATTCCTTCTACTTTGACCCACATATGTGGCATTTTGAACAAGACTCACAATCGATTTTGTAAATTCCGGATTTGTTGTCGGAAACTTTATCACAGGTGTTGCCTAACCGGTTTTTTAGCTTGTTCTTACATCTATAAACTGGTTGTATTGCAAATTATGGAAATTTTAATTACTGAAAGATGATAAGTAAAACTTTTGAGTTTTATTGAGGTATATTTGAACGTTATGGCTCTTATTTGGTTATAGTTGGCTATGTTCCAATTTCCTTTTTTATTTAGAAATTAAATTATTGATCAAAGATTTGTCGTAATCATTGCCCAACGCTATTTGCTGAAGTTTCTCAACTTCGTTGTTATAATTTTGCTGGCTCAAAGAGACGTTCAATAATCAACAAGACTATTAAATGGAGCTATTATTATGTATGTAAATGGTGTAGCTGAATCTACCGGGATACGCCTATGTATTTGTTTGAGTGGGTTTTCTGTATATGTCGAAATCCAAGTGATTACTTTCTTTCATAATGTTAATATCAAGGAAAGGAAGATGATTATCTGTTTCTACTTCGACAGTGAATTTCAGTGAATCAAATTGGCTATTAAGTGTGTTCAAAAAGCCATGTAAATCAAAATATTTATACTTGTTAACGCGAAAATATCGTCAACATATCTATACCAAACTTTTGGTATAGATATGTATTCTGTGCTGTTTCTATCGGTGATATTAATATTTGAAAGACAAGCCTTCAGAATGTTTATCGACTCAGGGAATGGGGTATTTGTAAATAGTGAAACAACATCAAATGAAACGAGAGTATCACCAGGTTCAAGTTTGAAATCTTTCAAGTTTGCAATAAGTTCCTAAGAAATTTCCACAGATAAACTTGGTGCGGCATGGAAGTTGCTAAATTCCTTAACTAATCATTTTGCTATGATATACGTTTACCTAACGTAAAAGACAAATTCTTATGTTAGTATCAGATATATGCGACAACCTACGACTAAAATTTCAAATTTTCTTATTAATTTAGATATTCACGTAGCGTATAAAACGCAGAATAATTCAGCAAAGTTTATCAAAAATAATAAAGATAAATTATCCGATGAAGACAATTGTGGGATTTACAAGCTGACATATGAGTCTTGTCCTATGATATACATTGGTCAGACAGGAAGGACCTTCAAAAAACGGATCAAAGAATATAGGCGTAGTTTCATTAATAATAAATCTGATTCCACCTTTGCGGAACTTTTAATTTATAGATAACCATAACTTTAATAATAATTTCAAGACCTTACACATTTAGAATAAAAGTAACAAATTAAATTTGCTGGAATTCCTAGGAATTAAAAATATAAAAAGTCCGATATCCTATTGAACGATCATCAAATACTTAATAATTATCCCTTGTTATGCTATCAATTAAACCCAATTATGTAAACTTCCAATAACCATATATCCTAAAATTATTAAAGTTATGTATCAGGTAGCTCTTTTGTAATAAGTTAGTACTTTGCAATATTTTTTTTGAAGGAGCTACTGTGTTAGCAAAAACATAGGATATTTATCAATTAAACTAGTGAAAATTGAACTTTTAATAGTTATTTTACATTTGTAGTTACGAATAACAGAACAATCATATGGTTATGTGTCTTCTAGACAAAACGAATAGAATTCCGCAAAACTTATAATTATTGTATGTTGTATATTAAAGTACGTCGAACAATATAATATATTATGTAAAAAAGTTTCGTTGCTGAAACACAATTTTCCAAAAAAAATTATGAAAATTCTCAATCTTGCGTTAAAAAATGAGATATGAAGTTAATTAGCAAAATGGTTAGGTAGTGTAAAAATTGAACCAATTTCAGTTTCTGAATCGCGATTGTTGTACGAATTGCTCACGTGGATAGATCAAATCAGAATTCACAGATACTCATCAAAATATAACATTTTGGATCTACCGCAAACTTATCACTTGTAATGCTTTTCTTCTAAATTTTGGTGTGGTTTTTGACGTATTATGTTTTGTTTCATCCAAATTTACAATTTAATTTATGTAGGTAAATTCTAGACGATTAAAATTCTACAAAGTGGTTAGTAGTAACCCAGACAAAAATATTAATTCAGTATTTCAAATCACAGAATACTGCGTTCACTAAAACAGGGGGAGTGCTTACTCTAAGACAATAGCTGTTAAAAGTATAACCAGCTTTGTACCAATGTAAATATTGATTACTTCAAAACTGCATAAGTGTTTGATATATATAGGGGTTGAATGTCGATTTCACCCTAGCTTTCTTTTGTTTTTGCTTGATGAAAGCACTTAAAATTCACAAAGAAACAAATTGCAGTTGGTTTTATAAAATCATATGGAACTTTCTGATAATGATTAGATCTTATGTTGAATGTTGGTGTTTACAGCATGCTAACTGCTTGGACTGCCTGTTTAAAATGAGAATCACAATAGGAGAAATCAAGTCTCGATGGAATGGTTTTTTGTAATTTATGAAAGAGTGTGTTCTTAGTTTAATAATCTATAGCGAATTATAACGTTCAACGACGAAGGACGAGAGCAGCGCCAATAATTCCCGGCGTGACTATGAAAAACGACATGAACTCGCAACCAAATTGGATTTTTAAATATAATCAACCCTGGCATCAATGCACTTATTATATCGTTTCAGCAATAATTCAATACCCGTGAAAAATATTCCTCCGGTTTGTTTTCAAAATATCCCCTTCACCGCTTCTCTTCACTGAAATGGCGTTCCCAAAGGTTCTTCCCAAACAGGTAAGAGTCAATAAGAGTCTAATTAGGGCTTGCGTAATTCCAGGAACAAAGGTACGCCTCTGGTCAGTTTTCCACCTCTATTCTCCCGAATATTTTGTCGTAATTTGTGCAGGAGTACTACATAATATGCCTTGTTTGTGGTATTGCGTTCTTTTAGGCCTGTAAGAAGAATGCCCTCACAATCCCAAAAGATCTTAGTTATCACCTTTTTTGTAGACTGACAGACCCTCAACTTTCTTGGTGATCTCACCATTCCATCGACTCCGTTTTAGAGATAGTCTCAATAGAGAACCATGAATTCATCTCCTATGACAATTGTCTTCGACATGTTAACAGGGTTTTCTACACAAAGCTTCAAAAAAGAAGGCGCACGATGCTAAAGCGCTGTACTGCAGAGATTTGTTGGGAACCCCTTGCAATAAGTTTATTCATGCCCAAATGTTCGTGGGTGATACGGTAAACGCTTATATCTAACAGCTCCGACATTTGTGCTATTTCTTCCATCTTCAAGCGTCGATCGCCTAATACGAGATTCTCAATAAGGGCAATTTTGTTGTCGTCACCGCATCCACCCTCCTTCCTATTCTAGCGTCATCTTTCAAGCATTCCTGTCCCATCCGAAACCGTTTTGATGAATCTTATACCACCGAATAAAACGGTTAATTTTCCCCGTATACCACATCTAGCCTATCATTGATGCTTTAAGGAGGAAGACCTCCTCATCTAGGAAATTTGATGACAGTTTTGTTTTAGTAACTTCTGGCATTGTGATAAGCGATTGAAAGTTGTCGTTTCATCCAAAGTTAATAAACCTTCAACTTGTGTGTTTTCAATATTTTGATCCACTGCAATATCTGGATATACGTCAGGTCGGGAATTTTTGAAGCTGTACCCTCCAATGATGATTCTCTTGTCATAGCAGTCTTGATCTTGGTCTTGCGCTCTCACTCATGGTTTAGTCTTACAATCATAGCAGTATATCAGTTTTGCAAAAATCCAACAGCAAGACTGATTTTCCTCATTACTAATTCAAATGTCTGGTCTTATTGAGTGATTCAGAGTTTACCACTAGGGACGAAATACTTTCACTCGATGCTTTGATGTTTTTCTGATTAATTTCCGCTGACATAAACCCTCAAGCGCTTAAATAGTAGAATTAATATAACATGTTCTCCATAAATTAGAAAATTAACTTTTTAATTCTTCAGAAATAGCCACTAACTAATCAACATTATTCATATTAGGATTACTGATTATTATAGAATGTGGATCTCATGCTCTATTCTATTAGATTCGCTTCTACCTTTTGCGTCGAAGGAATGGTATGCATTCTTAATCTTCAGATTCTAAACGTATAGCATATTCAGTGAAATCAGCCTGTAGATGACATCATTATCTGGATATGTAATAATTGTAAGCATAAACTTGTTTGAATTGAAATAGGGACATGCTAATAAAGTAATGTTGTTATTATTTGCGGAATGAATACTGTAGGAGCTGAATTCAGGCACGGTATTCAGTTATTCACTCGATTTGCCCCTACTTAATAGCTATTATGCTATTTCCGTTCACGCTCCCTCGGTATAAATTATTCACCTATTTTTATTTACAACCTATTTCATATATTTATCACGATAATCATAAGCTTTTAGAAGAACTGTCCACATATCTACATTATTTCTTCAGTCACGGTTCTATATCTCTTCAACTTACAACTTATGTAGGTACATTTTTCATGGCAATAAATTACTTATTGTTCCATTTGTTTAGTATAGAATACCGCATGTTTCATTTGAACTAGGGGGTCGGTCAGTACGGTGCACATAGCCCGAAGGGTTAAGATGGAGTGGGTGAGTGAGTCGAAAGGAGGAAAGACGCATAAGCCGATCAAGAGCGCGGCCGCAGCCTGTCTAGTTGCGCGAGCGCGATTCTTTAGCACTGCTATAGGTGTGGACGGGCGTTCAAAACCTGTAATTTCAAAACGGCTTAATAGTCCAGGAAATAAAGTACAAAATCGACCCAAATTAGAAAAATTTGAGGTAAAAGGCCGATTTTGATGTGTGAGGGCTCATTCGATTCGTTTTGACCTCTAGATCAGAATCTGCAACATAGGGGGAAATTTGTCCTATTGTTAATAAACAATAAATAATGCCCAATAAATGGCATGTTTTTGACATAATAAAAAAAAATTGAAAACCCTATTTTCCATCAATTTTTAGCAGGTAAAGTAGAAAATTGCAGTTATGTGATCAATAAACAATGTGAATTTAAGGTCTATAACAATTTGTCACTTATCTATTTGTTAATAAACAACAAAATGGAAATTTCCTAAATAATCAAGATTAGATTCATTTTCAGGTCGCTGAATGCAAATTTGATGTTATTTTTCTGATTGGCTGTTAATCTAATTAGTTGATTAACAATTTTTTAATAAACAAATTAACCCAAAAAATGAAAATTTAAAAAATAATCAAGACTAGAGTCATTTTCAGGTAATTTGAGGTCGCTGAGTAGTTTGATGTTATTTTTTTGATTGAATGTTGATATAATTATTTAATTAATAATTACTTAGTTACCGAATTAACAAAAAAAATCAAAGTCTCAAAATAATCAAGATTGGAGTCAATTTCGTATAATTTAAGGTCGCTCTTCCCCTTTACGGCTACGGCCCTGGAGGTTCAATTACTGGTTCTGAATTCAGCTCATACGTCCCTGCACTTCTCTCAGTTACCATGGCAACGCTATCAATCAACTAATAATATGAACAATTTATTGAAAAATCACATTAGATTTAAATTTAACTACTTCAAATTATCCGAAATTGACTGTAATCTTGATTATTTTAAAACTTTGAATATTTTTTGTTGATTCGCCAAGTGAATTAATTGATTAATTGAATTATCATTCGATTCTAAAAGTAACATCAATTTCGTGTTCAGCGGCCTTAAATTATACGAAATTGACTCCAATCTTGATTATTTTAAGACTTTGAATTTTTTTGTTAATTCGGTAACTAAGTAATTATCAATAAAATGATTAAATTAACCTTTAATTCAAAAAATAACATTAAATTCATGTTTAGTGACCCGAAATTACCTGAAAATGACTCTAATCTTGATTATTTTGAGACACTGAATTTTTTTGTTAATTCGGTAACTGAGTAATTATCAATTAATTAATTAAATTAACGTTTAATCAAAAAAATAACATCAAATTCGTATTCAGCGATCTCAAATTACCTGAAAATGACTCTAGTCTTGATTATTTTCAAAATTTCCATTTTTTGGTTTAATTTGTTAATTAACGAAATGGTTAATCAACTAATTAGATTAACAGCCAATCCAAAAAATAACATCGAATTCGTATTCAGCGACCTCAAATTACCTGAAAATAAATCTAATCTTGATTATTTTGAAAATTTTCATTTTGTTGTTTATTAACAAATAGATAACTAACAAATTGTTATAAACCTTAAATTTGGATTATTTATTAATCAAATAACTGCAATTTTCTACTTTACCCGCTAAAAATTGATGGAAAATAGCGTTTTTAGTTTTTTTTTTATATATTGTTATAACACATCATTTTTTGGTCAATATTTATTGTTTATTAACAATCTAAGACATTTCCCCCTATGTAGCTATGGCAAAACGAATCTAATGAGCCCTCATACATCAAAATCGGTCCTTTACCTCAAATTTTCCGCTTCAAAACCTTTATTTCCTGGACTATAAGGTATAGAAAGTCAGAGTCACCGTTCGACCGCTAGGTAGGAATCAATAACATGCCGTATGAGCCGAATGGGGAAAGACTTCGTTCGGTACGTCACTACGTCTTCGCATATGCTGACCAAATCATGTTGTAGAGGAATAATATTTCAGCGATTACCCCAACTTTTTAGAATTTTTCGTGTTTTGCAATATTTCATAAGGAAGGGTACGGAAAAAATTCGATTTTGGTCGACCTCATCGATTCTAATGAAACACCGATATAGAGTTCAGAGCCTTAATTGAACAACATATTTCAGCGATAACCCCAACTTTTTGGAAATTTTTGTGTTTGGCAATATTTCATAAGGGGTGTATGGGAAAAATTCGACTTCATCCATTCTAATAAAACACCAATATCGTACGTTTTCGAAGGTGAAAAATTTACTCTAGCGTTTATTGTAACCTCAGCCCTTCATTAACCACTTTACCGACTGCCGGGACCCTGAATTCTGCTCATTCCATGTATAGTGACCCTAACAAGTTTCATTTGTTTAGTATTTAATACATCTTCCTTCATACGAACAAGGAGGTCAGTACGCTGCGCATAGCCCGAAAAGTTAAGACGGAGTGAGTCAGTGAGCCAAAATGAGGAAATACGCGTAAGCCGATCAAGAGCGTGGTCGCAGTCTGTCTACTTCCGCGAGCCCGATTCTTTAGCACTGCCATAGGTTTGGATGAGCGTTCAAAATCTGTAACTCGAAAACGGCTTAAGGTACAGTCGGTGTCATCATTTGACCGCTAGGAAAAAGCCAATAGCACAAGCGCGAGCCACACCACAGTCTGGCTATAGTTGCGGAAGCCCGATTATTTTCCCTACAATCGGCCAGATAGTTAGCGGGCCGAACAGTGGGCGAAACAAAGCTGCTCAATAACTCGAAAACGGCTTTATTCCAGTAATTTTGAGCATCATATCAAAATTTCAAGTGGATTGCATTTACCATCTGGCCGCTTCACAAGGATATATCTTATGCTATAAAAGCATACTCAAGGGACTCCGTCTTGATAATTATGATATGTTCACTCTAGTCTAGATAGTAACATTCCGAATAGTTGCAATGTTACTGACCGATTGTTGTGTCGCAGATATAAATAACCGACCAACAGAATGCTAGAGAGAACTAAAATATCTAACGCCATGTACGAATAGCAGTCTCACCAAGAAATTCAAGTAAGGTACACCATTGCGACTACGGACCTGTGCGCCAGTGCGTTGTCCTGGTGAAATAGCACTTTTTTTCTTTGCCAAATGCGGCCGCTTTCGCTTCAAATCGGCGTCGAATCGATCCAACAGCTCTGCATAATATACGCCGGTGACAGTTTTGCCCTTTTCAAGGTAATCGATATGGACGATACCGTATGCATTCCAAAAAACGACTTCAACGACTTTTTATTTGCCCTCGTACACCACCCCGCTCTGTAAAATGACTTTGTGGTTGGGCGTTGTAATAAATAAATAAATAATGAATAATAATATCGTTTCGCATATTAATCAACATCCACGAGCTTGGGTTTTGTTAAGAAAAGCTTGATTAGTAGGCACATTTACATATAAATACAGACATTGAATCATGCATAGGTAAGGTACTACGGAAGAGGCAATAAAAGTGAAAAACAAAAAAGATATATTATATAGGTAACACTAAATGGGAGTTGAAGCTCACGTAAAAGGGAATAGAAAATGCAAAGATAAAATATTCATATCCGGTAGGGCATCACGAGTTGGCCATCGCGGCTTACATTTATTTTGGAGATAGAAGAGCCTTGACAGTTTAGTGTCGGTGTTCACCTGGACAGCCACCAAGGCACCCGTCGGTAAACTCACGCGATATCTACTTTCTACGCATGTAAAGCACGCACACGCCTGCCTTTCATAGACCTGATAATCAAACCCCTGCTGCGTTGAGAAAAACCACGTACTGGACTATGCTAATTACGAATTAAGTTCCGTTCTAAACATGCCAATACCTAATTACTGTTGTTATTTGGTCATTTAGCAACCGCCAAAAACCTTTAAGCCAATTTATATTAGATCACAGGCAACGGAATGTTGATAAACAAATACGAAATATCGAAGAATGTAAGTTTTTTGCACAAATAAGTAAACGTGTAACTTAGATTTAGATCATTTTTGACCACTTGAAGAGTTGTTCACGCTTTCTGATTTCAATTTGCCGCCGAAAAATCGCACGTACTCCGGAAAATATGTAACTTAAAATAAGTTCTTCCTACCTTTCTCCCCCTCCCGAGTTTTTCTTGATTTTCATGAAAAAAATAGATTGGGGAAAAAAGTTGTAGGTAATAACTTTCATTCTCTGCAGAACAACTGCCAAGTGTTTAATTTTTATATTTTGCATTATTGGTCATGTTCGTTTATAACCCTTTGACTCGAAGGATATGGATTTTTTCGAACAAATGACGAGTAAATTATGCAATTTTTGAAAACACGTTCTTTATACCTTTATGTCCCCTCAAACTAACTGAGTTTTTGTTTTATGTTTCAAGTGTAAAAGTTTCTGCATTATTGGTCATTTTCATTTATCGACATCCCTTATTTTACTAAGACCTGTAAAAATTCAAATACACCATTTGTTTTCCATTCATCAACTGGGCATACAACTAAAAGCAGATATTCCCACTTCCCACAAATCTATCTGGACCCCAATGAACCCGCTCCCCAAATTTCATCAAAATCCGTCTCATTAACGAAGATTACAATTCTTCAATGACTGGGCAAGACTTATGTTTTATAAACACTTGAAGCGTTTGATGGCCGTAAGATTTGGGATATTGTATTCCTCTTAAAACATGAATTTCGTTGCCAGGTAAGCCGTTGTCTATAAGCTTACACAATAAACGCAATGCAACTGCTAATTGGTCCTTCGAGTCATATTTCAAAATGACAATACCTTATCGGTCAAACTAGGAGTTAAAAATAGTTTTCCTTCATACTGGATGGCCAAACACCATTTCAAATTATTAGGCTTGGGATATTGATACAAAAAAGTATCATTCGGAGTATTTAAATGCCGAACGAAATTGGTTTTTCCTTTACAACATGCGTGCATCACAACCAGCGATGATTAGATTATTATTTACCCCTGCTAAACATAAGAGTTAATCGCTTATAGAAATTCTTGTTTAAACAATTAGTTATATAAATTGGTCATTAGCAAGGTAAGTTTTCCCACAGTTAAAGTTAATAAAGTGGGAAACACGCAAGGGTGTATGTGCTAGGGTGTAGTTGCCAGGTATTACGTATGTTTTAACGCGCCCAATAAAATTAAGTGAGTGGGTGTAAGACCTTAGGGGATGATGATTTAAATTGTCGGTTTAACGATACCCCACACAAATTACTAATTTTATTATTGCTTTATTATAATCCCTATTTCAAGTTCAATCAGTGGGAATTATGATGCTTTGATTTTATTCAAATATATTAACTGTATGAATATATTAAAACACATCAAATGTGCAACGTGGTGGATGAATCTAACTCTGTTATTTACCATTTTTCAACGCGGAGTTTTGAACATGTAGAAATAAAGACGTAGGGCTTAACCCCTAGATGCACTTAAGCCGCTGTTTTGGGACCAGTTATGCGTTTTATGATCAGAAGCCTATTATATTCCAGGAGGTTTCTTACCCGTCCGAAACTCAGAATACTGCTTACGATGGCTTCCATAAGTTCCTTTGCTGATGAATGTCAAAGCTGGACATTCCAACAAGATGTGTAAGGAAGTTTCTTCCACCTCTTGGTATTTCCTATATATAGGGTCGTCTCTGATCCCCATGATATGGAGGTGTTTGTTCAGAAGACTTACCTTAGATCAGTTTGTATACCATACGAGGTGGTAACAGGGCGAGAGTTTTGTTGTCCGAATCTCCCCTAACGGGGATCAGGATTTTTGGAGAAGTGAGACAGATAGCTGGAGTCATTCTATCTTGCTTCATTTATACTATGGAACACTTGGAAATAACCTCACTTCAAATCCATGAGAGTACTGCGTTTCAGTTCAATGGCCTAGGCCCTTTAACCGATACGCCGTTCTCATGGCTTCAGCTTTTATGAATAAGTGTAGAGGTGTTATTCCAGCGAGAAGGAAAGTGATGATCCGCAGAGCCCCATATGGATGGAAGGCCTAAGTACACCCTAAATTTGACTGGTATTCTTGGGAGAACCGTTTGCGGCCACGGCCAGTCACCCAGACAATTCAGCCGAAGGCACGGTATCTTAACACCTGGACTTGGGGAATGTTTATTGACCTCCCAGTGTAGATCCGCTGTGTTCTGTAAAACCTCTGACAGGATGTGATTATTCATCTTACACAGACAGTCCTGGCTCAGTGAAAGCCATCGCCCTAAGACTTCGTTACAGTTATTGAGTCTTCAACTCCATTTATTCCGAAAACGACTGCTCTAAGGAAATTTTTGCAGGAATAATTTTTCAAATTGAACCAAAGATTTTGAAAAATACCCACTGGCATAGAAAATAAGGTGAGAAAGGGGAAGCAACTTCCCTGTAGTTATCTCACTGGACAATTTTTTCTAATGTTTCTAGTGTCAAATAATAGGTATCTATTTGAGGAGTACTCGAACCAAATTTGGTCAATATCGCTGTAGGGTTCAGAGAGAAAAAAAAATCGATTTTTTAAATTGAATTTTCAAGGGTATCTACCTAAGAAAAAGCGTTTCTGCAAAAAAGTTATGCATGTCGACAGTTTCGCAGATCACAACTGGGACATTCTGTATCCGAATGAAATTCTCCTTAAATGTTAAGTGTGCCGGATACACTAGACCTCCATACCGGATATAACAAAAGATGGATTTCTTTAATTAGTAGTATTATTAGTATATAGTAGTATTAGTAGTATTCTCAATTACCCTGTTCAAAATGTAATTTCAATAGATATAGCAATTTTCTGATTTCTAAATTCAGCATGAGTTCATTCTATTTAATGTAATTATTCGTGTTAAGCTGGAATATTCAACATGTATAGAAATGATGGATGTAATTATTTATTGAAACACGGCTATCTGAACAAAATTGAATAAAAATATGAGTAAACATTGTTTGACGTCGAGTGAGGCAATCATATTCTCGGTTGATAGACAGAGTTCAGCGAAGCAAGAAACAAAGCAAGCTTTTGTTCAGGGTACAGACTAGCTTGTATTTTGTGGCTATCGGGGATATCTGAGTAAATGAACTTCTCTGCTTGCTCTACAGGGTGGTAATAACAAATTTTGTAAAATTCAGGAATATCAGAGTTGTTTAAAGATTAGATATAAGAGTTAGCTTCTGTGTGGATACAAAATTCACTCACACGACATCTACAATATTCAAGGAAAAGTCTACAATTAAAGCTAACAAGTACATGATAATTACCATACTCATTCAATTAAACAACTTGACCATACAATCTTAAATATAATAACAGTTTAACAGAGCTACATATTGAAACAGTTAATGATCGCTGATGTTTGGTGCTTGCGTATTATTATAATATAAACACAATATGATTGGACTACATTTTGCAATGGGAATAGTCCCTTCTTGTGTCTCCAAAGAGCTGAAGATCTCAAATGGTAATCTCAAATCACCGGCAAAGACGCCCGAGATCTTTTTCGTGGTCTGTTCAATTTGCCTATTGAGCCAGTTCACTCTTGAGATCTTTTATCCATCATAGTAGTGAAAGTGTTTTAGTACAACACACTTGTACAAGACAGTTTGTTACATCTAGTTCAGGGGCAGTCCTGTATATGAGGCGCCTGTCTGTAGGCTTTTTCTTTTCCTGCTACAGCATTGGGACCTGACACGAAATGTAGAATGGATTTTGGATGAGTTGATAGAGAATACGAATGGGTATTGTTTCTAATATACTCTAATACCCATGCCAAAATAACAGAATCCTGCATTTTTTCTATTCTTAGACTATACGAGAGGAAAATCTATTATGTTAGAAGAGCATCGTGTGATCCAGCAGTAGAATTTTTCTTGGAGGTTTGGAGGTTATATGCATAAGGGAAAACCTCACTAAGCAAAGAGACCCACAAGTTCGACGTTCGATAGAGAAATGAAATCTCACAGGAAGAAGTTCGGCAGGTCTCTAGCTTGACAATGAAGGGGTGAATAATTTGAGCTCGTCTACTCCGCCTACCTAGAATCTCTTGTGGTGGAATAACAGACGAGTTTTCTGATGAACACCGACCATAGGAATATCTATGGTAGAGGGAGAGATCGCCCACCTTTCTATGATGTTCTAGAGAGGAAAATGAATTCGTAAGTGTGACATCATCAATGAGACGAATAGCTCTCTTTTGGATAAAATTCAAGAGCTTTCGCCTATGTTTAGGAGCCATACTCCAAACATGAGAACAGTACCCCAGGACAGATCGCGAATCTGACCTTTGTAGATTTTGAGGAGCTGTTGAGATGCAGCTCTTAACACGGAATAGAAAATGAAGCTTTTGTAAAGCGGTTCTATCAATGGACCTCACATGATCATCCCATGAGAGGGTGCTGTTGGTGGTGATACCGAGCACGGATATGAAAGACTTCTTAGGAATAGTTGTACCTGACATCATCATATTGGGGATTATGAGGTCCGTCTTGAATTTTGGTTGCATTAAACTCTACTAGATATCAGATCAGATTTTAAAATCTTTGCCGGATCTCCATTAGTTGCGTCAACCTGTCTGTCTCTCTTCTCTAGCTTCATTGTATGGTATAGGGACTCTAGATGAGAAAGCGGTATTAAGTATACCATCATATGTATAGCTGTGGACTGCATAGGCGATTACTTCCAACAGATCGTTGATATGGAGCAGAAACAAAGTTTGTTCCAAGACATATCTCTGTGGAACGCAGGCATTGATAGCCATTATATCGGAGGATACTCCGTGAATCACCACATGGAGTGATATAACTGAGAGGAAACACTGTAGTAAGCGACAAAGTAGAGGCGGCAAACCATGAGGTGGAAGTTTTCCAAGAAGGCTTTGGTGCCAGACTCTGTCAAATGCTATGGATATACCCAATACTACAGTTCTAGATAGCATTACATGTGTTACGTAGGCAGGCAGGCCTTCTGTTGATCTCTGCTGACGAAAGTCATATTGCCGGTCATTCACGATTTTGAAGCTTTCTAGGTATTGGATGTTGATTACTTTCTTCATCACTTTAGAGATCAAAGATAATAGTGCTATGGGTCTATAATTATTAGGAAGGGTCTACTTTTTTTGGAATAGGTTAGACTCTAGCTGTCTTCCAGGTGATTGAGATCAAGCAGAATGCGCCTAATTGTACTGTTTTGGGGCCTCTATTTTAGACACGCTTATTGGCAAAGCCGAACGTTGAACATCTACTGCGTTGCTGGTTCGGTGAAAACATGGCTCTAGAATGATTAAGATTGCCTCTTCAGGTGTTGATTTCTACAACTGCAGTTGATGTGGTGCTCATCGCTTCCTTCGGAGAATTAATTGTGGCGGTTAAATCATCCTAAAGAGCTTCCCGAAGAGAAAAATATTTTGGTAAAACGTATTTTCATCAAGGCGATAAGTAATGCACATTACACTTTCATGACTGGAATTCAAGAAAACCTACTTGTGTGGACACAGAAATCAAAAGCTACATCGGATTGTAAGCAGATGATATTCAAACAATGAGCAGTGTTATAAGAAGAATTGTTTATCTTAATTCTTATGAATAACTTCAAAGCTACGCATGTTTCCAATACTCTAAAGTGCAACGCTTTTTGGTTTTGTCTTCTGACGTGAGTATTAGTTGCAATAAGAGTTCCGCAAAATATAGTTAGATCGAATTGTCAGTTGTACATTAATTTAGATCCTTTGTTGGAAAACGATGACACTCGTTTGCTTGTTTGTCTCTTACGGTTAACATGTTATGAAATTTAAAAGGTGATATTAAAAGGGCTGAATTCGGATCTGGTTCTCAACTGTGAGCATCAGGATAAGTCGGGGTAGCAAAGCGGGAGCTGAGTCAACCCCCAGAGACGTACTGATGGTCGTCACTGCTGCATGGCACGCCTCTCAGGCGCGGCTGTAATTATCTATGTCAAATATTTACTCTGCATTTACCTTTTAACCATTCGGATCGACTTCAAGCAGGCGATCATGTACGTTCTTCTATTACTCCTGGATTACTTGCCTGCCTGCTTGTCGTCCCCTCTGGATACAGCTTCATTTTTTAATAGGTTTTCCTCCCCTAATCCTATGTTCCAAC
Organism: Endomychus coccineus; assembly: GCA_958510875.1. Taxonomy (NCBI): domain Eukaryota; kingdom Metazoa; phylum Arthropoda; class Insecta; order Coleoptera; family Endomychidae; genus Endomychus; species Endomychus coccineus. Next base: position 33,199,490 of record OY294071.1, on the reverse strand, counting down.
ATCTTAATCGCAGTCTTACAGAGAGACTCAACTCCCAGCCTCTAAATACTTGAATATTAATTACGACTTCGCAAATTATTCCACCAACAACGTCAAACTGCCAATAGCCTAAAACTTTGTGGTTGCGAACTTTGAAGCCTTTGTATGAATCAAAATAAATCTAGAATTATCGAGGCATACAATAACCCTCAGTCAACCTCTTTCAACTCCTTTCGCATTTTATATTTTTCATTTGTTCATCTATAAGAATAGGGATGCTTTTTACATTACAAAGAATGATCTGCTAACAGCATCTCTAATAATGATGAAAATTAGATAATACATGGGTGTCTATATAATATGCAATTCTTGGATTGGATGATATTTAGAAACGGTGAGAAAATGATCGACAGCCCCAGGGTCTAGGAGAGATGTTTCCGCCATGTTTTGGAAGCTTGATGAGAAAATCTTTGGAATTGATCAATAAAAGCTTTTAGTTCTTCCCTTCGTTTATTTATTTATTTATTTAATATGCTCACTCAACAGGTTAGAAAATCCAATTTAGGACTCAAGTCAAGAAAAACGTCTGCTGATGCATTTCTTTAAAATTATATTTACCGCAATGAAAATGTGTTTGTTCACATGATTATAGGGTGAATAGTGTAAATTTAAATCACCTATTTATCAACAAAAATTGTTCTGGACACCCCTCCTATTATATACGTTCATGAACATGTCAACACAAATTCTCCATGAGGGAGATTATATGAATCGGTCAGTTATGAATTGAATAACTCCGTCCCTTTGTATGAGTTCAAAACCCAAAATCTGCATGTTAAATACTAACAGCAATGAAATTGATAGTCTGATTAAATTGGTTAAATATTTAAAAAGATTTGTTTGCAAGAAATTAAATCTCGGCATATATATATATATATATATATATATATATGATGTTTTTAATGTATCGAAAGAATAAAGGTGAGTTCGTCCGGCACCTGCACCAATTTGCACCAGTGGAACTTACTCGGTACCCAGAAATCAATTATAAAAAATCAATTCAAAGAAATTATTCGTTAATAGGACATATTATGAAAGGCGCTTTAATTGATAACTTAACTTTCAAGGATTGGGGTTGCGATAAGGTAACAGCTCTGTGGACCAAAACATTTTTGATGATTCATGGTAGTGGAAAAGGCCATCTATCGGTTTGAGTTGGTTTTCGGTAATAAAATGTCTCAATGTACTGTCAGTTTGTCGACTTTCGAGGGCAAGGTGAAAACTCCCTGAAAAATGAAACAACGAATGATTTATTTGGTCAAAACTTATTTTATTTCTCAACGTAATCTCCTTGTAACCCGATACACTTCGTCCAACGTTTCTCTAATTTTTCGATCCCATCCAAATAATACGATATCGGCGATCCCTCAATAATAGATAAAATCGCGGGGTGGCAAATTTGGAGAATGGTGGGTGATGAACTAATTCGTACCGCAATTTATGCAATTTTGGCATTGCGACTGCGGACTTGTGCGCCGGTGCACTGTCCTGGTGGAAGAGCACTTCTTTCTTTACCAAATACGGCCGCTTTCGCTTAAAATTAATCCAACAGATCTGTATAATATACGCCGGTGATCGTTTTGTCCTTTTCAACGTAATCGATATGGACGATACCGTGTGCGTCACAAAAAAACTGTCGCCACGACTTTGTTGGCCAATAAACCCACTTTTTGGCCTTTCTCGGCTTCGATTTTCGATTGTGGCACCATCTGTTTCATTTTTCAAGGACTTTTCCCATTTCCCTCGTACTAATACATTAAAAGATGCAACTTCCAAGGTGAAGTGGATATTGGGATGTGATGGATTTAAATGGTTAACGAAAGGAACAAGATTTTCACTGTCATGTTGTCAAAAGTGTCATCTACATATCCAAACCAATATTTGGGTTTGAGAACAGGAGAGTCAGTAGCATCTTACTCAAAAGCTGCGATGAAGATATTAGCTATCACCGGAGAAAGTGAGGAGCCCATGGTAGCACCATTGGTATGCTTGCTATCCTACAGAAGAAAAAATGTGAAAAAAAAACAAAATCAATTGACGGGAGTAAGTTCCATTGAAATATTTTTGATCGATAACAATTGAGAAATATTGGAAAGAGCGATTTGCTCGTCAGCTTCGACTTTGAATAGCTTGTACCAATATTCCTAACATTAGTAAGAAGCGATTCAATGTCGAAGTTGACGAGCAAATCGCCTGTGCCAACATTTCGGGTTTGAAGTTTCCAAACGAACTGAAAGGAATTTGAAATAAAATGATTGGAATTCCTATAAGAGCTTTGGGGGCAGATGAGAGATAAAGAGAGTTTATAAGTAGGAGATCCGACTATTGGTCTTGAGGAACTGAAGGTTTATGCATTTTAGGCAAACCATATAGCCGGAGCTCCAGGAACCACGAGACATAAGACATTGCTTATCTGGATCAGGAAGGGAAGAATGATGGTTGATTTGTGAAACTGAACCTTCCACAGAGTAGGTGGGACCTGTTGATATGGATTTATAGGAATCAGTTTGTTACGAAAATCTGAACGATTCATGACAGCAAAGTTTCCTTTATCAGTTTTTAAAACAACTAAGTCGTGATTAGATTGGAGGGAATTAAGAGCTTTGATCATAAAGGTGGGGCAATTTGCCTTAGAATTGTTTCGTCTGCTGCGGGATGGGGAACTTTATGAAGGGATGCAGCAGAAATAATGGATGTTGTAGGGATGTCTTTGGGGAAGAAAACAAAATTAGGACCTTTGGATATAACTGATTGTTCCGCTTCGGAATGGATGATAAATTAACCACAGTGTTGTCGAGAAGGATTGATCTGGGAGTTTCGGTGAGGGCTTTGGGAGTAGAAGAAAGAAGCTTATTGAATTTTTGGATATGACTTTTGGAATTGAGAGTATGCATTTGATTAGCTTGATCGAGAGTGTAAAGTGAAGGTCTATGATTGATCAAATTGATTTCGCCTCTAGTAAGCTTAATTATTCTTATTTTTTAAGATTAGCTATCAGCAGAAGTCTACTATTCAAGATGATAAAGTTGGGGGGTCTTGTGTTTTGTACCATAAAATCGCACGCCTCACATCTACATACACGACCAAATAATCTCGGTTCAATTGGCGTCGATTATAAAAAGTCGTAGGAAAATCAGTACAAAATTACATAACAGATGAACTGATAGTTGATCGAAATAATGACCCTTATCCACTAAACATATCATTAAAATACTAAGGAGCTATAAGCTTCCAAGTAGCCATCATCAGAGTAAACCCACTTTACTCTGATGAGAGCTGCTTGGCAGCTTAAAGGCCCTTAGTACTTTAATAGTATTTTTAGTGAATAAGGGTGATTATTTCGTACCTATTATTGTTATAGTGTCAGTTGTGAACTCTTTTAGTGTATTGATAGTTGCTTATTGATAATATTGGTAAATTATGAAATATCTCGTGCGAGCTGCGTTAATAACAAATGGTACGTCTGGCATGATGAACAATTGAGATAGTCGGGTGCCGGGTGCAAGCATACATGAATAATTAGCGGGTTTATCGTGGTCTTTTCATTTTCCGGTGACTGTCTGATATAAGTTCTCCGTGGTGCAAATAGCACACGTGCCCGGATGTTGAAAGAGGGTTAGTCGCCAACACAATCGCATTTAAATGGAGTTGTTCCAAATATTTCACACAAATCAGTAAATAATTCGAGTTTAAGGTCACGACTTGAATATTGGAACACAAATTGACATTTGTATAACAATGTATTGACAATTGTTTCACCACACAGTGGCTATACATAGGGGCGGATGGGCATAGCAAAGCATATAATTGAGATCGGGTTCCAGAGAATGTGTTGACAATCTTATTTATATATAAACTTTTCGGGAAATAGGTCACACTAACACATATGCTTATTAATTTGGTCTTTACGTACGTTTCGGTCTCACGACCATCATCTGAAGACGTATAACTGTATATTAACGTGATTTCTTAAGACTAGTTATATCACCACAAGACGTCCTTATCCCACTAATTTAACAACAACACAACTAATGTTTTAATTATATAAATTAAGAAATCGCTGCTTAAGCAATATTCTTAAAAGCTCTATATTTATATCGAATCACAGTATGTAATACGACTAAAGAACTGAAATAAGAATATAACGTTCGAGGATTCACTTTCGAACCAGATGTTGAAGATTTATGAGGTAATAGAAGAAGGTTGTCAAACCTTATTAGAAGTATCACATTTGAGCATTGTACCTAAAATATACTTTTAACATTATAAAGACTCATGTAGGAATTTGCAAGGGTTTTTTTAATTTCATTTTTAAATAATATATTCGTGATCACTGATCAGCGACCCTAAAGCCTATTTTCGATGCATTTCGCATGCAATTGGGTCAATGTGCCTCAGTTGTCGTAGTGCACCAGGGTGACCTGTGCACCAGGTACATTGGAGACTTTTTTAAACATCATATTCATATTCAGCGACCTCCAAAAACCCCCGAGTAACAAATTTAGATTAATTTTGGGGAATATTCATTAGTTAATAAAGCTTTTAAAACTGATTAGTATGTAAATTTGTTTTATTCACATTTTATCCTTCAATTCAAATTTTGACATTGAATATGTTTTAAGTTTTCTAGTATGGGCCCGAATTCGTGAAAAGTGTCACTGTTGCATTTGCCACATGAAGTAGACGCGTACTAATAGATCGAGCGGTACGACTAATGCCGAGCGTCTGATCGTTGTTTATGTTTGATAAAGTCACATCGTTGACGAAACGCGTTTTACTTTTGTAATAGCTCATTCTGTGCATGCCACTGTGTGGTGAATCGATTGTTAATACATTGTTATTAAAGAGTAAATGCGTGTTTCATTTTCAATTTCTTATTTACTTGGTAATATATCTCTACACCTTGCCATGCTCTTAACGAACATAATTCATTTCGATTCAAAATTGATGGAAATGAGATATGAAGAAAGATTCGGAAGTTTGAAAAAAGACTAAGGGTGAATTTAGCGAGATCGAAAACAACAGTGGTAATGGCAAAGCCGGTAATAATTACGACATATGTCAGAAAATCGAAGAAAACCACAGGGGAGAAATCCTGCGGCTGTACCGGGGCATAACACAATGAATAATTGTGTGCTTCAAATTATAGTCCTGCGTTTCGGTTGCCAGAAAAGCACCGCTATCGCACTGAGCCGAGTGCGCGACTTGGGGCTGTCAGAGCTGTCACCCCGCCTGCCATTGTTGAGAACCGGAAAGAATCAAAGAATACCCAGAAACAACGACTAACCCCTCAGCGAATATGTACACAAGCTTCTGCCACTTTATTAGAACGCTAGATCACCGTTATTCTCGTCCAGATTTCATTTATGTTTTCCTCAACGATAGAAACACTGTACCACGTATCACGTTTTCGATTAGATGGATACAAACACAAGTTCCAGTAGAGCTGGATAAAATCTGGCGTTATTAATGTAATAACATCATGCAAAATTGTTCATTAAATAGGTACTGGTCCAAAATTTGCAATTATGTTTCAAAAAATATCGAAAACAGGTGAAAAAGTACTGCACGTTTGAGCAAAACAACATTTTTTCGAAACTTTTGAGGAGAAAACCACTATCACGTATTTTCCTAAATTAAGATAGTGTGCACATTCAGGATGGAGACACCCTCGTAACTTTTGTATTTATAACTCGATTTTAAAAAACAAAGTGTCAAAAGACAGAGGAAAAATCTATTCATGCTGTAACAATTGTTTCCAATGTCAAAATTGGTGAAAACAGAGCAGGGCGATTTTTTTGGAAAACAAATAAGCATGACACTGATTCGGCTTTCTTCAAAATGGTTACATACCATTTTGTATAATTTAATTTTTCTCAGAAACTCTCTCCACGCGTTTATTGAAATTTCAACGTCCCAAGTCCTTCAAAGTTTATCCTAATCTCTCTTAAACTAGATACCTTTTAAAATTGAATAGAATCAGCAATACGTGATTAAAATTCATTCTAAACTCAAATAAAATAACTGTCTAAAGTTCGATTTTCACTAATTTAATAAATAACGAATTCCGATTTATCTTCAACTGAGGGTAACCGCTTTTTGCATTATTATCCCCAAATAGTATTTAAACAGACACATTTTTATTTCTATTTTAGCTCACTCTAATGATGGCCACTTGGTACTTTAACAGTATTTTTAGTGGATAAGGTTGATTATTATGTACTTATTAGGAAATAACTTATTCAATCAGTTTGTGTATTTCTTGATGTACGTAAAAATTTATTTAAAATCTCCAGGTTTGAAAATGGATTCCATGTTGTTTGATTTGGTGCTAATATGCAATATTATTTCATTCTCATCGGCTTGGACTTTAACATATTGGTCATTCTTCGTAACCTCACTTATTTACATGATTTGGTCATTTGAAAACACTACCTTTGAGTTCAATAGCGAAGTTGATTTCCCCTCAAGAACATTATTTTTAGAGCTGTAGGTCCCACCTACTATGATTTTTCAAAAGTAGAATAAATTAAGTATTCAGATGGTGGATATAGACTTTTCAAGGTTTAACTTTTGTAATAGAAGTAACATCTTCATAGATTTAAATTGAAGAGGATGTTTCCTGCTCCACTTATTGAATAATAACTTCCCAATCAACGTTAGCTGAGCATCATGGCATAGACTGTGGAATGAATATAATTGAAAAAGATTTAGGTGAAGAACTTCTACAGGCACTTTAGACGAAGAACTCTTGTAATAATATACTCTGCTGCAGAACAATTTCTCAAGATCCTAGTAATAATTCATAAGAACACAAGCTAGATACTTATAAACCAATTACCACAAATTAAATGCAATGTTGTCTTTATTTGAAGGCGGTGAGCGCATGGTCATATCATCATATGATTGATAGCAACTGTAATAAATAAAATGTGTTACATCTTTCATCTGAAAACTACCGCATTTCAAATTGCCAATTAACTAGCCTTGATTGAAATCATAATAATAATATATTTCAATGTTACCCTAGTATGGAACTCGATATTCTTAACATTCTAACGCATTCAGATGCTAACTGAAATCCATTCATTCGAATATTTCGATGGAGTAAATACGCATGAATATATCTGTAAGCGAAATAAATTTCAATATCTGAAGTATGAAATGCAGGGGTAAGAATTGACGCTATGCATTCGGAATTATGCATATGGAAAACGATTTGGAAAGAATAATGCAGAAATGAGGGCGGTACATCCTAAGAAATCGTTTACGACAAACACACGCTGCGTGCTTTTACAAATTGCACCATCTATTTAAACAGTTTTGGGGTCAATCAACTTGGCTTTCCCTCTAATAGTTGATTTTAATCAACAAACGATCACGCATTCGTTCAACATTCTTACTTCTTATACAACAATATTGCAGTGAATGTTTATAATATCACGTTTTTATCTGCCAGTTAAATTATTCAGCTTCTTCGATTGTATTTCATAATAATTGCTCTTCAGATCTTCAGCCAAATAAACAAACTTTGAAATAATGATCTGTTCTTTACATGCTCAGCTGTCTGTATAGGTTAATGCTCAACAAATCAATCAATCAATCAAAGCGAGGGCGAAGTCCTGAGTACTTAGACTATTTGATTGGGTCTATTGTGGGCCCCTTGAAACAAAACTCAGTCCAGCAGGCCTCAGACAATGCCAGAAGCTATAATTCTGAAGGACTGATGTCTTTTATGGCCTCAGGCGGTATGTATGCCGTTCCAAGGTGTTGTAATCTAAGAGAAGCCAGTACTAGGATATGAGAGGCAGTTTCCTCTATTACAAGCTGGGTCATCAACGAAGTCCATTAAGGTTAGATGTCTATTCAAATGACAGTGACCTGTAAGAAGTCCTGTCACCAGTTTGATGCCTCTTCTGTTCATATAGAGAAGGATTTTAGAGCGTTTGGGCGAGAGCTTTGCAATGTGAAGTTTCACCTGCATCATACGGGGGTATCACTCAAAACCGAGAACCAATGTTTATCCAGTAGCTCTCTGAGAGCATGGCGTTCGGTGGTCGATAAAATTCTGATCGCTGGATCGGGGCACCGTTTGGTCAATTCATCGCCCACTTTGTTTCCTTTTACGCCAGAGTGGACGGGTACCCAAACTAGCTGAAGTTTGTTCCTTCTGGCTATTCAGTCAGGATCGCTTGGCACTCCCAAACAAGCCTAGAAGTCGTTGTATAGGTGCCCAGTGCCACTCGGCTGTTGGTGCAGATATAAATTCGCCTAGTTCGGTTGCCTAGTCTTAGGTTTGCCAGGGCACAGGTCCAGAGCACCCAGGGAAATTTAAAGTTCACCCTGGGTGAGCACGAGTAAACTCCGGCTACGCTAGACTCGCCAGCCTTAGACCGGTCTGTGAACCACACGAGTCCCCCTGACGGAAGTGGTCCAGAGTTCTTGTTCTTCCAGTCTGTCCTCTGGGTTATAAGCACGTCTGGCGTTTGTCACCTGACAGCAGGCGCAATCGCACCCTGCTTCAGTTGGAAGATCCAGCAGCTTTCACCAGCCCCAACCAGCTACGGCACTTTGGTCACCGTGAAGATATTGTATTTTCGCTTAGATGGATCTTTGAAGGGTTACTAGATGAACATTAAATTTTTGTGATTGGTCATGTACAGTCATCATAAGTCAATCTTTTTCATTTATTACTAGGCTATATGTATGTTTGATAGAGCTAGAATCCAAATTGAATTAGAGAATTTGCAAATTTGCAAGTAAACTAAAACACAATTCAGACTCCAACAGATAGAACAGTATAAGATGAAAAAAATATATAGCAATAACATTGCGATATATATGAAAATTAATAAAAAAATTTGTGATTTAGCAAGAGGTGCAAAATATATTAAGAGGTCCCTGTACTGAGCGTAAGCGAGGCCAAGTTGATGTATTGGAGAGTAGAAAACAATTCGGGTACGAGGGATCCGAGTCTAGGTCTGCAAGTAAGCCTGGACTATCAACCATACCATTCATAAGTTTGTACAGGAATAACACAGCTGGGTTTAACGCTGTCTTTCCAGGCTAACAAGAACTAACCTTTCCAGCAGTCAATCATGAGGGTTCCTCTAATGGGATGAAAACCTTCGACTCGATGAGAGAGCCACTTCTCAATTCACGCTCAATCGTACCAATGCCCCCAGCAGTAGAGATGGAGGCAACACCATTCAGGGTATCTCGAAATATGAAGCCCATAGAGTACATTTACATTGAAGGACAATTGTGAATTAAACGTAACTCTAAGATCCTACATACTTGCGGCAGAACATGTATGAAAATAACTGCAACTGCAAACCCAGTATTTTCATATAATCCTCTTTCAAAAGATGAAGCTACGTCAACAGTTGATCTATGACGAATCACGGAATCACATAAGCTTAAAGTTTACCATCTATAAGCCCATAGAATGTTCGTTTTATAAACCTTTGACGGTGGGCAAAGGCTTTAGCTTAAACAGCCACCTCATGTGCAATTTTTCTGTTTATTAATCTTAAAAGCACTATATGTGAAATAATCTTTGATTGACAATTTCATCCAATTGGGAAAAGAAATTGAATTCTCTTGAACCTTGAAGAAACTTTCTTTCAAGTCGTTATAATATGTTTCAAATTCTGTGCAGAAGTTGAAATCTGGTCATTGTCATGGCATTCGGCGGTACAATAAAACATCTGACGAATATCTAGCATGGCATATATGAAAGTTAATGATAGCATTGCATACTGCAGATGTAAAAAATTGTCGTATCTGAAGGAAGTGATTTGTAAGGCAGAGATCATGTAACATCGCATACTTAAGCCTGCATGCAATGAAAGCTTTGTTAGACGCGTGTCGCGTAGTCTAACCCACAATAGAAAACGGAAAGAGTGCTTTACCGGAAGACGGTGCAGATGCTCGTGCTAGCTTATTGTGCGGTCTCCATTGCATATCAAAACACCTACAATCACAATGAAAACATCTTGAGAGCTGCCACTCGCCCTGTCTACCGAACTACTCCACTTATTCAATATTGAAATTACAGGGCAGGCAAATCATCGAGGGTATTATTATATCATTTTGACATCTGTCTTCGACTACAAGTACTAACAGTTTAAGAGGTAAATCAGTATTAATTGGAATTCAAATTGTAGAGATGTGAGAATGATCCTCTTCAGCTTTCCATTGACATTTATTCGATATAATGTTGACGGAGATTAACATAACATAAATAACGTTGAATTTCATTTATGTATCAATAATAGATCAATACGTAATTAAGGCCAGAAATAAATTGAGAAATTCATTGGTATAAGAGCAGGTTACTACTGTAAAACTTGGTTTTTTATTCTGTGCCAAGAGTTACTTTACATCCCGGCAGCTCCTCATAATCTACAAAGCACAGATTCGACCTGTCCTGGTGAACTGTTCACATGTTTCGAGTTCAGCTCCCAAACATACGCTGAAGCTCTTGGATTCTATCCAGAAGAGAACTATTCGTCTGATTGATGATGCCATCACACTTACGAATTTATTGACCTCTCTAGAACATCGTAAAAAGGTGGGAAATCTCCCCCTTTTCTATAGATATTTCCATGATAGGTGTTTATCAAAAATCTCGTATGCTATTCCACCACGAGAGATTCCAGGTAGACTAGACGAGCTCAAGCTAGTCACCTCTTCATTGTCAAGCGAATTTCTATCAAACGGCGAAGTTGTGGAACTCTTTGCCTAATGAGGTCTGTCCTTATGCTTATACCTTCCAAACCTTTAAGAAAAATACATTCCTCTCCCATAATTCCACCGCTGGCTCACACGATGTTCTTCTGTACACGTTTTCCTCTCGTGTAGTCAAATTGTAGTAAAAATATAAGTGTTTTAAAAATGAAAGCTTCTTAATGATTTGCAGATTTCGAAAAATAACTACTTGGCCCAATAAATTTTGACTTAGCTTCAATGAAAGTGAAGACAAACCATTCCAACATTCAAAGGGAAACCCAAACATAGTTCTAGATCAATTCGTATCTAAGTGGCTTCTCATTTTTCCATTCGAACATTTTGGAAGTAACAAAGAAATAATTTCTGGGAACCTGCTTATCTACATGAAAATTATTAAAGCAGTTATTATGGATCCAATGAGAATGTCATGATGAACAGCGTTTTGAGGGGTGTTGGTGATTGTTTGTCCGTGAACAGTGGGAACTGTTGCTATAATAGCAAGATTTCTTCGGAATGCCATGCTACATTTTCTTGTGAAATTGGAATTTTCAAATGGATTAAGACTGTCTCTTGTAGAAATGTACAGTCGCAAATTGGTAGTTGATAGTACCTAGAAATGTCTGTTTTCGGGATGGCCAGTCCTTGAGCGGACAATTTTAGTTTTTCTTCTAACAATAGTAAATCGTGTTGTAAAGTGGCAGGCTCTAAAATAATTACAGGTATTTGATGTTGTTTACATGAATTAATTATGCTCTGACGTTTAATTGTTCTAGTGAGTTGAATTATTTTGTTGAGATTTGAAAATGAATGTGATAAACTTGAAAATATTAACTCATCTTGTTCTTCTGCTATTGTATTATAAGTAATTCTTTGATTATTTATGAAATTTTCTAAAATATGAATATGAGCTTCAGTTTGTTTAAAATTTTTTGCAACAACCTGCTCATAAGCCTTGAACTTTTTTGAGTTTTCAGTGATCTGTTTTATTGATCCTAACAATTCTTTATTCAGTTTGAATAAATTTGCCCTTAATCTGTTTTCATTTGTAACTAGAGAGTCTAGTTTATGTTGAGTTGCCACACCACAACATCATGATAAACCTTCACCTAAGAAATCTAGGAAACGTTTCCTTTTTGTTTTGTACAGTTTTGGAGTACAGTTCTTGAGAATTTCAGTCTTTTCGAGCATTATAAATTCAACTTCGTAAGGCTTTCATAAATCATCCATTTTTAGTGAAAATGCACATAAATCCTGATTAATTGATGGGTGATGGCAAGTTGTCTGTGTTGGTTTAGAAAGGATTATTTTTTCTTCGAACCATTGGGTTTCGTAAGTTAATGGTATCGTTGCTTCATAACTAATTGTTTCTGGTAGGTTTTTCCAAAACGCCCCTGCCGATACTTCGATGGTTTCGGTATGCACTTCTGTGATAAGTAGTAGAATTATAGCTGAATAGCTGTGACAATAATACTTTAGTTTTGTATTCATTTCAATCATTCCTAGTTTTTATTAGAATGTGTATCGTTCATTTATCCAATTGAATAAAATGAAAATACCATATCCTCCCTCTATATGGATCAAAAATAATGTGAAATTAACTGCTTTGATACAAGTAGGTAATTAGTTAAAATGTAAGTTGCACATACAATGTATTTGTAATCTGTGGATACAATGAAAAAAAAATATTTTTTTTTATAATATGTAAAATGAATATTATTATGCTTATTTATTCTAGTTATTATTCGATATGTACATTTCCTTAATTTTTAATTATACTATTTAAAGTAGTGAATTTATTTAAAAAGTTAATATATAGATTATTATTTAAGTTAGGGTTGAGGGTGGGTATTTCATTTTACTGGGGTTGGTACGTTTTCGGTTTTAATTGTTTCTTCATGTGACACTGGAGGTGTCCAAGGGTTGTAATATGGTAGAATTCTACTAACATGAACTATTTCTTTTTTAGATTTGTTTGATGGACCTTTCTGAATTTCATAATCTACATCTGAAATTTTTCTAGTTATGTAGTATGGCCCAAAATATTTTAAAAGTACTTTTTCACTTCTGCCTATTTTTCTAATAGGGGTGAAAACTTTAACTTGGTCCCCTAGAACAAATTCAACATGACGATGAGATTGGTCATATCTTTGTTGTTTTCTCGTATTGAAACGAAATTTGATTTTTCTTAAAGGGTGTTCGCCACCGAATTCTTTACAGAGTTCTCCCGATATCTGCTCCCAAATTTTATTATTGTTAGCTGGTTTAGCTATATATCTAGCATACCAGTTAATAGCTGCTCCTTCTAGAAAGCTGCCCAAATAATTTATTTTCTATGCATCATTCCAGCCATTTGCTGAAGCTGAACGTTCATAACTTCTAATAAAAGTTATGGGGTTGCTTGTGCATGGGTTGAATAAAGGTAGTGACAAAAATGTAGGTACTGTAGGTGACCTACCAGCAGTTGTTGCATCTGCCAGTGTTATGTTGTGAGCCTTTTTGCGTATTGGTCATTCAAAAAGTAATTGTTGCCTCGTGGATCCAGTAGGTGCTTCTAATGTATTTAGTCTAACAACTGTGTGTAACCCAGCTTCTTCTTGCCAAAGAGTAGTATGTGAAGGACTATCAAAGTCAATTATGCTTAAGTCACCTAAGCCGCTAATTAAGTCGGTTAGGGTAGATGATGTTGATTTAGTAAGGTTTCTGTGTGTTATGAAGGCATTTCCAAGTATTTCTGTACTGCGAAAGTTAGGTTCAAAATGTGTGTCTGTTTTATCTTCGACAGTTAACTTTAATCTAATGTCTGTATTTTTTGCTTTAGCTCTTGTCAAAGGTTTCTTATTTGACATATCAAACAGTCAGTAGTCATAGGCTTGTTGAAAATATATACAAAAAACAAAAACTTAAAGAAATGTTCTGTCGGATATCCCAGCATATTGTTTGAAAATGTAGATAATATTAACTGAACAATAATGTTTCAATTATGTGAAACAATGATGATAGTAGAAAGGTAAATTACACTGTATATACAGGGTGTCCTCGAACTGCGTGGCCAAAATAAAACCGAAGATTCATTGATTCGAAAAAAATTTGATGAGCCTTCCTACTTTTGCCTCAAGTGTCTTGTTCAGCCGGCAGAGGGCTTCAAAGTTACAAAAATAATTTTGTTTTTTTCGGTATAACTTGAGAACGTGATGGAGGACTTCTACAATATCTGGCGGGTGAGTTACTGTCAATAATAGCCGTTTTTGAGAGCGGAGTACAGAGCCTTAGAGACCATAGAAATGGCTCAAACTTGAGGATGTAACGGGAAAAGTGTCCAGAACTTTTTTGTGGTCAATGTAATTCACTCGATATTTTTTATGTAGATAGCTTATCTAATTTGAAAACTTTTCTTACTCTTAGAAAATTTTGATAAAATCAACGGATTAGCTTGAAAAAATTAATTTTTGATCTCTGCAATTTTGGCTTACTAATTTTACTTGATTAAAATACCTTAATTGCCTTTGCTTTTCTAATGTCATTTTGGCATTTGGAGAATTTATTCTCAAAACTGTCAGTTTTTACTTTGCTTTCCGTGAAAATTTTATAAAATTATGGCTCAAAATTTCACTAACACTGAAATGGTTGATATGTTATTGATTTATGGACTTTGTCGTTGCAATGGCCGGAGAAGTATACAAGTTTATAGGGAAAGATATCCGCACCGCAGAATTCCAAATCGGCAAACCTTTGCTAATATCGAGAGGCGACTTCGCGAAACTGGCAGATTTGAAGCAAATCGCAGAGAAACTGGACGCAGACGGACAAGAAGGACGTTAGAGCTCGAAGAAGAGATACTGGAAGCGGTTGAAACTGAACCTAGGATAAGCACACGACGTTTGGGACTTCGTATTGGAGCCTCAAAATCATTAGTTCATAATGTACTGGAAGGAGAACTGTTTGTTGTATCCCTATCATATTAAAACAGTTCAAGACTTATTGCCCATGGATCCAGGTCATCGGCTAGATTTCTGTCGGTTTATTTTCCAAAGACAAAACGCAAACTCCAATTTTTGTAGAAGAATTCTGTTCACGGACGAAGCTAGTTTCACGAGATGTGGTCTTTTCAACCTCCATAATGAACATTTCTATGCTGATGAAAATGCTCATGGAACGGAAGTTACACAATTTCAGAATCAAACTAAAATCAATGTTTGGGTTGGAATTGTGGATAACTTTATTATTGGTCCTACCGTTATACCCGATCGATTGAACGGGGAGAACTACTTGAACTTTTTGGAACAAAGGCTACCTGAACTGTTGGAAGACTTGCCCTTACACATTCGTCGTGACCTTTGGTTTATGCATGATGGTGCACCTCCTCATTTCACATTAGCTGTGAGGCGACATTTGAATGCGGAATATCCAGATCGCTGGATAGGTAGAGGACACGATGCACCAGTGAACTGGCCGGCCCGCTCCCCAGATTTGACGCCCTGCGATTTAAATTTAAATTTAGCATTTGTTTTTCCTAAATAATCACATCGTTTCCCCATTTCTATTGTTTTTATTATTCGTGTTTTACCGAGATATTAACCATTTCAGTGTTAGTGAAATTTTGAGCAATAATTTTATAAAATTTTTAGGGAAAGCAAAGTAAAAACTGACAGTTTTGAGAATAAATTCTCCAAATGCCAAAATGACATTAGAAAAGCAAAGGCAACTAAGGTATTTTAATCAAGTAAAATTAGTAAGCCAAAATTGCAGAGACTCGAAAATTATTTTTTTCAAGCTAATCCGTTGATTTTATCAAAATTTTCTAAGAGTATAAAAACTTTTCAAATTAGATAAGCTATCTACATAAAAAATATCGAGTGAATTACATTGACCACAAAAAAGTTCTGGACACTTTTCCCGTTACATCCTCAAGTTTGAGCCATTTCTATGGTCTCTAAGGCTCTGTGCTCCGCTCTCAAAAACGGCTATTATTGACAGTAACTCACCTGCCAGATATTGTAAAAGTCCTCCATCACGTTCTCAAGTTATACCGAAAAAACAAAATTATTTTTGTAACTTTGAAGCCCTCTACCGGCTAAACAAGACACTTGAGGCAAAAGTAAAAATGCTCATCAAATTTTTTTCGAATTAAAGAATCTTCGGTTTTATTTTGGCCACGCAGTTCGAGGACACCCTGTATGTACGTAGAAAATGGAAAAGTGACAAAATATGTATAAAATAAAAATTAATGAATGGAAATGGTTTGAAGTAAGTTTTGTAATAAGATAATACTTTGAAATAAAATATCTGAAAGATTATAATAGGAATGAAAATGATTTACAATATTGAAGGAAAATAAAGATTGGTAATAATTGAATTTGGTAAAATCGGAAACGTGCCAATTTGTTTCTGACGCTTAGGAGAGCCGTGAAAGCAACTTCCAATAAAGGCGAGTTTTCATCTCTAGCTACAATGTAGTCTAGTAAATACAAACAAACGTTGGCTTAGAGATAAATAAGTAGAAGCATTTGCATAATTTCGTGTTCATCTGGACACCAAATAAAATTATCTGGACTTAAGTAGAAGTTACTCTGACAAATAGAACCAAACCTATGGGGTATTGAACATAAATAGTTTCGTACATTTTCCTTAATATCTCTCCAATTGCATCTGAAATATTGTTTTCAATTGGTAAAGATGAACGTTTATTACACTATTACCTTTCATCCTGAATTCATCGGGTTAGGTAATTTTGTCACTAAAGTAAGAAAGGTACTAATCCTGTATTTTTGCCACCGTACTCAACCAAAGGGTTGCCGTTAATTCGACCTGTATTCTCGTCGCCATCCTGGAGAGTCGGAATAAAATAGACATTTTAGAATAAAATTATGCATTCGGCAATTCAATTCAATTTTGAGGAATTCCTAATACGTTATACATTTGCAAATTGAAATGTCACTCAACTCATCTCTTTATTTTGATACATTGTTATTTTTTACTACAAATTGAATTTTAACATATGTGTATATTGGAAACATTCAGATAAGCTAAAACAATTGCCACCCCTAAATATCTCTCCAGACCAATAGCTCTCTTCCGAACAGAATGTTAATCTTCAGTATATGTTTGGGAGCTGAACTCCGAACGTGTGAACAGTACTTGAGGGCAGGTCAAATCTGTGCTTTGTAGATTATCAGGAGCTATTGCAGTATAAAGTAGGTCTTGGCATGGAATAGAATACCAAGTTCCTGAGCAGTTTTCGCGATGGACATTGCATCATCGTCACATGACAGGGTGCTGTTGGTGGTGATATCCAGCATAGATAGTGAGGACTTCAAAGGAATAGTTTTTATTAACATCACCATATTAGGGATTGTAGGATCCACCTTCCTGGAGAAAAGTTGAGTGTTGGGTGCATCAAGCTCTCGTACATTATCAGATCCCCATTTCAAAATTCTTGCCAGATGTTTATTTATTGCGTCGACATGTATGTCTCCTGACCATTGGTAAAGTTACTAACGGTGTCTTTCTTTTTGGTCCAGCAAAAATTATCAATATATTAATTACTAAACGATTCTGAATAGTTGTATAATACAACATTTTGGGCAAATACAACTTTCTCATAAATCCATCAGGGCGATAAATGAAATGAGATGTCATTTGGGTATGTTGTTAAGGCGATTACGAAGATATAAACATGGAAATGAAGTTGTTGATCCTGTCACTGAAAATCTATCTGAAACCGCCCCCGTTTGATTGCTGTAATAAGTGACAATGGATATTATCGGGGTGAACGCTCAATTCTGCTGAGCAGCGGGCGAGGGGAAAGAGGAGTTAATCACGGTCAATTAACGGCAGATTCAGGAGGTATCTGTACATGGCGCGATCTGGCGATGGCATTGTAAGCCCCCGTTGAGCTCTAACGGGCTTGCAGGGTTGCACTGGCGATTTAACGCCTGATCCCCATAGCTCGGTTGGATTTCAATTTGGAATAATATGAAAACGATCCATCAACATTTTCTATAGAAGATCTTAGATGAAGTGCTATGTTTCTTAAGTGAAATAGTAAACAAGTAAGACGGCAATTGTTTCATTTTGCTTTCGTCAGCCTTAAATATTGTTATAAGACTCCCGTCGTTTGTTAAAATTATCAATTTTGAAATTGTGTAACGTACCTGGAGAATGATCGCGAACAAGTAAATGAAGCAATTCGACCTTGGTCGAATGATCATCGGGCAAAACTAAGATCTGACACAAGGAAGCTGTTCAAGGGAACCAATTGGAGATTGACAGGGCTACATCGAGAAACTTACTGCCTACTATAAATAAATAAGGTAAGCTAAGAGCTTCAGAAAATGATGTGAAGATATCGACTCTACACAGGCTGTGGCGATAACGCAATAGCATCAAGGAAACCAGATGATAGAGTGAGAAGGAATTGATAATTTTTTTCATCATTTTAGTTCCACTCCTCAGCTCTATGTGTCCAGGCCAAAATTTTGTATGGAATATTGACCAATTATTGTAGATGACCGGCAATAAAGCTTTCGCTAGCGGAGATCAATAGGAGACCTGGCTTACGTAACACATGCATGGCAGAAATCTATTGAAAAATATGGGGAATCTCTAGCTGCATCATTGGATATCTCCAAAACATTTGGCCGAGTCTGGCACCAAAGCCTTCTTGGAAAACTTCCGTCATATGATTTGCCACCTCAACTTTGTGGCTTACTATCGAGTTTTCTCTCTGATAGATCATTCCATGTGAAACAATGGCTATGAACGCTATTAACTATCTGTTGGAAGTGACCACCTGTCCCGTTCACAGCTTTCCAGATGATAGTAAGCTTCATACCGCTTTCTCATCTATAACCTCTATACCATCCAACGAAGCCAAAGTAGCGAGACAGGGGCAGGTTCATGCGATTAATGGAGGCCAGGATACGATTTTATCTTATCCAGAAAGGCCTATCCCACAATCTCAAAAGGGGACAACTATTGCTATGAGGTCTTCCATATCCATGCTCGGAATCTCCAGCAACAGCACCATCTCATGGTAATATCGTGTGAGGTCCACCGCTTAATTTAAACTTGGTTTTCTATTCCGTGCCAAGAGCCACTTTACATCCCATCAGCTTCTCATAATCTACAAAGCACAGATTCGACGTTGAAAAGCTCGAGACCTGCCGAACTTCTTCCTACCAGGCTTCAATTTCCTATCGAACCTCCAAACCTTCAAGAAAAATTTTCTCCCAACACTCCACCGCTGATTCACACAATGTATTTCGAACATTACAGATTTTCTTCTCGTGTAGTCAAAGTATAGAAAAAAAAGCCCTTGCGCATAAGCATTCAATTCCAAGTCAAAGTATCATTGATCAGGGAAGAACAATATGACCAAACAATGTTCTGGGGCGGTAGAGATGAACAAAATGACAAATAAGGTACATTTTCTTTAGTTCAAATTCCCTGGTTATGATGAGTTTGTCTCCTGGCGTCAGTAATTTTAAAGATAGACAGTTTGTTATAATGAAAATAATTTTGAAAACCAAAACGTAGAATTTGCAGATACGGTCCTGTAAAATATCTCACTGTGATACACAACTTCACAAATCTGGCGTTCGACCACAGTGCGATCATTTCAATCAGCGCAAACTCAACTAATTCCCCGATTTCCAAATGGATTACACGCCCTTATCTTTTATATCTGCACAGGGTGGATCGGAAATGGATTTATTAATTACTGTTTACACCAAGTAGGGATGTTTTCAACAAATAATTGACCAAATGTCAATATTACTTGATAGAATATTATTTCAAATTGTCAATATAAGCTCCATTCCCACTGAAAATTAATTCAATTTTATAGTACACAATAATGTTCTGTTGAAAATATACATTTTAACGATATTCCAAAATATGACCAACTATTCTTCTTTGTTTCAGTTTTCGTGGGTCGATACAAATTTTAACCAAGATGGCAGCCGAAACATCAACCAACATATTTTCGGAGAAGTCACTCAACAATTCACCTCCACCTCCTTCAAGGACTTTGAATTTTTCAATAGCAAAAATTATGGAACCTGATAACAAACCGGCTAAGAAAATAGATGCTGATAGAACCAATAAACCTGTAAATTTATCTTACACCACACCATTGGAATCGGCTTTCAAAAAGTATGTACCGAACGTACTGCGGTCTCAAGAAATCCTACAACAATATCCCATGGTATATTATCATCCTAGTCAATTGATGTTGGGTTCAGTATCTATTTATCCCAATCCAGACCCCAATTATTTAGCAAATAACCCAGCAGAAATATCTGGACCTATCCAATCCAACAAAACAAGCTCAACAAAGAGGCCTATAAGCCACGTGGAATCCAAGCAGAATTTGAGTCCACCAAATCAACCCAAGCAGAAAAGTTTCGAATGCGGGGAATGTGGAAAAGTGTTCAACGCCCATTACAACTTAACTCGACATATGCCTGTACATACTGGTGCGAGACCTTTCGTCTGCAAAATATGCGGTAAAGGATTCCGTCAGGCTTCCACTTTATGTCGTCATAAAATTATACATACATCTGAAAAACCCCACAAGTGTCATACGTGCGGGAAAGCATTCAATCGATCTTCTACATTAAACACACATGCCAGGATCCATGCCGGTTATAAGCCATTCGTGTGCGAATATTGTGGTAAAGGCTTCCACCAAAAAGGCAATTACAAGAACCACAAACTGACACATAGTGGCGAGAAAGCATATAAATGTGGTGTATGTTCCAAAGCTTTCCATCAAATATATAATTTAACATTCCATATGCATACTCATAATGACAAAAAACCTTTCACGTGTAGGGTTTGTGGCAAAGGTTTCTGTCGAAATTTTGATCTTAAGAAACATATGCGAAAACTACACGAAGGATCTTCCACCAACGACAGTGATTTCATTTCTACTGTACCTACCACTCCTTCAGTGTACTCAGGTGATCGTGAGTTACATCACTTTATTGGCCCGTTTCTATTGCCGCCCTCATCAAGATCCCCAGTTCCAGTATATTCTTCTAAATTGTTATGACTACTATGATTGGGCGTCCGCCAATAATTGACTCTTTGATCTCTTAATTGATGTGCAATATGTGACAAATTTGTGTTCTGGTTTGACGACATTTTTGCTTACACTTGACGATGTATCATATTGTGTATTTAGTATAAAGATATACTCAAGTAAATGTTATTTAATAATACCTATCGTTTTATTTCGCAAATAATTGATCTTTTGTTATCCGTTGCATCTCAAATTTGCATTAGAGAGCCATAACATGGAATTTAATGAGATTTAAGGTGTAACCAACTCAATGCTGAATGATTAAGAGTTTTCACAACGTTCTCTTCCCAAAAACACTAGCTGAGAATGGTGAAATGGGATTGATCTCAACTTGACGGTTACTCAAATGTAAACGTTAGCTTTCCACCTTTAGTTATGACGTAGTATGTAGAAGACATATACCAAAAGTCCAAATATGGCAATTTTACCATGGGAATATATTAAATTGGGATTAAAACAAAACAAATGTGAATGGATATTCATTCAAATTTGTTTTTTACTTCCGCGTTGACAATCTTAGTCACACATAGAACTAATTAAAAGATTATTACCAATTTGAATGGCCACGAATTCAATTATTTCCATATTTCATATGAAACGTATCTCTGATTCTAACCGAAATATTGGTACTACTCACCAGTAGTATTAGAAAACTTTTTAATCATCGTTCAAACGAAACTACAACAATAAAAACACTCATCACTATAACGAATTAGATTTGATAAAATCAATTTTGCATTTGATCAATCAAACGAATCGCGCTCTAAATTCCTCCTGCACCTCCCACCTGATCTTATTTCTGTGTTTGGACCTTATTGAAGGCTCAGATCAAAGTTCTTCGCTTCATATAAATCCAATGTTTGTGCTAACCTAGAGGATATTATCATTATTTCTTTAGGCAGAACGTTTACCTTTTCGGGATGTTCCTTAGTTTCCCATAGAGATAGCATGTTGCTTCTTCAGCAATGCGCTTTTATCGAGATTATATCTCACAGGACAGTGACCAATCGGCAGGTCAGTTATCAGCCTTAGCTCTTGTTTGCTATTTACGATTCACTTGAATCAGCAGCCCCGTCCTAATAGCTGAATGATCGACCAGTTTTTGGTTTGTTATCTTCCGTCAGTTACTGAACTAATTATTGGCCTACCTGTTTGATCAACATATCAGGCATTAGAGAACAGCGATTTATTTCAATTATCAGTTCCGTCTAGTTTTTAGATGAGTGATAGTCAGTTTTTGGTTGTTCCGTATGTTTCTGGCAATACTATCATCGTTCCTACAACATTCTCGTGTCTTGCAACCCATTTGGGTTAAAAGACAAGGAGATGTTGTTGCTTCTGATCAACACTTTGAAAGCCGTTCCAACCGCTAAGAAAAGATATTTGCAATAATTTTGGTTGGTAACATTGGATAAAGAATATTTCCGCTCGAAAGATGATTGGGAAGGAATCTAGGCGAATCTTCAGCCCACATTATCCCAAACCTGCTTTCCCTTTACTCGTCCTTCCAAACTTCGAACCATCAGCATATCAAATTACTAGGTAAGCTTAAGTCTTTACTAAAGAGCTTTATTGTTATTATTATTATTCAAAAATACAAAGAGTTGAGGCAAGACCTATGTAGCTCAAAAAGTAAAACAAAACCTTTGGTGGCAAACTAAGTATAACCAAAATAACAGAGCATTCTAGGATATACAAAGATACCCTATTCAAACTCTCAAAAAATAATCAGCAAATAATAAGGTCCAAAACCCAGTGTAATCTATTTGGAACATGTCAACCGACGATTGACTGACAGCAAAATGGGATAAAGAATTCCAGCGCTGAAATAATAAAATACTAACGTGCACTCTTGTAAAATCTCTCACAAACTAGCTTATATTCATGACTAATAAACACAAATATGTAGAGTATTGTCCATATTATACCGTTCAACTTTTGACTGCAATAAAAGCCTAATTATCCCTCTGGCCATAAAAGGCACCAAATTTACCATTTTTTCATTAACATCAGCATCATTTGCAGAAATTATGATTGTGAAGTAATAGTGAAGGGTAATCTGAAGTGTATGTAAGAAAGAGTAAAGGACCCTAAAAATGCTACGGGTCCAGACGGATTTCCACTTGTCGTTCGCAAGGAATGTGCGCCTGAATTAACACCAGTTTTCTGCAGGTTGTTTACGTTTTCATACAAACTTGGTGTGTTTGCTTTCAGCAGAAAGATAGCTAGAGTTCAACCAATTCCAATAAAAGGAAAGAGACCCTTCCTAATAATTATAGACCCGTTGCACAATTATCTGTGATCTCTAAAGTGATGGAGAAAGCAATCAACGTCGAGCTCATTCAATACCTAGATAGCTCCAAAATCGTAAATGACCAGCAAAATGGCTTTCGTCAGCAGAGATCAACAGAAGACCTGCTTGCCTACTTAACACAGTAGCTACTACTTAGCTGTAGCATTGGATATCCCCAATGCATTTGAGCTTTCTTAGGAAACTTCCGTCATATGATTTAAGCCTCAACTTTGTCGCTTACTATCGAGTTTTCTCTCAGATAGATCACTCCATGTGGTGGTTGACGGAGTATCCTCCGATACACGATCATAACTGTGGGGGATTGAACCCCCTGCTCACCCGTCGTTAGACTCTAGACATGCAACGCAGGGCCCTCTCCTACTTCAACAGCACGCCAACTACACGGCAGAGACCAACGCGTTTATTGGAGAGGAGACGGTCTTTTGAACCATCTGGGCCCCTCTCCTCCTGTCTACTCGTGTTCGTGTCATTTTTAACAGCTTTCGTTTGACGAGTATCCGTCGGCCTCGTATCATCGGCCTACCACATATTATTGCCCTGGCCGCGAATCAATTACCCAGAGAACTGGGATAAGAAGCACAGACACCG
Source organism: Endomychus coccineus (assembly GCA_958510875.1). Lineage (NCBI taxonomy): Eukaryota > Metazoa > Arthropoda > Insecta > Coleoptera > Endomychidae > Endomychus > Endomychus coccineus. The sequence continues at coordinate 33,175,731 of OY294071.1, read as the reverse complement.
GACTTCAGGAGTAAAGCCATGTGGTGCAGCATTTTACCTAAGCAGGGACAGATGTTTTGTTCGCCCCCGGCGGGACTACTTTAGGCGGACCCAGCACGGGCTCTGTTTGCTAGACTTATAGATTGCCCCTTCTGGGCTATAGTGAACTCCACCTCCTCGTGTTACTTGTTTTACCAGGAACGTTTAACGAGTCACCGTTCGGCTTCGTTCAAATAGCCTACCGCATATGTCTACCAAGCCCGTGAATCCATTTCGGCCAGAGTTCTGGGGTAAGAAGGCACGCTATCATGGTTTTAGTGGTGAAAAGTATGTGGTGCACAGTTCAACGGATCTTATGCACGTTGCTTGCTGACTCTACTCCCGGAGTCAATCCGGACCAAATATCAACGCTGGTGTTCCACAGGTACATATCTTGGCACCAACTTTGTTTCTGCTTCATACCAACGATTTGGTACCCTTCATACCGCTTTCTCATCTAGAGCCTCTATACAATCCAATGAAGCCAGAGGAGCGAAACAGAGACAGGTTAATGCAATTAATGGAGATCTGGCAAAGATTTGAAATGGGGATCTGATAATCTAATAGAGTTTAATGCAACGAAAACTCAAGCTTGCAACTTCTCCAGGAAGGCGGATCCCACAATCCCTAATATGATGATGTCAGGTACAACTATTCCTATGGAGACTTCCATATCAATGCTCGGGATCACCACCAACATCACACTCTCATGGGATGATCATGTGAGGCACAATGTAAAAGCCGTTTCACAAAAACTTGCTTTTCTATTCTGTGCCAAGAGTTACTTTACATCCCAGCAGCTCCTCATAATCTACAAAGCACAGATTCGGCCTGTCCTGGAGTACTGTTCACATGTTCACTGAAGTTCTTGGATTCTATCCAGGAGAGAGCTATTGATCTGATTGATGATGTCACACTTACGAATTTATTGACCTCTCTAGAACATCGTAGAAAGGTGGGTCATCTCTTCATTTTCTGTAGATATTTCCATGGTCAGTGTTGATCAGAAATCTCGTGTTATTCAACCACGAGAGATTCCAGGTGGACGGACTAGACGAGCTCTAGCTTAATTTTTCTATCGATTGGCGAAGTCCTGGAAGTCAGCCTAGTGAGATCTTTCCTCATGCCTATAGCCTACAAACCTTCAAGAAAAATTCGAATGCCTAGATCCTTTCCCAACATTCCACCGCTGGCTCACACGATGTTCTTCGAACATTGTAGGTTTTCCTGTCGTATAGTCAAAGTTTAGAAAAAAAAACAAATCCCTGTGGATATGTGGTATACCTCGTTGATAAAGTGACATTTTCCCAAATGAATTAAGATAGCGACATACATGGAGGGAAAATAATTTGCGACGGATACTGAATTACAAATAATACAAATTCATGAATAATAAAAATATTTCAATTTAATGAATCATAATTCATAATATTAATAATTCCAAAGAGAAATTGTAGGCTGATATGTATGAAGGGATAGTTTTAATGAAGAATTGATTGACTAGCTTGAAATAAATTGGCAGATGAGAAGTGCGAATGTAAGAAGAGAAGAGGGGCAGAAGGGAAAGGTTCATTAATTGCTCATCTCCCCTTTATTTGGATCGACACCTTTGGCATTCATAAGCAATCTGGAAACGACGCGTTGTCACTCCACACAAGGATTATCTATCTATAAGCGAAATCCCGCCATTACGGTCGACATGAGTTATCATCATCCTTTCATTGTGATATCACTCTCAAGCCCTTCTGCCGATCGCGCACATGCTTATCATGTTAATCGGTAAATATGCTTTTTAAGCTCTTCCTTACTTCTATTGCTCTCCACTCGTTTGCATAAATGAGATTTAAACTATGACTATATTGAGCTTTCTTATTATAAAAGAAGGGTCTAAACAACGTATTCCAAATTATAAACCTTTCTCAGGTGATTCTTAAAAAATAATCGATCCTTCATAAATGGAACGCATAATTAAAACATTGATATATTTACGTACTCGATTGTTTTACGACCATATTTAGAACACATTCAACTTAATACGATTGGCAGTTTTGAAAAGTCCCTCATTGAAGTCTTTTCAAATGACCTATTGCTTAATAATACCAGATTGATGATGGACTAGTTTCTGGGTTATTATCTTCCATCAATACTGAACTAATCTTAGACTGGCAGTCTAGCGCAGTCGGATTCTATTCGTATTCACCCAGAGCGGAACTTTCAGTTTCCCTATTCCGTTTGCCAGGCCGAGTTTTGTGCAAACCGGACCTGTGCCCTGGAAAACCTGAGACTAAACTACCGAGGTAGGCGGATTTTTATACTGGAGGAACTCTCTCCCAAACGCTCGGAAACCTTCTACCTATGAGTAGAAGAGGGGTGAAACTGGTAACAGGAATTCTCACAGGACACTGTCATCCCTTATGAAATATTGCAAAACACGAAAATTCCAAAAAATTGGGGTAATCGCTGAAATGTGTTCATTTAAATCTCAGAAGGACTCCGATTCAAATTCCAAGTGCATTATCCCTCTACATCATGATTTTGTTAGGGTCATTCTGTATGAGGTTGAGCAGAATTCAGGGTTCCGTCCACTTCCGACACTCTGTAACGTGGTTAATCATAGTCTGAGGTCAGAACTAACGCTAGAATCAAACTTTTCACCTTTGAACATATACTATATTGGTATCTCATTAGACAAAATCGAATTTTTTCCATCCCTACCCCTTATGAAATTTCCCAAAAATCGAACAGTCCAAAAAATTTGACAAATCGCTGAAATTTGTTCAGTTCAATCTCAAAAGATTTTCGATTCAAATTTCAAGTGCATTATCCCCTCTACAACATAATTTTTTTAGGGTCATTGTGTTTGAGATGAGCAGAATTCAGGGTTCTGTGCACTTCCGACACTGTTACGTGGTTAATCATGGTCTGAGGTCAGAACTAACGCTAGAATCTAATTTTTCCCCTTTGAAAATATACTATATCGGTGTTTCATTAGAATCGATGAGGTCGACTAAAATTGAATTTTTTCTATCCCTACCCCTTATGAAATTTCCCAGAAATCGAACAGTCCAAAAAATTTGACAAATCGCTGAAATTTGTTCAGTTCAATCTCAAAAGATTCTCGATTCAAATTTCAAGTGCATTATCCCCTCTACAACATGATTTTTTTAGGGTCATTGTGTATGAGATGAGCAGAATTCAGGGTTCTGTCCACTTCCGACACTGTTACGTGGTTAATCATGGTCTGAGGTCAGAACTAACGCTAGAATCTAATTTTTCCCCTTTGAAAATATACTATATCGGTGTTTCATTAGAATCGATGAGGTCGACTAAAATTGAATTTTTTCTATCCCTACCCCTTATGAAATTTCCCAGAAATCGAACAGTCCAAAAAATTTGACAAATCGCTGAAATTTGTTCAGTTCAATCTCAAAAGATTCTCGATTCAAATTTCAAGTGCATTATCCCCTCTACAACATGATTTTTTTAGGGTCATTGTGTATGAGATGAGCAGAATTCAGGGTTCTGTCCACTTCCGACACTGTTACGTGGTTAATCATGGTCTGAGGTCAGAACTAACGCTAGAATCTAATTTTTCCCCTTTGAAAATATACTATATCGGTGTTTCATTAGAATCGATGAGGTCGACTAAAATTGAATTTTTTCTATCCCTACCCCTTATGAAATTTCCCAGAAATCGAACAGTCCAAAAAATTTGACAAATCGCTGAAATTTGTTCAGTTCAATCTCAAAAGATTCTCGATTCAAATTTCAAGTGCATTATCCCCTCTACAACATGATTTTTTTAGGGTCATTGTGTATGAGATGAGCAGAATTCAGGGTTCTGTCCACTTCCGACACTGTTACGTGGTTAATCATGGTCTGAGGTCAGAACTAACGCTAGAATCTAATTTTTCCCCTTTGAAAATATACTATATCGGTGTTTCATTAGAATCGATGAGGTCGACTAAAATTGAATTTTTTCTATCCCTACCCCTTATGAAATTTCCCAGAAATCGAACAGTCCAAAAAATTTGACAAATCGCTGAAATTTGTTCAGTTCAATCTCAAAAGATTCTCGATTCAAATTTCAAGTGCATTATCCCCTCTACAACATGATTTTTTTAGGGTCATTGTGTATGAGATGAGCAGAATTCAGGGTTCTGTCCACTTCCGACACTGTTACGTGGTTAATCATGGTCTGAGGTCAGAACTAACGCTAGAATCGAATTTTTCCCCTTTGAAAATATACTATATCGGTGTTTCATTAGAATCGATGAGGTCGAATAAAATTGAATTTTTTCCATCCCTTATGAAATTTCCCAAAAATCGAACAGTTCAAAAAATTTGACAAATCGCTGAAATTTGTTCAGTTCAATCTCAAAAGATTCTCGATTCAAATTTCAAGTGCATTATCCCCTCTACAACATAATTTTTTTAGGGTCATTGTGTATGAGATGAGCAGAATTCAGGGTTCTGTCCACTTCCGACACTGTTACGTGGTTAATCATGGTCTGAGGTCAGAACTAACGCTAGAATCGAATTTTCCCCTTTGAAAATATACTATATCGGTGTTTCATTAGAATCGATGAGGTCGAATAAAATTGAATTTTTTCCATCCCTTATGAAATTTCCCAAAAATCGAACAGTTCAAAAAATTTGACAAATCGCTGAAATTTGTTCAGTTCAATCTCAAAAGATTTTCGATTCAAATTTCAAGTGCATTATCCCCTCTACAACATAATTTTTTTAGGGTCATTGTGTTTGAGATGAGCAGAATTCAGGGTTCTGTGCACTTCCGACACTGTTACGTGGTTAATCATGGTCTGAGGTCAGAACTAACGCTAGAATCTAATTTTTCCCCTTTGAAAATATACTATATCGGTGTTTCATTAGAATCGATGAGGTCGACTAAAATTGAATTTTTTCTATCCCTACCCCTTATGAAATTTCCCAGAAATCGAACAGTCCAAAAAATTTGACAAATCGCTGAAATTTGTTCAGTTCAATCTCAAAAGATTCTCGATTCAAATTTCAAGTGCATTATCCCCTCTACAACATGATTTTTTTAGGGTCATTGTGTATGAGATGAGCAGAATTCAGGGTTCTGTCCACTTCCGACACTGTTACGTGGTTAATCATGGTCTGAGGTCAGAACTAACGCTAGAATCTAATTTTTCCCCTTTGAAAATATACTATATCGGTGTTTCATTAGAATCGATGAGGTCGACTAAAATTGAATTTTTTCTATCCCTACCCCTTATGAAATTTCCCAGAAATCGAACAGTCCAAAAAATTTGACAAATCGCTGAAATTTGTTCAGTTCAATCTCAAAAGATTCTCGATTCAAATTTCAAGTGCATTATCCCCTCTACAACATGATTTTTTTAGGGTCATTGTGTATGAGATGAGCAGAATTCAGGGTTCTGTCCACTTCCGACACTGTTACGTGGTTAATCATGGTCTGAGGTCAGAACTAACGCTAGAATCTAATTTTTCCCCTTTGAAAATATACTATATCGGTGTTTCATTAGAATCGATGAGGTCGACTAAAATTGAATTTTTTCTATCCCTACCCCTTATGAAATTTCCCAGAAATCGAACAGTCCAAAAAATTTGACAAATCGCTGAAATTTGTTCAGTTCAATCTCAAAAGATTCTCGATTCAAATTTCAAGTGCATTATCCCCTCTACAACATGATTTTTTTAGGGTCATTGTGTATGAGATGAGCAGAATTCAGGGTTCTGTCCACTTCCGACACTGTTACGTGGTTAATCATGGTCTGAGGTCAGAACTAACGCTAGAATCTAATTTTTCCCCTTTGAAAATATACTATATCGGTGTTTCATTAGAATCGATGAGGTCGACTAAAATTGAATTTTTTCTATCCCTACCCCTTATGAAATTTCCCAGAAATCGAACAGTCCAAAAAATTTGACAAATCGCTGAAATTTGTTCAGTTCAATCTCAAAAGATTCTCGATTCAAATTTCAAGTGCATTATCCCCTCTACAACATGATTTTTTTAGGGTCATTGTGTATGAGATGAGCAGAATTCAGGGTTCTGTCCACTTCCGACACTGTTACGTGGTTAATCATGGTCTGAGGTCAGAACTAACGCTAGAATCGAATTTTTCCCCTTTGAAAATATACTATATCGGTGTTTCATTAGAATCGATGAGGTCGAATAAAATTGAATTTTTTCCATCCCTTATGAAATTTCCCAAAAATCGAACAGTTCAAAAAATTTGACAAATCGCTGAAATTTGTTCAGTTCAATCTCAAAAGATTCTCGATTCAAATTTCAAGTGCATTATCCCCTCTACAACATAATTTTTTTAGGGTCATTGTGTATGAGATGAGCAGAATTCAGGGTTCTGTCCACTTCCGACACTGTTACGTGGTTAATCATGGTCTGAGGTCAGAACTAACGCTAGAATCGAATTTTTCCCCTTTGAAAATATACTATATCGGTGTTTCATTAGAATCGATGAGGTCGAATAAAATTGAATTTTTTCCATCCCTTATGAAATTTCCCAAAAATCGAACAGTTCAAAAAATTTGACAAATCGCTGAAATTTGTTCAGTTCAATCTCAAAAGATTTTCGATTCAAATTTCAAGTGCATTATCCCCTCTACAACATAATTTTTTTAGGGTCATTGTGTTTGAGATGAGCAGAATTCAGGGTTCTGTGCACTTCCGACACTGTTACGTGGTTAATCATGGTCTGAGGTCAGAACTAACGCTAGAATCTAATTTTTCCCCTTTGAAAATATACTATATCGGTGTTTCATTAGAATCGATGAGGTCGACTAAAATTGAATTTTTTCTATCCCTACCCCTTATGAAATTTCCCAGAAATCGAACAGTCCAAAAAATTTGACAAATCGCTGAAATTTGTTCAGTTCAATCTCAAAAGATTCTCGATTCAAATTTCAAGTGCATTATCCCCTCTACAACATGATTTTTTTAGGGTCATTGTGTATGAGATGAGCAGAATTCAGGGTTCTGTCCACTTCCGACACTGTTACGTGGTTAATCATGGTCTGAGGTCAGAACTAACGCTAGAATCTAATTTTTCCCCTTTGAAAATATACTATATCGGTGTTTCATTAGAATCGATGAGGTCGACTAAAATTGAATTTTTTCTATCCCTACCCCTTATGAAATTTCCCAGAAATCGAACAGTCCAAAAAATTTGACAAATCGCTGAAATTTGTTCAGTTCAATCTCAAAAGATTCTCGATTCAAATTTCAAGTGCATTATCCCCTCTACAACATGATTTTTTTAGGGTCATTGTGTATGAGATGAGCAGAATTCAGGGTTCTGTCCACTTCCGACACTGTTACGTGGTTAATCATGGTCTGAGGTCAGAACTAACGCTAGAATCTAATTTTTCCCCTTTGAAAATATACTATATCGGTGTTTCATTAGAATCGATGAGGTCGAATAAAATTGAATTTTTTCTATCCCTACCCCTTATGAAATTTCCCAGAAATCGAACAGTCCAAAAAATTTGACAAATCGCTGAAATTTGTTCAGTTCAATCTCAAAAGATTCTCGATTCAAATTTCAAGTGCATTATCCCCTCTACAACATGATTTTTTTAGGGTCATTGTGTATGAGATGAGCAGAATTCAGGGTTCTGTCCACTTCCGACACTGTTACGTGGTTAATCATGGTCTGAGGTCAGAACTAACGCTAGAATCTAATTTTTCCCCTTTGAAAATATACTATATCGGTGTTTCATTAGAATCGATGAGGTCGACTAAAATTGAATTTTTTCTATCCCTACCCCTTATGAAATTTCCCAGAAATCGAACAGTCCAAAAAATTTGACAAATCGCTGAAATTTGTTCAGTTCAATCTCAAAAGATTCTCGATTCAAATTTCAAGTGCATTATCCCCTCTACAACATGATTTTTTTAGGGTCATTGTGTATGAGATGAGCAGAATTCAGGGTTCTGTCCACTTCCGACACTGTTACGTGGTTAATCATGGTCTGAGGTCAGAACTAACGCTAGAATCGAATTTTTCCCCTTTGAAAATATACTATATCGGTGTTTCATTAGAATCGATGAGGTCGACTAAAATTGAATTTTTTCTATCCCTACCCCTTATGAAATTTCCCAGAAATCGAACAGTCCAAAAAATTTGACAAATCGCTGAAATTTGTTCAGTTCAATCTCAAAAGATTCTCGATTCAAATTTCAAGTGCATTATCCCCTCTACAACATGATTTTTTTAGGGTCATTGTGTATGAGATGAGCAGAATTCAGGGTTCTGTCCACTTCCGACACTGTTACGTGGTTAATCATGGTCTGAGGTCAGAACTAACGCTAGAATCTAATTTTTCCCCTTTGAAAATATACTATATCGGTGTTTCATTAGAATCGATGAGGTCGACTAAAATTGAATTTTTTCTATCCCTACCCCTTATGAAATTTCCCAGAAATCGAACAGTCCAAAAAATTTGACAAATCGCTGAAATTTGTTCAGTTCAATCTCAAAAGATTCTCGATTCAAATTTCAAGTGCATTATCCCCTCTACAACATGATTTTTTTAGGGTCATTGTGTATGAGATGAGCAGAATTCAGGGTTCTGTCCACTTCCGACACTGTTACGTGGTTAATCATGGTCTGAGGTCAGAACTAACGCTAGAATCGAATTTTTCCCCTTTGAAAATATACTATATCGGTGTTTCATTAGAATCGATGAGGTCGAATAAAATTGAATTTTTTCCATCCCTTATGAAATTTCCCAAAAATCGAACAGTTCAAAAAATTTGACAAATCGCTGAAATTTGTTCAGTTCAATCTCAAAAGATTCTCGATTCAAATTTCAAGTGCATTATCCCCTCTACAACATAATTTTTTTAGGGTCATTGTGTATGAGATGAGCAGAATTCAGGGTTCTGTCCACTTCCGACACTGTTACGTGGTTAATCATGGTCTGAGGTCAGAACTAACGCTAGAATCGAATTTTCCCCTTTGAAAATATACTATATCGGTGTTTCATTAGAATCGATGAGGTCGAATAAAATTGAATTTTTTCCATCCCTTATGAAATTTCCCAAAAATCGAACAGTTCAAAAAATTTGACAAATCGCTGAAATTTGTTCAGTTCAATCTCAAAAGATTTTCGATTCAAATTTCAAGTGCATTATCCCCTCTACAACATAATTTTTTTAGGGTCATTGTGTTTGAGATGAGCAGAATTCAGGGTTCTGTGCACTTCCGACACTGTTACGTGGTTAATCATGGTCTGAGGTCAGAACTAACGCTAGAATCTAATTTTTCCCCTTTGAAAATATACTATATCGGTGTTTCATTAGAATCGATGAGGTCGACTAAAATTGAATTTTTTCTATCCCTACCCCTTATGAAATTTCCCAGAAATCGAACAGTCCAAAAAATTTGACAAATCGCTGAAATTTGTTCAGTTCAATCTCAAAAGATTCTCGATTCAAATTTCAAGTGCATTATCCCCTCTACAACATGATTTTTTTAGGGTCATTGTGTATGAGATGAGCAGAATTCAGGGTTCTGTCCACTTCCGACACTGTTACGTGGTTAATCATGGTCTGAGGTCAGAACTAACGCTAGAATCTAATTTTTCCCCTTTGAAAATATACTATATCGGTGTTTCATTAGAATCGATGAGGTCGACTAAAATTGAATTTTTTCTATCCCTACCCCTTATGAAATTTCCCAGAAATCGAACAGTCCAAAAAATTTGACAAATCGCTGAAATTTGTTCAGTTCAATCTCAAAAGATTCTCGATTCAAATTTCAAGTGCATTATCCCCTCTACAACATGATTTTTTTAGGGTCATTGTGTATGAGATGAGCAGAATTCAGGGTTCTGTCCACTTCCGACACTGTTACGTGGTTAATCATGGTCTGAGGTCAGAACTAACGCTAGAATCTAATTTTTCCCCTTTGAAAATATACTATATCGGTGTTTCATTAGAATCGATGAGGTCGACTAAAATTGAATTTTTTCTATCCCTACCCCTTATGAAATTTCCCAGAAATCGAACAGTCCAAAAAATTTGACAAATCGCTGAAATTTGTTCAGTTCAATCTCAAAAGATTCTCGATTCAAATTTCAAGTGCATTATCCCCTCTACAACATGATTTTTTTAGGGTCATTGTGTATGAGATGAGCAGAATTCAGGGTTCTGTCCACTTCCGACACTGTTACGTGGTTAATCATGGTCTGAGGTCAGAACTAACGCTAGAATCTAATTTTTCCCCTTTGAAAATATACTATATCGGTGTTTCATTAGAATCGATGAGGTCGACTAAAATTGAATTTTTTCTATCCCTACCCCTTATGAAATTTCCCAGAAATCGAACAGTCCAAAAAATTTGACAAATCGCTGAAATTTGTTCAGTTCAATCTCAAAAGATTCTCGATTCAAATTTCAAGTGCATTATCCCCTCTACAACATGATTTTTTTAGGGTCATTGTGTATGAGATGAGCAGAATTCAGGGTTCTGTCCACTTCCGACACTGTTACGTGGTTAATCATGGTCTGAGGTCAGAACTAACGCTAGAATCGAATTTTTCCCCTTTGAAAATATACTATATCGGTGTTTCATTAGAATCGATGAGGTCGAATAAAATTGAATTTTTTCCATCCCTTATGAAATTTCCCAAAAATCGAACAGTTCAAAAAATTTGACAAATCGCTGAAATTTGTTCAGTTCAATCTCAAAAGATTCTCGATTCAAATTTCAAGTGCATTATCCCCTCTACAACATAATTTTTTTAGGGTCATTGTGTATGAGATGAGCAGAATTCAGGGTTCTGTCCACTTCCGACACTGTTACGTGGTTAATCATGGTCTGAGGTCAGAACTAACGCTAGAATCGAATTTTTCCCCTTTGAAAATATACTATATCGGTGTTTCATTAGAATCGATGAGGTCGAATAAAATTGAATTTTTTCCATCCCTTATGAAATTTCCCAAAAATCGAACAGTTCAAAAAATTTGACAAATCGCTGAAATTTGTTCAGTTCAATCTCAAAAGATTTTCGATTCAAATTTCAAGTGCATTATCCCCTCTACAACATAATTTTTTTAGGGTCATTGTGTTTGAGATGAGCAGAATTCAGGGTTCTGTGCACTTCCGACACTGTTACGTGGTTAATCATGGTCTGAGGTCAGAACTAACGCTAGAATCTAATTTTTCCCCTTTGAAAATATACTATATCGGTGTTTCATTAGAATCGATGAGGTCGACTAAAATTGAATTTTTTCTATCCCTACCCCTTATGAAATTTCCCAGAAATCGAACAGTCCAAAAAATTTGACAAATCGCTGAAATTTGTTCAGTTCAATCTCAAAAGATTCTCGATTCAAATTTCAAGTGCATTATCCCCTCTACAACATGATTTTTTTAGGGTCATTGTGTATGAGATGAGCAGAATTCAGGGTTCTGTCCACTTCCGACACTGTTACGTGGTTAATCATGGTCTGAGGTCAGAACTAACGCTAGAATCTAATTTTTCCCCTTTGAAAATATACTATATCGGTGTTTCATTAGAATCGATGAGGTCGACTAAAATTGAATTTTTTCTATCCCTACCCCTTATGAAATTTCCCAGAAATCGAACAGTCCAAAAAATTTGACAAATCGCTGAAATTTGTTCAGTTCAATCTCAAAAGATTCTCGATTCAAATTTCAAGTGCATTATCCCCTCTACAACATGATTTTTTTAGGGTCATTGTGTATGAGATGAGCAGAATTCAGGGTTCTGTCCACTTCCGACACTGTTACGTGGTTAATCATGGTCTGAGGTCAGAACTAACGCTAGAATCTAATTTTTCCCCTTTGAAAATATACTATATCGGTGTTTCATTAGAATCGATGAGGTCGAATAAAATTGAATTTTTTCTATCCCTACCCCTTATGAAATTTCCCAGAAATCGAACAGTCCAAAAAATTTGACAAATCGCTGAAATTTGTTCAGTTCAATCTCAAAAGATTTTCGATTCAAATTTCAAGTGCATTATCCCCTCTACAACATAATTTTTTTAGGGTCATTGTGTTTGAGATGAGCAGAATTCAGGGTTCTGTGCACTTCCGACACTGTTACGTGGTTAATCATGGTCTGAGGTCAGAACTAACGCTAGAATCTAATTTTTCCCCTTTGAAAATATACTATATCGGTGTTTCATTAGAATCGATGAGGTCGACTAAAATTGAATTTTTTCTATCCCTACCCCTTATGAAATTTCCCAGAAATCGAACAGTCCAAAAAATTTGACAAATCGCTGAAATTTGTTCAGTTCAATCTCAAAAGATTCTCGATTCAAATTTCAAGTGCATTATCCCCTCTACAACATGATTTTTTTAGGGTCATTGTGTATGAGATGAGCAGAATTCAGGGTTCTGTCCACTTCCGACACTGTTACGTGGTTAATCATGGTCTGAGGTCAGAACTAACGCTAGAATCGAATTTTTCCCCTTTGAAAATATACTATATCGGTGTTTCATTAGAATCGATGAGGTCGAATAAAATTGAATTTTTTCCATCCCTTATGAAATTTCCCAAAAATCGAACAGTTCAAAAAATTTGACAAATCGCTGAAATTTGTTCAGTTCAATCTCAAAAGATTCTCGATTCAAATTTCAAGTGCATTATCCCCTCTACAACATGATTTTTTTAGGGTCATTGTGTATGAGATGAGCAGAATTCAGGGTTCTGTCCACTTCCGACACTGTTACGTGGTTAATCATGGTCTGAGGTCAGAACTAACGCTAGAATCGAATTTTTCCCCTTTGAAAATATACTATATCGGTGTTTCATTAGAATCGATGAGGTCGAATAAAATTGAATTTTTTCCATCCCTTATGAAATTTCCCAAAAATCGAACAGTCCAAAAAATTTGACAAATCGCTGAAATTTGTTCAGTTCAATCTCAAAAGATTCTCGATTCAAATTTCAAGTGCATTATCCCCTCTACAACATGATTTTTTTAGGGTCATTGTGTATGAGATGAGCAGAATTCAGGGTTCTGTCCACTTCCGACACTGTTACGTGGTTAATCATGGTCTGAGGTCAGAACTAACGCTAGAATCGAATTTTTCCCCTTTGAAAATATACTATATCGGTGTTTCATTAGAATCGATGAGGTCGAATAAAATTGAATTTTTTCCATCCCTTATGAAATTTCCCAAAAATCGAACAGTTCAAAAAATTTGACAAATCGCTGAAATTTGTTCAGTTCAATCTCAAAAGATTCTCGATTCAAATTTCAAGTGCATTATCCCCTCTACAACATAATTTTTTTAGGGTCATTGTGTATGAGATGAGCAGAATTCAGGGTTCTGTCCACTTCCGACACTGTTACGTGGTTAATCATGGTCTGAGGTCAGAACTAACGCTAGAATCGAATTTTCCCCTTTGAAAATATACTATATCGGTGTTTCATTAGAATCGATGAGGTCGACCAAAATCGAATTTTTTCAATACCTACCCATATGAAATATTGCAAAACACGAAAATTCCAAAAAGTTGGAGTAATCACTGAAATATGTTCAGTTAAATCTCAGAAGAACCCCGAATCAAATTTTAAGTGCATTATCCCCCTACAACATGATTTTGTTAGGGTCATTGTGTATGAGATGAGCCGAATTTAGGGTACCGATAGTCTGTAACGTGGTGAATGAAGGTCTGAGGTTAAAACTAACGCTAGAATCCAATTTTTTACCTTCGAAAACGTACTATATCGGTGTTTCATTAGAATCGATGAGGACGACCAAAATCGATTTTTTTCCATACGTTTATGAAATTTTGCAAAACTTTACACGCTCATACACACAGACTTCACCTAAAGAATTGTCTAGATCGATACAGAAAGAAATTCGGAAAATTACAATACGTCCCTTATACTACCTATGGGAGGGAAGTAAAAATTGTCAATATATTGTTATCCATGTATAAGTTCGTATTTTTTAACAGCCCATCATTCAATTTATAATGAATTTAGACAAAATAAACGTCGGAGGTTTAGAATTAGTGAAACTTACATACAGGAGCTTTGAAATTTCTTAGAATTGTAATTTTTCCACAAGACTTCGTGCCGACTTAATAGAAGAAGAGGAACGAACGGGAACAAATGAAGGTATAGAAAAAAGCTTAGGGTTCACGTTACATCAGATGGGATAATGCAAAATAATTGCGTATGAAAGAATACACCAAATGAAAGCGTTATTTTGAGCGAGTAAGCAATTGTACAATTAAAGGTGCGAAAGGACACCTGCGAATTCTCAGGCAATATCCAGAGAGTTCACAGTTCGACACCCACGCACAATAGTTTTTCACAGTTCACCTAATGCCGCTTCAGCTCTAAGGAAAGCTTACTCTCCTACCGAAAAGCTTTACTCCTGTGATTGTCATTCAATGTACACTCTCAACTTAGTACATCAGATTTAGCAGGTTTACGAACTTTATAGATTTTATTCATTGATTCGATTCCGCATTCTATTCCCCGCTATTTATTAAAAGAATTCATACATGTTTGTGGCTATGATATGATTATTTCCGCTAGTATAGTTCAGTTTCAGTTTTTAATTAGCTCTAAAATAATTCCAACAAGATTAAAACTCATTAACAACGTTTTCAATGGAAATACCTATTTAGAATCTAAACGACAACTTGAAAATCAGAGCTGTTAAAGATATCTTAGATTTAGATTCTTTTAAGAAAAGATTCGATAAAAATAATTATTTAAAAAAGTATACTCATAACCGTTGATTGAAAGTCAACTCTTTCAATCAACGGCATAACATAGTTCACATAAGATATTGAATTTACTGTACTCAATAAATGATCGCGATTCATTAGCGCGATGCTTTCTTTCAATCCGAGACTGGCGATCGTCGGCTGTTACAGAAACTAGCCGTCGTTTCGCCTCGTTCATTGAATAGTATAATTCTACATGTTTGGAATTAATGCAGTCAAATGGGTATAAAAATAGGTCAAACGAATAAATCCTTGGGAAATGGATGGATTTTGATGGGACAAAGTGCATTCTCTTCAGAATGTCATCAGAAAAAAAGTTGACCACAAATAATGTTGCGCAAATTGACCGTTTTTCATCGAATAAAGACTATTTACTGTTATAAACAATTTATTTATTAGCAAAATAGATGAATTCGACCAAAACTCCGACTTTATTGTCATTTTCGGATAATTTTGGTATTCCAAGTTCGATTCTACCGTCAATATCGTCGAATCAATACCCACAAATTTGCTAATTTGTTATGAACAAATTATATTTATTATTTAATATACGACCAAAATGTCGAGTTTATACTCGTTGTCGGATAATTTTGGCCTCCTGAGTACGATTTTATTGCTATTATGGTTTTTAAATGCATACATAAATGTTTGAATTGTTATAAACAAATATGTTTATTAATAAAAATACGAATTTGACCAAAATGTCGAGTTTATAGTTGTTTTCGGATAATTTTGACCTCCAGAACTTGATTTTTTTGACAAAATTGATGAATCTATTAATATAATAAAAAAAATGGCATGCTACTAATTTTAAACAATTGTTTTCCCTTCCTTAACAACAACTCTTCCATACCTCCTTAAAACAATTAATACATTTAATTTCATATATATTTATTGATACTTTGTCATACTAAAACATCAACATTTTTATTATTATATTCTAATTCGCTTTTGAAAATTTCCACGAGAATAAAATCTAAAAAAAAAGACACGGCAATTTGAATGGCGCGGCGCTCTATCTACTTTAATGGTAAAATAAAAACGTGAAAGATATTGTGACATAGGCTGTTCGTTGACTTAATTTTATTAATATGAATTTTATAATAAACAATCACTAACATTTGTGGTTTTGCTCCAAAGAATACAATTTCTGACTACAATTTGTTGAAAAATTGGAATTGTGAAGAGTTCACCAAAATTCTAAATAAAACAAATAATTCATATAATATATTCATTAAATTTTGAATACTATCATTTCGAAAAAATAATCACTCACGTTATGGCGCATATAATATTCTTTGAGCGGCATTAAAGCGGGAATTTTGAAGTATTATTCGTGATAAGTTTGAATAAAACTAATTATTTCGCAGTATATATAATTGAATGTTTTTGAGCATGCCATTTTTTATTATATTAAGATTTAATACATTCCATCGATTTTGTCAAAAAAATCAAGCTCTGAGTGTGCATATTACATAAAAATGAATAAAAAAACACATTTCTTTTTCCTTTATTTGTTAATAAATAATTTGTTTATAACAATTCAAAAATGTATTTATGCATTTAAAGACCATAATACCAATGAAATTATACTCAGGAGGTCAAAATTATCCGAAAGCAACTATAAACTCGATATTTTGGTCAAATTCATATTTTTATTAATAAAAATAATTGTTTATAACAGTTCAAAATGTATGTAAGCATTTAAAGACCATAACAGCAATAAAATCGTACTCAGGAGGCCAACATTATCCGACAACGACTATAAACTCGATATTTTGGTCAGATTCATATTTTTATTAATAAAAATAATTGTTTATAACAGTTCAAAAATGTATGTAAGCATTTAAAGACCATAACAGCAATAAAATCGTACTCAGGAGGCCAACATTATCCGACAACGACTATAAACTCGATATTTTGGTCAGATTCATATTTTTATTAATAAAAATAATTGTTTATAACAGTTCAAAAATGTATGTAAGCATTTAAAGACCATAACAGCAATAAAATCGTACTCAGGAGGCCAATATTATCCGACAACGACTATAAACTCGAGATTTTGGTCAAATTCGTATATTTAATGATAAATATAATTTGTTTATAACAAATTGGCAAATTTGTGGGTATACATTCGACAGTATTGACGATAAAATCGAACTCAGAATACCAAAATTATCCGAAAACGACCCTAAGCTCAGAGTATTTTGTTAATAAATAAATTGTTTATAACAAATGAAAGTAATTCAGTTTCACATGTTCACTGACCAAAAATAGTCTTTATCCGATCAAAAACAGTCAAATTTTGCATTTTTTGAAATTTTAATGTAATCTCAAAAATGAGCTAATTAAATTGTTTATTTATTGTTTATAAGCAATATAAACAATTTGTGCAACTTTATTTGTGAGCAACTTTTTTATTGATGACATTCTATAGAGAATGCACTTTGTCGCATCAAAATTGATCCATTTCCCAAGGATTTACGGGTTTGTCATATTTATATACCCATTTGACTACATTATTTAGAATTTTAAACAACTTGAAAGTCGGAGCTGTTAAAGATATCTTAGATTTAGATTTTTTTTAAGATAAAACTCGATAAAATAATCATTTAAAAAAGTATGCTCATAACGTAGTTCACATAAGATATTGGATTTACTGTACTCGATAAATGATTCAATCCGAGATTGGCGATCGTCAACTGTTACAGAAACTAGCCGTCGCCTTGTTCATTGAATAGTATTTTCTACAAGTTTGGAAGGGCGCTCGCCAACCGTAGCCCTCGCCTTCGGCTTGGATTGTAGCAAAAATAAAAATTTAAAATGCGTTTCGAACAGTTTAACGTCTTCTACCAACAGTATATGATTCCGCCAATTTGCTTCACTCAAAAAAAAGTTACCCGGTTTGAAAGTTACAACAGCAGACATAGAATAGATAGAACAGAATTTATCAACGAAGATTAGATAATTTCAAGTGTCAGTCATTACACGCACACCGCCCATCACATTTGCTAACCATTCAATGGACATATTCATATCATATAAAATCACGATCCCAATTTTGAGAAATGGCTCACCAAAATACAGCAAACTGACTTAAATTTAAAAAATGCGTACTCTACCTTTATTACATGAAAAGTTACAACGAATTACGATGAGTGTAGTCAATAAACTGTAAAAGAGTTCATACGGTGGATACACCATAAATGAAAGATAATCACCCTTATCCGCTAAAAATACTGTTAACGTACTGAGGACGTAGCCGTCATCAGAGTAAACTAAATTGTGAATCAAAATGTGCCTGTTTAAATACTATTTGGGGATAATAATGTAAACAAGGGGTCACCCTCAGATGGAGATAAATCGGAATTTAATAAATGGCTTGTTTGTTTATACATATTTCTATCCCTTCTAAATTACCTAGATATTTGTCTGTACTGTATTTTAAAAGTGATAAACTTTCTCAAGAAATGGTGTGACCAGTATTCGAAATATGTTCAGCTAACGCTGATTTTTCACCCATATTTTTGTTTGTATGGGCAATAATCCTTCCAGTTTTACCCACATAGCGTTTTGAAGATGACTCACAATCGATTTTGTAAATTCCGGATTTGTCGAAGTCGGAAATTGTATCAAAGGTTTTGCCTAAACGATTTTTTAACTTGTTCTTACATAATAAGCTCTAATTTGGTTAGTTGGATACCTTCCAATTTCCTTTTTTGTTTAGAAATTAAATTATTGATCAAAGATTTGTCGTAGCCATTGTCCAACGCTATTTGCTGAAGTTTCTCAACTTCGTTGGCTCAAGGGGACGTTCAATAATCTACGAATAAGACTATTAAATGGAGCTATTTTATATCTAAATAGTGTGGCTGAATCTGCCAGGGTATACCTATTTGTTTATGTGGTTTTTTTTGTATATGTTGAAGTGATTACCATCTTTTATAATGTTAATATCAAGTAAAGGAAACTGATTATCTGTGAATTTCAGTGATTCAAATTGGCTATTAAGCGTATTCAAAAAGCCATGTACATCAAAATCTTTACTGGTAATCGCGTAAATATCGTGATATTTATGGTGGAAATTGATTCAATTTTGATTTTAATGAGGTTTCCAGTACGTAAAAGGAGAAAGTGGATTACACATTACACATTCACTTATTTGTTTATAGCAATTTATGTTAAAAGTGAAATAATTTTGTTTCATACATAAAGACGTAAGAATCACGTATTCTGTGCAGTTTATATCGCGGATATTAAAATTTGAAAGTTATTTCTTCAGAATGTTTATGGACTCAGGGCTTAGGGTATTTCTAAATAGTGAAACAATATCAAAGCATATAATAAATACAGGGTGTCCCAATATTGCTGGGACACAGAGCTACCACGTATTCTAGAGGTCAAAATAAGTCGATTGAGCCCAATTTACCTGTATACCAAAATGTACCGTTTGTCCGTGAGAAGAGTTCAAAGTTTACTAAAAAAAATACATTTTTGTATGTTGTTCCGAAGTGCTTTATACAAATTTAATGAAATTTGGTAAATGTGTATTCTAGATGATTAGCTTACTTTTAGTAATCAAAAAAACCCAAAGAAAATTGTAGAGGGGTTGGAACCACCCTCACCCCTTGGCATTTTTTCCCCCATTTTTGTAGGGGTGGGAATACGGTTTTAAGACTTTTTTATCTGGAAGGCCTACTCATTATCTTCCTTTTCTTACTCTTGTAAAAACTCCGTATTTTGCGTAGTTTTCAAGAAAAAAAATGTTTTCGCAAACACTGATAACCGATTTTCGGGTATAGGTTTAATAAAATTGTAATACAAAATTTAGTTGGCCGCGGACACAAAGACAAAACCAAATGTTATGATTTTGACAGGAAACATAGTTTATTGTTAACAGTAAATGTGTCAGTTATTTGTTCTCTTTTGCTTGTTTTTTTATTATTTCTTATTGTCATCACTGTTTTTGTTTAATTGTTATTGCTGTTGTTGCTGTTCCTTTGACGTCCCACAATTATGAATTTTCCTTTTAATGAACAGACCGACATGTTATTAGTTCTTGGATATTGTCAAGGTAACTGCCGCGAAAGTGTTCGCGTGTATCAAGAGAGGTATCCAAACCGGAGAATTCCAAACCATAAAACTTTTGCCCGAATCGAAAGACGTCTTCGAGAAACGGGGAGGTTGACCCCAGTAAGAGTTAACGCTGGAAGACCTCGACAAGCTCGAACACCTATTGCGGAAGAAGCTGTTCTTCAAATGATTGATAACAATCCTAATACCAGTACTAGAAGATTGCAACGAGAAGCTGGAATTCCAAAAAGCACTGTAAGTCGAATCATTAGAGATCAATTAATTCGGCCATTTCACATCCAGCCAGTGCAAGAATTGTTGCCACCTGACTACGAATTACGTTTAAGTTTTTTACAAACTATTCGGGAGCGCAGAGTAGTCGACAACGGATTCCATACTAAGATCTTGTTTACTGATGAGTCTTGTTTTACACGTCGCGGTATGACAAACCTACACAACGATCATGTTTATGCAGATGAAAATCCACATGCCATTAAAAGTAGACATTATCAACGTGAATTTAAAATTAATGTCTGGGTCGGAATTATTGGCGAATTTATAGTCGGACCGTTACGATTACCTGATCGTCTGAATGGCGATAGTTACCTCCGTTTCCTTCAACAAAATTTGCCAGAATTATTAGAAGACTTGCCTCTTAACTTGCGTAGAAATACGTTCTTCATGCATGATGGTGCACCACCTCATTTTGCACGTGCAGTAAGAGAATATCTTGGTGAACAATTTGGTGGCAGGTGGATAGGTAGGGGACAAGAAGCACCCATTCAATGGCCTCCGCGGTCTCCAGATTTAAACCCTTGTGACTTCTTCATCTGGGGAGAATTAAAAAGACAAGTGTACGAGGTTCAAATAAATAACATCGAACAACTGTGGAATAGAATTCAAAATGCTGTAAATGCGCTACGAGAAAATGACGATGTTTTAAGAAGAGTGCATTTAAATTTTTTACGTCAATTGACCTCTGTATTAATGAAGGTGGAGGTCACATTGAACACTTGTTATAAAAATTATTGTTTGTCTTGTGTAAATGTATTGTGTAATTTGTGTCTAATAATTTTATTAAACCTATACCCGAAAATCGGTTATCAGTGTTTGCGAAAACATTTTTTTTCTTGAAAACTACGCAAAATACGGAGTTTTTACAAGAGTAAGAAAATGAAGATAATGAGTAGGCCTTCCAGATAAAAAAGTCTTAAAACCGTATTCCCACCCCTACAAAAATGGGGGAAAAAATGCCAAGGGGTGAGGGTGGTTCCAACCCCTCTACAATTTTCTTTGGGTTTTTTTGATTACTAAAAGTAAGCTAATCATCTAGAATACACATTTACCAAATTTCATTAAATTTGTATAAAGCACTCCGGAACAACATACAAAAATGTATTTTTTTTAGTAAACTTTGAACTCTTCTCACGGACAAACGGTACATTTTGGTATACAGATAAATTGGGCTCAATCGACTTATTTTGACCTCTAGAATACGTGGTAGCTCTGTGTCCCAGCAATATTGGGACACCCTGTATATGTGTTAGTGTGACCTATTTCCCGAGAATTTATATATATTTCATACGTGGGTCAAGAATCATTATTAATTATGAACCTAGTGAACTGAATAAGAATTACACTTCGTCAAGAAGAATTTTCATTACATAATCAACCAAGATTTTAAGAACCGCAAAAGATGTAGCATTAAGATGTTCCTAATCTAATAAAACTTATCGAAAAAAATGTGCATACATACTGTAGAATAGACGTAAGAGTGCTTTCAAATAAATTTGTTATAAAGTACAGTTGATTGCACACATTGAAGAGACATAACAATAGCGTCCGATCAAAAAAGCAAATATTTTAAACCATTCATGGTCGTAACATTATTTAGTTTGTTTATAAAGTAACCCGAAGGTGAAATCTCTTTGAAAAGCTTCGGCCAGTGTATATTATGGTTGCTAAAGCGAACATCCGTCTTGAGTTGGTCTATAGTAGTATACCGTATGGTATCCTCGGGTCCTACACTTGAAATGCCTTCCTGTAATCCTCTTTTATCGACAGCACATGCATGTCCATTCTTCCCTCGTCTCGTGGGGATTTCCATCAGTTTCGTCCTAAAGTACCTTTCCCCACTGATGTTTTCATTGTGAATACAAACTGTTATCAACAACCAATTCTCAAACTGCCGCTAATAATGCATCATAAATACACACAGCGTGTGATAGAATACAGCTTGAAACAAGTTTCAAAATACGATGTTAATATGTATCTTAGTATTTTTCTACCAACGTTTTAATTTTTATCTTATGGAAAGTCTAGTACAGCGCCTTGAAAATCTATTTTAAGTTTCAACAGCATTCAACAAAGAAATGTAAAAGAATGTTTCAAAAGTTTTCCAAGTTTCGGGACGAATTGGCTTTGCAACGACAGACTTTTAACATGATACTTTTATATTGGATAGGGATATTCAAATGTAAATGTTCAGATACTATCATTATAAACAGTAACGTCGTTTCTCTTAGTTGATACAAGGCGCCATTTATTCTGTTACTTCACCAAATACAAAGTTGATGAAATCGAGGTAGCGTTATACACCACAAAACAATTTGGCAAAAGAAGTATTTTCGTTTTGAAGATATTCCGAAAAATCTCAAAATGGTAATTTTCGTTTCGCGCAACAACTATATCTTACTGAAGGCCCTCTTCACTTATTTAACAATACATAGTGCAACGAAAGTACTGTAATCTGTCTAAAATATTTTATTCGGATTTTCGGGAAATTATCAGTTTTTAATATTTCTGAATCGATGTAGACTATTTTTTTTCTTATTTTAAGATTTGAATGACGTCCATACAGTACCATGATAGTAAATTTAATTGTTTGTCTATAATTTTGACAGTTCATCAGAGCGAAGTATAATACAATTAATTTTGACAAGATAGCAATAAGGAATAAGGTTTACGACATGTACAAACATCGTAACTTTTAAGTACCTTATTCCCATCATTGTAGATGAGTGTTTAATGTTTCATTTTCATAAATAAACACATAACGCTGCAGACTTTGCAATAACAATTACGTGAATTCAATTTATTTAAAGGCTGCGTTGAGTCGTTTTGTGTAATATTGGTGTCCAGTGTAAAAAGGTGATCCTGGTAGAGGTCTTATGGAATTATCAAATGAATCTACAAAGAAAATTCGGTTCATGAGGAAACAAGAACAAGAATAATTGAAACAGCATAACATTAAATTTGACTAAGTATCTAAGTAACATCATTATTTTGGTGCTATTTATACAATACCTAGAGAGCTCCAAACTCGTGAATGACCGGAAGTATGGCTTTCTTCAGCAGAGATGACCAGGACACCTGCTTGCCAACTTAACACATGTATGACAGAAATCTATTGAAAAATATGGGGATATTTCCAAAGCATTTGCCCGAGTCTGGCACCAAAGCCTTCTTGGGAAACTTATGTCATATGGTTTGCGGCCTCAACTTTGTCGCTTACTTATCTCTCCGATAGATATTCGATAGAATGGTTATCAACGCTGGTGTTCCACAGGGATGTGCCTTGGCACCAACTTTATTTATGTTTCCATATCAACGCTCTGCTGGAAGTGACCACCTGTCCCGTCCACAGCTTTAGAGATGATGGTACACTTCATAGCGCTTTTTTATCTAGAGCCCCTATACCATCTAATGAAGCCTGGAGAGCAAGACAGAGACAGGTTGACGCAATCAATGAAGATCTGGCAATGGTTTTGAAATGGGGATCTGATAATCTAGTAGAGTTTAATGCAACCAATACTCAAGCTTGCATCTTCTCCAGAAAGGCCGATCCTACAATCCCTAATATGATAATGTCAGATAAAACTATTCCTATGAAGTCCTTCCATATCCATTCTCGGCATTACCACCAACATCACCCTCTCATGAGATAATCATGTGAAGTACATTGCGACAACCGCTTCACAGAAACTTGTTTCTATATTCCGTGCCAAAATCTACTTTACATCCCAGTAACTCCTCATAATCTACAAAGCACAGATTCGACCTGTCCCGGAGTAATGTTCATGTTTAGAGTTCGGCCTCCAAATATACGCTGAAGCTCTTGAATTCTATCTCGAAGAACGTATTCATCTGATTGATGATGTCACTCTTACGAATTCGTTCATCTCTCTAAAACATGGTGGAAAGATGAGTGATCTCTCCCTTTTCTGAAGATATTTCTATGATCGCTATTCATCAGAAATCTCGTCTGTTGTTCCACCACGAGAGATTCCAGATAGACGAACCAGGCGAACTGAAGCTAGTCAAGCTGGAGACCTCCAAACCTTCAAGAAAAATACGATGTTCTTCGAACATTATAGGTTTCCCTCTTCTGTAGTCAAAGTATGGAAAAAAATACCTACCTAATATTTTCTAGAAATAAACCACTGAAGATGTATGTAATCGATCAATTAACTCCATATCGCAGTGCCTCAATGCAACAGAAATGGTGTGGGGGTGTTCAAAGATGTATTATAAATAGCACATCGGAAGAGATGGAAAATATATTAATCACTGCTAAATATATCGAAGGAAGTTTCAAGCACTGTTTCACTAAGTTTTGGCATAACTGCGAGCCTAATGTTGAAGAAGAGATATCAAGGGGTATGAAGAAGAAATCAAAGTTGACTTCCAAGGAATTGCCCACTGATTATAAGTACCTATAAACCACGAGTTGTAAAACACTTATGTTGTCAATTCTGAACTTTCAATGACTTGGAGTATAATTTGACGTGTTACCACGATTTTTACTGTCTGCGGACAACAACTAGTGCAAAAACAAAAGGAGGCTGGCAAAATTGGGCAGGGAGTTTGAAAATCTATAGAGGTAAACAGGGCCGTCCCCAGACATTTGGCCGCCCGAGGCAAATTCTGTAAGTGCCGGTCCTTATTAGTTATTATAATAAAGATTCTTGACCCAGTATGAATTATATATAAAAATTCTCGGGAAATAGGTCACATTAACACTTTGTTTAAGACGAATATTTAAAACAAAGTGTTAATGTGACCTATTTCCCGAGAATTTTTATATATAATTAGTTATTATCATGACTTGAAAAAAAAACTATCAATTAACGTAAAAGTAAGAAGTCCCTGTGTTTATTAAAAATACTTTCGTGCAAAAAAATCATTTTCCATCTCAATGATCTATAGATATTATCGATAAGCCACTTAACCGCTGCTGTGTCATACTAGATCGCAAGTATTTTCAATGATTCTATTATATCCTACGATTTTCAAAGGCGAATTCATGTTGTCTTTGTTGGCCTCAACTAATACACTTAAGGCCAGCAATTCGTTCTTGAATTCCACAACCACTCACCATCAAATGAATAAGAATGTAAATCCCTGTAGGACGTTCGGGAAGTGAGGACAGATCATACAAAAAAAGAAGTAGAAGTCAACTGATCTGTCCATGCAATTGAGAGATGTGCACAACTCAATTTGGACAAAAGATCTAAGGAGGACATAGCCATCATGTCGTCAATCAAGCAGCCATAAAACCACTGAGCTCCAACATCATCACTAACTAACCAAATTAAATATCTTAGAAATGCAGAATAGGATCATCCTCCACTTGGTCCCAACACACGAATTGAGGGAAATGAACAAGCGGACGCCCTTGCATGGCGGAAATGCCGGACCGGATTCCTTCTGCGTTATAGGAACCCACCCTATACAAATTCTTAGAGCAGAAAATGAAGAACTCAGAACAAAACATTGGGTTTACCTCAATAACACAGACAATCCAAGATTCTCTTAAACAACTTTAGGGGAAAGGATATCTTGGAATGCATAAGGAAAAGAAGGAACAACCTAAGAATAATAAAAGGATTGAGACACTGCAAACTCAATGATCATATGAAGAAATTAGGCTTAGAAAACGATGGGATAGATTCTACAATGAAGCAGAAGAAACCCCGATACACTTGCTCAATGACTGCGAAGACACACTCGTCAGCAGAATCAAATACTTCGGGCATACAACGCCTTAGAAGAAATCACACCATCATTGAAGCCGAGAAAAATCTGAATACTTTTGAAGGAGTGCAATGAAACTAGCTTCGTATACCGAAGTGCTCCACGATTCCCTCTATGCTCTCCAATTATAATTACGCTAGCAGACTGACGCACCAGACCGCTATGTTTTACTTTTTAGTTTACTTTACAAAAACAGCCTCGCCCGGCCTCTAGCGACGGCCCTGGTGGAAAAGGGTACTTGTGTTTTAACATTATTCTTAGTTATTCAATATCCTCCGTAATATTGACGAGGGAGGCAGTTGTTTGAGATCAGTTGCTAATGATTAGTAGAACCCAAGTAAAATTAAATTAAATCACGTATTTATATACTATTGCTTTACTTGAGTTTTCCGTGGTTATTATCGCATCCTTTATAATAAAAGAGTAATGGATGAGAACAGAATAGACCCGACGTATGTTATGGTCAAAATATGTACCAAAAGACTAATTGTTCCATAAAATACAGTCGTAACAATGTCGGAGGTAACCGTTTTATTAAATTGTTAGTTCGTATTTTTTCGGGCATAAATTGCATAATCAGGGGTATTTTCATCGATGTGAACACATGTTACACCGCATGTGGCTGGAGGAGATTTGTGTATACATCACAGATTAGTGGCATTTATTCCTCTCGAATGAAGATCAACAAGAGTTGTTAGACTAATATCCCTAAGCAGATTACATCCTTGCTGGCTATCGTGTTGTACCTTTGCTCTTTGCAAGATGCCGCCTTCGAGTTGTTTCCGTCTTAGTAACGATATTCTGAAAGACTAAGGTCATTTTAAATGGTTTAACCGCCCAACAATTACTTGCACAAGAAACTTTCAAATAATTATACAAATTGGGTTGGACGTAAATCCACCTTCTCAATTGGGGTTCAGAAAATTTATCGCCAGGAATTCACCCTCAGCAGTTTATCGAATAAACTTTTTCTAAACGTTATCATGTTTTACCGTAACCGTAAAATTTATTTTATATTTAAGTTTCTGCCTATTTTTGATAGCATATTTTTGGAATTTTATGAACTACATATAAGGAAATGGCAATGAAATAAAATAAATAATTTCATAGTTTAAGGCCTCCCTCTTTTATTGAACAACTACTTTGCAGCGTAAATAGATCCTTTCAGATCTAATCAGTAGTTTTCTCTTTTTCTCTTCTTTAATTTTTTTAACAGCTGTAAAGGCACATAGTTGACGGTGTAAAAATGTTTGTGAGGGGAAAAACCTGAAGTTAACGACGACGAATGGATCCAGGTTGAAAATAAAATATTTTTCAAGAAATTTATATGTACCACTCAGAATTAATTGGAATGAACTGTGATCAATCGATCACTGACTTCCTTCACTGTTGTTCTTAAATATCTTTCGGACACTTCTGAAAATGTATGATTGTAGGATCAGAAAATATATTAGACATGATTTAGAAACATCTAAGAAAGAATTTTAATTATACTCTATTATATGAATTCTCGGGAAATAGGCCACACATATGCTTATTATTTTCGTCTTAACCTACGTTTCGGTCTCAAGACCATCATCAAAGCCGTATTATGTCTAAAACGGGATTTCTTAAAACTAATTGAATCAGCACAAAGCGTCTTTATCGCATATATTTCAATTAAAAATGCCCACGTCGCCGAAACGAACAGAAACACGAATAATCGAAACTGTAACACATTAATGTTTCAAGTATATATATATATATATATATATATATATATATATATATATATATATATATATATATATATATATATATATATATATATATATATATATATATATATATATATATATATATATATATTATATATAATATGCAGGGTTGAGCAGATCTCGGTTTGCTCACTGGTGAGTAGCGCCACCACATATCCGAGCGTAGAGGGGACAACCTCGATAAAAAGTCGGGGTTAAATCGGCTCGGTAACCTCACTCAATACCGATGCCGTCCCGATGCTGGGCTAACAACCCAGCAGAGGGTACATCTTTTGTTACGGGCAGCAGAAGATTGGCCTCCCACATCAGCTCCTCGTCGGATGAGGAGCAGGGACAGGTGGGTGGGGCCCAAGAGGACGGTCCCGACGTTGACGACCACCGCAATGTACATGGACGCTCTGAGTGGACTAATGAACTTCGGGATGACTTGCTGGACTGCTTCGAGCGCAGCGAGCCGGCCCGTAGGGGATACATGTCACGGCTGCATGCACTTTGGTGCATCATGCATCCTCTATGCCGTGACTTTTCCGCACAAACCTTGCGGAATCAAGTATTCTACCTGCGGAGAACCGGCTATATAAGAACGAATCTCCGGCAGGCTGCAGCACCAGAACCGGATCTAGCCGCACCAGCACCACCTGTGGTGCGCCGCAACAGATCTGGTAGAGCAAGCCTGCTCCAGAACACCGAAGTTGATCTTAGAACTAGGAGAACCCGAATCAACATCAGGGTCTCCGTACGACCACACGAGCTGGTAGAATTGGACACGTTGATTAACGACGAGCTTCCGGAATTCGCCGACCTCTGGGAAATCAACGAGGCCGTGTATGGTGCCGCAAAGCGACTCGTTCCGGAAGTGCGGAGTGAGAGACCGCACGACCGGATCGAGAAAACCGAACGGCGCCTACACAAAGTCGAGGCCAAAATTCAGTCGGCGAGGCAGCAAGCGTCTCGGATCCAGTGTGTGATGGATTTTATTTCTAGCGGCAGGGCTTTCACGCCAAAAATTAGACGTATAGCCGCTCAACTGCGCCGCCACCATCACACACTAAAACGTACAGTGTTGCAGACCATCAAGCAACATTGTGCGGATAGGATTCGAGTCCTGGGCGTGGTAAGGAGAAATCTGGCCAGACGGGTTAGACGCATCAGGGAGAATTCCTTATTTCGCGATAGCCCGTCTCGGCTTTTTGAATCTCCACCGCCCACAATTGTTGCTCCACCGACTGTGGAGGAGGTTGAGCAGTTCTGGAAAGGAGTGTATGAGTCACCGCGTCCAATTCACCTAGACACTCCAGCCCTAGCACACTTCCAAATGTTTTGCGCTGAACGTCAAGTTCCGCAAACAGAAGTGTGCGAGGCAGTCAGCGAGGATGAGGTCCGACAAGCTCTTGTCGGTACCAAAAACTATGCTGCTCCCGGCCCTGACGGCATTAACATATGGTGGTGGAAGAAATTTCCTTCCACTCACCGCCGTCTGGCCAGAGTCTTTGACTCATGGGTCAAAGAGGAGCGGCATATTCCAAGCTGGGCTGTCGAGGGGTACACTGTGCTACTTCCAAAGAGTGGAGACTTGTCTGATCCCAAGAACTACCGACCGATCACTTGTCTCAACACCTGCTACAAGTTATTTACACGTATCTTGTATGCTAGGTTGTTGAAATCGATCGGTCCCGTAGTTAATAACATCAGCGAGCAGCGTGGGGCAAAGAAAGGGATGGAGGGTTGCCGGGAGAACCTGGTGATAGATAGATCTATCACTCAGGACTCTATACTTTACAAGCGCAACCTTTCCATGGCCTGGATTGACTACCGCAAGGCATTTGATTCAACATCACATGAGCTATTATTATACTTGCTCCAATGCCTTGCGGTACCTACCCCACTAGTGAGATGCATAGAACATCTGTTGCCACTCTGGAAGACCCGTTTTGCCATCACATCAGGCACACGACGAGTCTTGACAGAGTTGGTAACATTCAAGAGGGGAGTTTTCCAAGGAGACTCCTTGAGTCCCCTCTTGTTCAATATCTCACTGCTGCCACTCTCCATTGCTTTAAGACGGACTCATGGATATTACTCTGGACCACCGAACGACCGGAGGCATCAGATCACCCATTTATTTTACGTGGATGATTTGAAACTTTATGCCTCTGGGGAGAAGAACCTCCATCAATCTCTCAATGTGGTTCAGGAATATACACGAGCCGTAGGCATGGAGTTGGGATTGGACAAATGCGCAGTGTTTCATTTGAGGAGAGGACGATCTCCGGAAGTGTACGAGAATATGCAGCTTGCCGACGGAAGCATCTTTAAACACCTCGATGCTGGAGAGACCTATCGATACCTGGGAATTGAACAGCGTCCTAATTATGACGCTTCCCAGGTAAAGGTGGCTCTCCGCGGCAAATACAGAAACCTTGTTCGAAAGATTTGGTCTTCCGAACTTTCGAGTGGGAACAAGGTGTCTGCAACAAATATGCTTGCCGTTCCAGTCCTGCTCCACTCTTTTGGAGTGGTGAAATGGACGGTCGATGAGCTGCATAGACTCGATAAAGACACCCGGAAAATGATGCATATCCATCACAGTTTGCATCCTAGATCGTCCGTTTCCCGTATTTATCTCCCACGTCATCGGGGAGGTAGGGGACTCCTCAGTCTGGAGGGTCTGCATCGAAGTGTGGTTCTGAGTATAGCTTGTAAAGTTCTTAGGAGCTCGGACCCCCTCCTGTGCCTTGTTAAAAGTCACGAATTGGCCGGAGTGGGGGCATTTATCGTTAAGGCAGCACAAAAAGCTGCGGAAGAACTTGGTCTCGAATTTCAGATCAGTCGAGAAGGCCGACTAGAGGGCAACCTCGAGCTCCTACCTTCTCGCCTGAAAGCCCAGATAAATGCCGCGGAGCAAGATCTTACGCTCAGGCGGCATGTTGACAAGCCGATACACGGTGTTTTCTATCGAAACATCGAAACACTCGGCTTGTCAACTAGGCTGACCTTCGGCTACCTAAGGTCAGCCGGTCTTACATCCGAGACTGAGGGATTTACCGCAGCTTGCCAAGATGGCGTAATTAACACCTTGGTCTATCGCCGCAATGTGATGGGTGTGCAGGTCCCTGATGTCAGTTGCAGGGCCTGTCGAAAGGTGCCTGAGACGCTTTTCCACCTTCTGTCGGCATGTCCGGCAAAAGCGGCCTCGGCGTACACCCATCGCCATAATGCGGCCCTACGGGTGCTGTATTACCATCTAAGGCACTCGTACGGAATAGACCAAGAGCCGGTGCTGCCTTACATGCCAGGAGATATTGAGTCCGTTGTCGGAAACGAAAAATGCCAGATCTTCTGGAATTATCCGTTTCCGACCGTCAGGTCCATACAAGCAAATAGGCCTGACGTTGTCCTCCTCGATAAGCTAATCAAGACTATGTATGTCATCGAATTCTCCGCTCCGGCAGAGAAGAACATAGTCTTGAAAGAGGAGGAAAAATGGACAAAATATCAAGATCTCCTGTTCGAGCTCCGCACGCTATACCCAGGCCACAAGGTCGTATTAGTGGTTCTGATCATCGGTGTTTTGGGCGGAATTCGGTCTTCGCTGCGTTCAAACTTGAAGATCATTCCGGCCTGTAGGAACTCGGCGCAGATCTTGATAGACCGGATGCAAAAGGCAGTCATTCTGGGTTCAATTAGAATACTTAGGGCACACGATTTAGGAACCTGAAGCTACTTACCGACCGGTGGGGAGGAGTAGCTTCGGTTAACCGCCTTGTAGGTTTTTCTGGCGCGACTGCTGCGATGTCGTCGGAGCTCGCAGCAGCCCCGACCAGGTTTGAATGTATGTATATATATATATATATATATATATATATATATATATATATATATATATATATATATATATATATATATATATATATATATATATCTATGTATCAAGAATCCACTGCTTAGCAGTTTTCTTATAATAAACGAACTCATTTCAATCAAACTCTGTATACCACTGAAACCAAAAAATATGACGCTCAAGTATTCACTTTCGAACCAGATGTTAAAGATTTATGAGGTAATAGAAAAAGGTTGTCAGACCTTATTAGAAATATCGCTATTTGAGCATTCTACTTAAAATATACTTTTAACATTATAAAGACGCATGTAGGAATTTGCAAGGGTTTTAATTAATTAAATTAGTATAAATCTGACTTAATGACTGAATATCTGTTTTATGATTTACAGACTTGGAGTCACGTTTTATGTGAATCATCTCCAGAATAGATCTTTTATGATAATTGGTTTCCTTAGTTGAAATATTAACATTTTTCTAATCGAATTGCTGCTTATAATGAAAGCAATGTTTAGCAAGGCCGGTGGAATTTTCTAAGTTTTTGTTTCTAGTACTATACTTATGGCCATACATTGTTTTTTGTAAACATTGTTTAGAGATTCCTGTATAAGTCCCATGGCAAAATTTGATTTGTATACTGTGTGGGTTTGTTTATCTTTAGGTATTAAAGGTTTTAGATTTGAAAAATATTTAGCAGCGTTAGCAGGTTTATGCGCAACATTTATATCATACTTTTTTAAACATTTCTTAATTTATAATGTCTTCACGATGAAGTTGAAGAACTTGGTCATCAAAATAATTTCTATTTCATAACTTTAATGATTCCCATGAATGTTGTTTCATTTCTATGTCAACTAATTCTCTTCCTGCAACTCCCCAAACGTTGACTTGTTAATTTTTCCCGGACTTCCCCTAAACTTCTAAATTGAGGATTTAGATTGATCTCATTCATTCGGACCAAGTTACAGAATGTCGAGATCCTGAATTCAGGTCATGTCCATAAAACAATGTTTGAGAAGAAAAATATGTCCAAAATGAATATCAGTAGTATAGCTTCCAGCGACAATCTGGAATTTTTGTTTATTCGTCATTCAATAATTCATACCCCTGGGGTTGTAACAAAGCAAGACATTTCGATATTTTTCCAAATAAAGATAAGGACAAAATCAGATTGACGTGACATCTATGTACCAGGACCTCAAACAATTATAGAAACCTGTAAGACTACGATTATTCGCATTACAAAGAATTAATTCAATTGTATCCAAATAATCATAGTTTTCGAGGTAAATATATGAATGGACACATCGAATACGCATTTATGTGTAATTTTGAAAAGAAGAAACCATTAACTTTGTGATGGAATACTTCTCCCCTCTGTCGTCCAGTTTTGACATTATTAGAATGAGAAGCACCAGGGTTAATATCTAGGCTAAACGGAAGTAAGACAGCAAAACGAAACAGTATTTGTTGTGTATTACCTAGAATAACATTGATGTCGAAAGTCGGTGTTTGCTAAATGTAAAGCTCAAAATAGAACATAGCAGCTATACTAACCCAATGCTCTAACAACAAATCAAAAACATGAACATTTAGCAATTACTCTACTGTTCAACAAGGCATATCATCACTCATACTCAATAATGTTAATTATTTACAAATATTATCATTTAATTAAACCATGTGCGAAACTATTACATATCAGGTAAGTAGATTTGAATGTAAATCACTGTTTGTATGTAGATTTAGATATTTGATGTATTGCAGATGTAGAATGACACGAATTCCTGTTATAAATTCACCCTCATTGATCAATACTAGACGTACCGTGTTTTACCTCTATTCCCTAACCCAGACACCACATTTGATGCAGTTAAAATTTAATCCATAGGAAATTACATCAACATTGCATTCACGTTGTTTGGGATTCATTTCATACTTGTCCGTATTCTCAACAAGTCATTTAAATACAGTGTGTAATTTTTGATTAATCGAGTAAATAGATTTCTTAAACAGTATAATAAAAATACAATTGATATAATAAAACACTTTTTACTACTTTGTTTTTATCATAGAAACACTAGCGTGGCCATATTTTCAACAACTAGCGTATCATCTTAAAAACAATACAAATGAATGAATAAACATAAAAAATCTTAAGATATTTATAGTCAAATATAAGCTAACAACAACATGTGTGATTGCAATTTGAATATGGGGATAAACATGACAGGGGTTGAATAATTGCAATAAGCATTAGCATTAAGTTACTAAGCAATTAGAGAATTTTAATGAGGAGTTGGAGGAATGAAACTCGAATTCGTAACATTTAATTTTTAATAATTAATGGTAAAAAAGTTTTAACCACGCTGGCAACACAGTTAGAGTCCTCTTTTTTGAGCCTGCAACTTCTCCATGTTTTAGGAACCTTTGCTAAAACTGTGTCCAATTTTATACAAGGCACAGTCCTCACACTCTAGACTATAAACTTCAGATTTCTTTAATTTATATTTTTAGGTGTTCAATTATTAATATATGAGTTCAGATTGTTTTTTGTTCCAAAAGATACGATTTACTCTGTTTTGAAAGTATTTACCGAGATATGTCATACGTATTTAGATTTAATATTATTATTAACATGTGAATAATACAGACTTGGGGTTTTTAATTAAGTTTATTTTGAATTATTTCATTGATATATGTTATTTGTAGCAATATCTTCGATGCTAGTTAATTCAATTTATTTACTTTTTATGAAACTGTGTAACCCGTTATTGGCAAATTGTGATTCTGTGGGGTTGCCTGTACTAAATTTTTGTGAGCCAGCGGTGAAATGTTGGGAGAGGAGATTTTTCTTGAAGGTTTGCAGGTTGTAGCCATAGAGTTTTACAACTTCGCTATTCGATAGAAAAATGAAGTCTGGGAGGAAGAAGTTCGGCAGGTCTCGAGCTTGACAATGAATGGGTGACTAATTTAAGCTCGTCTAGTACGCTTATCTGGAATTTCTTGTGGTGAAACAACAGACGAGATTTCTGATTAACGCCTACCATGGAAATATCTATAAATAAGGGAGAGATCTCCCACCTTTCTACGATTTTAGACGAATAGTTCTGGATAGAACCAAAAGGTTCAGCGTATGTTTGGAAGCCAAACTCCAAACATGTGAACAGAACTCTAGGACAGGTCGAATCTGTGCTTTGTATATTATGAGGAGCTGCTGGTATGCAAAGTAGCTCTTGACACGGAATAAAATAACCAAGTTTTTGAGAAGCGGTTTTCGCAATGGCCCTCACATGATTGCTGGAGAAGACGCAAGCTTGAGTTTCGGTTGCATTGAACTACTAGATGATCAGATCCCCATTACAAAAGCTTTGCCAGATCTACATCATCGGCAAAACTGGTCATTTCCAGCAGATCATTTATACGGAGCAGAAATAAAGTTGATGCCAAGACAGGTCCCTGTGGAACACCAGCGTTGATACTATTGCATCGGAGGGTACTCCGTCGACCACCATATGGAGTGACCTATCTGAGAGAAAACTCGATAGTAAGCGACAAAGTTGAGGCGGCAAACCATATGACGGAAGTTTCCCAAGACGGCTTTGGTGTCAGACTCGGTAAATGTTGTGGAGATATCCAATGCTACAGCAAGAGATTCCCCATGTTTTTCAATAGATTTCTGCCATTCACAATTCTGGAACTCTCTAGGTATTGGATGAGCTCGATGTTGATTGATTTCTCCATAATGGGTATATAATTATTAGGAAGGGTCTTCTTTCTTTTTTTTGGAATTGGTTGCACTCTAGCTGTCTTCCTGCTGGAAGGAAACACACCAAGTTTTTATGAAAGGGTAAACAATCTGCAGAAAACGAAGTTTATGGTATTGAGATCAAGCAGAATGCGCCTAATTGTGCGCTGACGAAAGACAATTTCAGGCATATGGCTATCGATGGCAGCAATCGTGGGAGGGTCCTTCCCTTGTAGATCCAAAGTGGAATTAGCTGCAAACATTCCAGCAAAAAGGTTGGCTTTGCCTTGTGGTGTAGTAGCCAGTGTGCCATCATCTTTGGTTAGGGGAGGGAAATTACTACCAATTGCTTTGGCGAAACTCCAAAACGAACGGGAGCCATTCGGGCATTCGATAAGCTAGCCCTAGAACAGATTTTATGTACCATCGTTCACCAGATGACGTTGGCTTATTGGTATGGGGTATTAAGTTTCCATTCCTAGCCTGATAATATCCGAGATCATACTCCAAGGAAACTCGGAGAAAAACATGCAAAGACCGTCCCAGTCAGCTGAGTTGTAATTCCAAACTGCGTAGAGGTGTTGGATTGGTTCGTGGAGTGATACAGTGAATGGTCAGAGTTTCCAAATGGAGCACGGACCTTTACTTCATAGGGATCTGGATTGTTAGTGAGGAATAAGTCGAGCGTATTGGCAAAATGATAGTTAATAAATGAATAAATAGGGTGTCCCATTTATAACGAAATTGGGATCAATTTCCGGTGTAACCGGAACTTGCTAATAACTGAAAATATTTTAGCTGAAACAAACTTTTGGGATAACTCCCGAATACAAATTTTCAAAGAAAACCATTTAAATATCGACTTCCGTCAGTGAAGGACCTGTAAATTAAGCAGTAGTATATCTGAATGTTCTTTCATGAATTAATTTGTTCATCATTGATACAGTATGGCTGTTTCTCATTGCTGTGGTTCTCATGGTCCCTTATTGCTTTTCAAAGAAGCAATAAAACATTGGTATTTCATGAGTTTCATGGCACAGATAATAATCTTGGTAATTAAATATACATTTGAACTCTCATAAGAAATCCCTGGTTTGGTTTGTTATCCTGAGCGATTGTTTTATCAACATCCTACTCTATTTTCTAGTACTTATACGATGTCTTATTATAACAATTTCATCAGTATACTCAAAGATAAGATATCCCTAATCTGTGTTGTGGTGGAAATTAAGTGCACGTTGTTGCCCGAATCTGAATTTTCTAGTTCCAAGAAATCGAAATTTCGAATGTCACGGCCATAAATTCTAAGAAATTTATGGATGAATAGTGATTCCAAATGTCAATCATACATTAACTATGAATCAAGTAGGTTCTTCAAAATCAATCAAACAATTGCATGTTAGCAGCTTAGCAATGGATGAATAAATAAATATCATATCATAGGTCAGTTAACAAGAAATATTCCTGTTAAGAGGATCTGATTAAAGTCAAACTGAACTTTCAAATGCTCAAATACAAACCACCTTCTAACGAACGAGACTGATTTGCTGGTAAATCTTGATAAAGGTGTACGGAAATCCTTTAATGATTTAGATATTCGTGTTATCGTGAGTAGCAGAAGCATTAGTATTTAAATGGGAATGGTCGTCGAACAAAATGTCATGAATCTAAGTGTTTATGATCGCATTCTCAGCGACTTTAAATCCTTCAATACTCTTGGATAGATTTTGCACCACAGGAATACGATTAGAGGCTGACGTTTTGCCAACCATTACAATTGGCATCCTCGGGGTAGATTGCAATTTGAATCTGAATTTGTTTGTTCCAGCGAGGAAACGAGGTATTTATAGATAGATTATTTAACGGTTCTATACTTTACTGACATAATAATGATTCTTGACGCAGGTAAGAATTATATGTACCTTCTTGGGAAATAGGTCACATTAACACTTATTATATTTTCGTCTTGACGTAAGTTTCGGTCTCAACTAAAGCGCAGGATTCCTTCTAATTGTACTAAGCACTAAACGTCTTTATCGCATTAATTTCTACGTCGCAAAAACGAGCAAAACAAGGATAACTGAAATTGTAACACATTAATGTATAAAATATATATTTCTTTAATACTTTGAGTTCACGAGAGGGAAACGTATAATGTTCGAAGAATACGTGTGAGCCAACAGTGGAATGTAGGGAGAGGAGAGAGGCATTCATATTTATCTTGAAGGTTTTGAGGTTATAGGCATAAGACCTCACTAGGTAAAGAGTTCCAAAACATCGCTGCTCGATAAAAAAATTGAGTCTGCTAGGAAGAAGTTTGGCAGGTCTCGAGTTTGACAATCAAGGGGTGACTAGCTTGACCTCTAGTACACCTATCTGGAATCACTCGTAGTGGAACAGACGAGATTTCTGCTGATTACCGACGAAAAGGGAGAGATCTCCCACCTTTCTACGAAGTTCTAGAGAGGTCAATGCATTCGTAAGTGTGACATCATTAATCAAACGAATAGCTCTCTTCTGGATAGGATCCAAAAGCTTCAGCGTATGTTTGGGAGCCGAAGTCCAAAAATCTGATCAGTACTCCAGGACAGGTCGAATCTGAGCTTTGTAGATTATAAGGAACTGCTGCGATATAAAGTAGCTCTTGACACGGAATAGAAAACCAAGCTGTTGTGAAGCGCAATGGACCTCACATGATCGTCCCATGAGAGGGTGCTGTTGGTGGTGATTCCGAGCATTGCTATCCAAGACTTCATAGGAATATTATATATTACATATTATATTATATGTATTAGAAAACCATTTCACAGTAATGTTTCTATAGTTAAAGACATCACATCTCGAGGACGAGGCAAAAAGGTCTGACAGCCAAAGTCTCTACGCGCCAAGTACAATGTTAAACCGATGTGTTTAAAATTTATGACTACGATTGAAAGGGTCTTTGCTATACCAATATTACTACTAAGAAACCAATTATTATAAAAGATGTATCCTGGAGATGAATCACATGTAACGTGATGCTAAGTCGGTAAATAATACAACCGATGTACAATCACTGAGTCATATTTATACAAATTTGATTACTCAAACCCTTGCAAATTACCACGTACTTCTTTATAATGTTTAAAATTGTGTATGTGTACAAAGCTGATACAATAAATCAGTAATATTGGTACAGCAAAGACGTTTTCTTTTGTAATCATAAATTTAAACACATCTGTTTAACATTGTACTTGACGCAAAGGGATTTTAGTTGTCAGACTGTTTTGTCTCGTCCTCGTGATATGATGACTTTAACTACAGAAACATTAATATATACTGGTTTTCTAATACATATTTATATATTTTAGACATTAATGTGTTACAATTTCAATAAATCGTGTTTTTTCGTTGTTGCGGTGTAGACATATTTAATTGAAATTAATGTGATAAAGGAGCTTAGTGCTTAGTACAATTGGTTTGAGAAATCCTGCGATTTAGTTGATGTTATCAGATTTCAAACATCTTTTTATGATGGTCGTGAGACCGAAACGTAATTCAAGATGAAAATATAGTTAATGCGACCTATTTCCCAATAATTTACATATACTAGTTTACTGACTTGTCGTTATACTTCAACTACACGACAGGAAAACCTATAATGTATGGAGAACACCGTGTTCGCCGTTCGATAAAAAAATGAAGTATGGTAGAAAGAAGTTCAGCAGGTTCTGAGCTTCACAATGAACGGGTGACTAGCTTCAGCTCGTCTAGTCCGCCAGTCAAATTTCTCGTGGTGGAACAACATACGAGATATCTGATGAACACCACATGGAAATATCTATAGAAAAGGGAGAGATCCACCACCTTTCTACGATGTTCTAGAAAGGTCAATGAATTAGTTAGTATGACATCATCAATCAGACGAATACCTAGCTCTCTTCTGGATAGAATTCAAGAGCTTCAGCGTATATTTGAGAGTCGAAATCCAAACATGTGAACAGTACTCGAGGACAGGCTGAGTCTGTGCTTTGTATATTGTGAGGAGCTGCTGGCACGGAATAGAAAACCAAGTTTAGGATAAAACTGTCGATATTGCCTACAACAGATTTGAGGACAACTATAGGCTTTTATGTTTTTCTAAATAGAAATAAATTTCTTTAACCTGGATCGCGGAGGTGAATAAATTGTGAAACTTTCACGAACCTTTAAAGAAAACGGGTTGAAAGAATATTGCTAAGCAGTAGATTCTTGATACATATTCATATACTTAAAACGTTAATGTGTTACAATTTCGATTATTCATGTTTCTGTTCGTTTCGGCGACGTGAACATTTTTAATTGAAATTGGTGCGGTAAGGACTTTGTGCTGATACAATTAGTTTTAAGAAATCCCGTTTTAGACATAATACGTCTTCTGATGATAGTCGTGAGAACGAAACGTACGTAAAGACGAATATAATAAGCATATGTGTTAGTGTGACCTATTTCCCGAGAATTTATATATAATTCATACCTGGGTCAAGAATCATTATTAAAACTGAAATTAGATTAAAAAAAATTTGACAGTTTTTTTGTTAAATTAAGAGCAAATTATTCAGCTCTAAAATTACAGTAATCAAAGTTCGTACATAAATATCTACTTTGAGTTAGTCGTACCTAATATACCTAAGCTTTACGGTATTATATATAATCGCTATATACATAGAAATAAAGACCAATTTGAATCTATGACAAGGAAAGGTGGGGTTGTGAGCCACACTATCGGAGTCAATTCAACACCTACTCCTACTAGAATAGTAAGCTTCATAACTGAATGATGAGCATGATCATTTATAAAGCTGCGCTTGAAGTCAATCCGTAATCCGGTTCTGTTTCATGAATTTAGCTCTCATTCAAAGGTGATGGTTCCCAAAATTTTTCCTCTTTCAAATTAAACTCCGTTCTCGATCTAAATTTATTATGCTCCGATCAGATCGAAGGAAATGAGTACATTTTTACCAATCTTAGTATTAAACACCGTATATTTGTACATTATCAGGTAATAAATATTCCCTGGTTTCCTAATTTCATATCAGTAATATTGCAATCGATAGTCCTATTGTAGAATTGTGAAAGGAATGCATTTCGTGTCGTCCAAAAGTGTGATTAATGTTTACCTTATTGATTGCTTATTTCTTTGAAACATATCATTATCACGATATATTTTTTATGTTAGTATTTCTACTAAAATTATATGTCATCATGCTGATGTATATCATTGCGTTTTGTTTGAAAGTAGCTTGCGTAAAATTAAAATGAATTTTCCATTCCATATAGGATGCGCGTGAAAACCTAAAGGGCTATTTAGTTGATTATTCCCATTTTTGGTGACACAAAAAATGAGTTGCAACTGAATGAAGATTATGAGTTGAATATACATTCGAAATAAACAGGTTTCTACATTATCCATAGTTTCAATACAACGGCACGAGTAAATTTGAAACATGATGAACTATTTCTGGATATAGAACAAGTAAATAAAAAATACACCTCACCTGGCTATTCAATATATAAACAAGAGTTATTTCTAGTAAATGTGTATTACACAACAAATGGATAACTCAGTTATAATAATGATAAAGTAAATGAATATTACAAGATATTCAGATATTTGGTAATATTTCTACTTCTTCTCCTAAATCACTTCTTTAAGACGAGTAATATATTAGTATGTACCTATTGGGTCAGTTTGAGAGACCCCCACCACATAATTTTCCTTTCTATCCCCACCCCTCCTCCAACATACATCAGAAACGAGTTTTGAGACTGTATCCAGATCAGCAGCTCCTATTTAAAATTCTATTAAGTCCAAGAAAATCCAATAGAATCAAAATTGAAGAACTACCGTGTTTTTTATCAATGAATTGCGATATGGATTGCACAATTATTATAGTGGTAGATTGAGGGTAAGAACTGGTACTTCTGGAAATTCACTACCGCAGAGCAAAATGATAATGATTTGGAAAGGCTCATATTAGAAAAAGAGAAGATCTCATTCTTTTTTATGACCTCACTAAGGCAGAGGCTTATAGAATCGTTTCATTTGCCCATTTAGTGATATCATTTGCAATTGAAGTTGGACAATATAAGGTTTCTAAAGTGCAGGAATATTTATTTCGTCTTAGCCTATCCAACCCCCATATCTTCAATTGAGCATATGTGGATCATGCTTCGATAACTGGTAGACCAGGATTTTGTACAATGGATTTGTATATATGTGGTGGAGGTAATGTCCTATGTCGATGATTTTTCTCTGATAGTATGTGTTCTGCTGCCGATCTACTGATGTCACGAAGTACAGTTCATGGTCTTGAATCGTTAATTTACCCATTTAGTGATATCATTTGCAATTGAAGTTGGACAATATAAGGTTTCTAAAGTGCAGGAATATTTATTTCGTCTTAGCCTATCCAACCCCCATATCTTCAATTGAGCATATGTGGATCATGCTTCGATAACTGGTAGACCAGGATTTTGTACAATGGATTTGTATATATGTGGTGGAGGTAATGTCCTATGTCGATGATTTTTCTCTGATAGTATGTGTTCTGCTGCCGATCTACTGATGTCACGAAGTACAGTTCATGGTCTTGAATCGTTAATTTACCCATTTAGTGATATCATTTGCAATTGCAGTTGGACAATATAACGTTTGATGCACAATTAGGCTACTACTAATGTATCGGAGGTTTCTAAAGTGCAGGAATATTTATTTCGCCTTAGCCTACCCAATCCCCAAATCTTGATCCAATTGAGCATGTGTGGATCATGCTTCAGTAACTGGTAGACCAGGATTTTGGGCACTGGATTTCCATATATGTGGTGGAGGTAATATCCTATGTCAATGCTTTCTCTCTGATAGTGTGTGTTCTGCTGCGGATCTACTGATGTCACGAAGTAAAATTCATGGTCTTTGATATTAATATAGTCTCTACCACTATAACAAGGAATACTATAAATTCCCGCAGAATATATTTCACAATATTTCTACCCTGCTTTCCACATTTCCGAATCTATTCCAGCTCTACAGACCTGTCAAAAATCCACTTCCTCCTCTTCATTATGAAAGCATTTAGAGTATTCCGTGTTACTCGTATATCTCGAGACATGAAACACCTGTCAGTCTCAGTTTCAAACTACTCTGATGATGTCACTTGTTATGGTTGGCGAAACGTCGGTGTATTATAGAGCTGATTAGATCCCACATGCAAAATATATCATGGTAATTTACATGTTCTGAAATGAATTATATTCATAGTATTTTAGTATAGTTATGTTGAGGTGTATATCCAAATTGAGTTGAGTTTATACTCTACTTTTTCATTTGATATAAAAACATTCAATAAAAAATTTTAAAAATCGATTAATGCTTGGATCATGGGTATTGTTATTTGTACCATATTATTCGTAAGTTTAACACTATTAAAATATACTATTGAAACAATCAAATAGTTGTTGCAACAGTTGAAAAATATTATGATTTCACTGAGAGTCGGTACCGATCGACAAGCCCGAACGTATTGGTGCATTTTGATACAGTACTCGTTCATAAAGTGAGTTGGTGATGAATCTATTATTTGTTTTCGTTTTCAATGAATAGATTTTCATGGTTTATTGATCGACTCACCAGTTGAGTAAGTGAATAAATATTTTCTATCTTTGTGAGATATGGTGAGATTTGTTGGTCTAACAGTTACATTGTTCTTAATTATTAAACTTATTTTTGTTCATTAGCTCATACCAAAATTGTTGACCGTTCACTATTTGATATATTGATGTAAGGTTGATATAATAGCTTCGTTAAATTGTCGGAAGAAAATATTTTGGTATGTATCAATTTTAAGTCACTCGTATCCATCACTTATAAATCTCCCCAACGTAGCCTACCTCTTATGTCTTATTAGAGTAACCACTATCACTTTCATCGTGCAATCTCTTTTGATATATCTTTGACCGTGTAAGAATACCTTAGTGTTGTGATGTTCTTTTCATTGATAAAAATTTAAAGTACTCCCATACTTTGATTTGTAGAATATTGAAGGAAACAACGAAAGTGTTGTGATGTTCTTTTCATTGATTAAAAATTGAAAGTACTTCCATACTTTGATTTGTAGAATATTGAAAGAAACAAAGGAAGTGTTGTGATGTTCTTTTCATTGATTAAAAATTGAAAGTACTTCCATACTTTGATTTGTAGAATATTGAAACAAACAAAGGAAGTGTTGTGATGTTCTTTTCATTGATTAAAAATTGAAAGTACTTCCATACTTTGATTTGTAGAATATTGAAGGAAACAAAGGTCATGTAATTTAAACTATATTTCTCTATTTTGATTCTCTATTCACAAATGTATGCGAAAATAATAGAAATAGATGGAAATTTATTCCAATAGTATAAATTAGGAAATATATATAAATTGTCGGGAAATAGGTCACATTAACACATATGCTTATTATTTTCGTTTTAACGCACGTTTGGCTCCCACGACCATCATCAGAAGACGTATCAATGTCCAAAACAGGTTTTCCCAAAACTAATTATATGAAGCACAAAGCGCTCTTATCGCACTAATTTCAATTAAAAGTTCCCACGTCGAAAGACGCTTTGTGCCTGATA
Organism: Endomychus coccineus; assembly: GCA_958510875.1. NCBI lineage: Eukaryota > Metazoa > Arthropoda > Insecta > Coleoptera > Endomychidae > Endomychus > Endomychus coccineus. The sequence goes on along the minus strand of OY294071.1, from coordinate 33,131,864 downwards.
CAATTAGTTTTAAGAAATCCCGTCCTAGAAATTGATTTCTCCTTTTTCCAACATGAACAAAAAATTATTTTATATATTTTTTAAATAACTACACGAGAGTCTTTACGTACGTTTCGGTCTCACCACCATCATCACAAGACTTTTGAAAACAAATTCACATCCACTAAAGCGCGGGGTTTGTAATTGTATTAAGCACTGAGCATCTTTATTGCATTAATTTCAATTAAAAACATCTACGTTGCAACAACGAACGAAACACGAGTAATTGAAATTGTAACTCATTAATGTGTAGAATATATGAATATGAATTAGAAAATCACTACACAGTAATGTTTATAATAATTGAAGACATTATATCTCGAGGACAGCCAAAATCCTTTTACGCCAAGTAGGTACAATGTTGAACAGATGTGTTTAAAACGATAAAATTCAAACCACCATACTGACCGTCGACTATATATAACGAATTACATGAATGTACACTACAAAGCAAGATTTGTTTTTGATTGTTCTAGACTGCAGGCTAATTTTAATTCCATCAATAAACAATTTCAATCAACTACTAAAGAAAAGAATGAATCATCTTGATTGCATCCGGTTGATAAAACAAATTCATAACTCCATAGCGATAAGATGAAAACCCACCAAGGTCATCTGTAATTTGACCAGAGTAAAAAAGTACATATTGATATAGTAGTCACAATAAGCTTCCTAATATTTCCAAGAACAAACTGTAAAGCATATTCAAAAAATGTCGAAGTAGTTACTCATTTGTTTATGAATACATTGCTGATATATTTTGAATCTATTCTTTGTTGGACACCATTATCTTTAATCTACTCTGTCTAAGAAAGTTTCTGTTGATGTTCTTGAAATCGTTGAACTTTTCCTTTACAGTAAAAGGATACGGATTGATGTTTCAAAACGTTCATTTGTTATCCTATAGGTATATTGATTTAGTCAAGCTTCTGTACAATTTCTCTTGTTCACAAATTGTTCTGACGACGATATTACGTGTGAACTGAAGTATAATAGTAATTACCATAAATCAATATGTATTTCAAAACGATGGGGATGTGCAATATGCAGAAATAGTAGGGACAATGCTCTAATTTTTATAGAAATAGAAAGTAATTTGAATAATGTATTCCGTCGTTGTTATACAGGTTTAGTTTAAGAGACTGGTGTATTGAGATCCAATATGTGGAATAAACATTCGACAAAGATGAGGATAGGATGGGCGTGGATTAAAGATTTATAACACGGCTTGAATCGCAAAAGAACGTTGAATAATTGACCAACGCTCCATATCTACAACTAAACTGGCAATCGAAATCGACAACTGCCTTGAATTTTTTTTTGAAAAGCTTTGCGGCTTGATTTGAATGTTATCTCATTATATTATGATATGAATTTACTGGCAATGGATATCAAAGAGTTCTATACACAGGGTGTCCCAGGTTTTAGTAGCAGAACTTCAACAGTCGATAGAAAATTTGATTTTGAGAAGAAAAGTTCCTATTAACATATATGCACAGATGCTTAGTTTTTGAGATACAGGGTGTTGAAATTGAAAAAAAAAATCGTTTTTTGCAAATATCTTTGAAACCGTTTATTGTACAGAAAACAGCTTTTGCAAGCATTTTCTACTCATAGTAAGCTTTGTTCTGTGCTATGAAAAAAATTTTTTTCAGTCATGATTGGTGAAGATTTTGAAGGGGTAGTGGGTGTTTTTCTCCCCAACTTCTACGCCACTAGAAAAAGTACGGTTTTAAGACAACCGTCAATGTTTTCTACACAATAAAGGTACTCTTGGTCATAAGCTCTAAAGTTGACCGTTTTCGAGAAAAACTTTTATGTTGAAAAACATGGTCAATTTTTTAGTTTTGTTACTTGTTCTAATGTTTGAATAAATTTTGTTTAATTAGTAAGAATTGACCATGTTTTTCAACATAAAAGTTGATTTTTCTCTGAAACGGTCAACTTTAGAGCTTATGACCAAGGGTACCTTTTTTGTGTAAAAAACATTGGCGGTTTGGTTTTTTTCAGTGGCGTAGAAGTTGGGGAGAAAAACACCCACTACTCTTTCAAAATCTTCACCAATCATGACTAAAAGAAATTTGTTTTCACACAGAACATAGCTAATTATGAGTAAAAAATGTTTGCTCAAGCTTTTCTCTGTACGATAAACGGTTCCGGAGATATTTGCAAAAAACGAAATTTTTTTTCAATTTCAACACCCTGTATCTCAAAAACTAAGCGTCTGTGCATATATGTTAATAGGAACTTTTTTCTCAAAATCAAATTTTCTATCGACTGTAAAAGTTTGTAAAAGTTCTGCTACTAAAACCTGGGACACCCTGTATATAGAACTCTTTGGTATCCATTGCCAGTAAATTCATAAATATATAATAAAGATTCTTGACCCAGTATGAATTATATATGAAATTCTCGGGAAACATTTTCGATTAATCGTGGTTCTGTTCGTTTCGGCGACGTGGGCATTTTTAATTGAAATTGGTGCGATATGGACGCTTTGTGGTAATATAATTAGTTTTAAGAAATCCCGTTTTAAACATAATAAGTCTTCTGATGATGGTCGTGAGACCGAAACGTACGTAAAGACGAAAATATAAAACAAAGTGTTAATGTGACCTTTTTCCCGAGAATGTCATATATAGAGTAGACAAATAGTGTGTTAAGCATAGGCAAGCGCTGGTAAGTTGATGGGACATTCTGTTCTTCTCGCACATGTAGTGCGCTCTCACTCGCACGGTCTCCCCTTCTACTAACTTCTGTTATTAAGTTCAATACCACTCACTCATCGTAGTAACATCAGTAAGTAACATGAGAGCGCAGTACATGTGCGAGAAGGACAGAATGTCCATCAACTTACCATTGAAAGGCTTAGTAGTCTACTCTATAAATAGAACTCTTTGATGGATACTTCATTGTGAGTGGCTTGACTTTCAGTGCAGTGCAAGATCATGGTACCTGAGAATATGGCTTCGCGATACAAATTTGTGTGCTATCCAATATGCATTATATATATTTTTTGTTCTTGTATTTATATTCGTCAACCATTTGGGGTTGTATGTTACATTTTCTTGGTATTCTGGTTATTTGATATGACTGAAAATTAAATAAAACTCTATTTTTTGACGTTTCGACAATATATTATTATCTTTATCAAAATTGACAAAAAATGTCTTTGTGAGATCGCTACAAAATCGGTTCTTCCTTCTGAACCATGAAAAAAATCTCTACCCCAACGAAAACCTTGATAAGTTTTTGAATGTTTGATCTCCTTGTGGAAGATTCATTGGGCAGCTCACGAGCAAAATTGAAAAGAGCTATTTTGTTAAGTTTCAAAATGAAATGTAGGCCAGATTTTTGTTACCCAAGGTTTGCCTTTTGAACCTGGTGCTGTCTGATAAGCTCATCCCGTGTTCTATTTAAAAATAGTTCTATTAAGAGAAAGATGGGAAAAGGAAAATAGATGCATGGAGGAAAAGGTGACGTCAACCCAAAGGGTCTCCCACTGAATCATGAAATATAGTTAATCCTAACCAAAGACAAAGAATATTCTTCAATCAGATGAAATTCAATTCACTCCCAAATTATGAAAATTGACTCGACTGATATGATGTCCCAAGCTGTGTCATAGAAGGATAATGATCTACAAAAAGGCTTGTGCCTGTGATCATAAATATTTTGATTTGTGATATACGAAAAATTACATTTCAGATATAGTATTAAAATGAGTTCTCCATATATAAGAATGAATGGTATTTTATGGTTTAATGAAACGGTCCATTTTCAATGAAATGGACGACTTTTACGACAAACCTTGAATTGGAGTTTATTATTATTAGATTTGGGATAATAGTATTCAGACTTTGGGAAAGTGGTCTAATAACATTTTATATGAATTGAAGAGTGCATTAGTATAAATTGAAGCAATTCTTTCATATGACCTGAAATAGTATCTACTATCTCATAATTCCAGAGTTATACTCTTAAATGATCAGTGCCGGAAGGAAATAGAGTAACTTATCTCAAGCAAACACACGCTACATTAAAATTCACTATAGTAGACAGCTAAAACAACACATATCTAATCGATGAGTCGCGTGAGTTATGAAATTCAATTTTATTATTATTATTGCTGTGACAATGTTAATTTTGCGTTTTGTTAGGAACTTGTTTCTATGTCAACATAATTGTAGGTGAGTTGAGTTTCCATTCTTAGTTCTTTTCTTTGTGTCAGGTGTTATCATCTGTATGTGGTGGTTTTTGGAAATCTACATACAATGTACAGGGGAAATCATCGAGTGAGTAACTGCATATTATATACAGGTTTGCGCAAGTCTAATTAGTTCTTTGGGCAAACCATTCTAATAGTTTTTTCATCAATTATATTAATTAATTAATTTATCATTATGAAAACAAATCGTTTAACTTCTAGGAACATTAAGAACCTGAAAAAGTGACATGTGAGTTTGAACACTTTCTTGAAGATAAATACCTTAATTTTCAGCTATTTTTTACAATTTGGACTTGTTGAAAATTTGAAGCAATGTAAATGAGAAAACTTTGGACAAATCATTCCACGCATTTGTATGAGGTACGATATATAGCCATAAATCAATGAGTTTTGGTAATCTGTCCTGCAATTTTGTCACTGCGAACTGTCGTAAAACCTTGTACGGAGGACCCCCTACTTGCCGGCCTCGTTCAAAGAAGTTTATTTCTTAATTCCAATTCCCTCTGTATTCAAACGTAATATTTAAATAATCAGGAAAAAAGTAAATTAACCGACAACACTCGGTAAAACGCATATTACTACTATTTTGAGTTCCAATCCAATCGATTGTGGCTGTGTACAAACCCGATTGGTAACATCATCAGAGCTCAAAATACTTCTAAGATACTCTCTAAATGATCAATAATGTCGCGCTGAATGCTACCGGTAATATAATGTGTGATTGATACATATGTAGAGTAATTTCCCATGAACTAGAAACAATCATTGTAGTCATGGACATGTGTTTATATCTCTAATGTATTATATTTATTTCTTTGTTTCAGGAAAAGATAGTTTGTAAACGAAGAATGCGATTACCTATCAAAATGTACCTCATAATATTTGTTAGTGCGTCTGTGGTTTTATATCAGTACCATCTTTCAAACGCTATGATTTCACATAATAATTCCCCAAACTACAGGGATTTGAATTTGACTCTATTAGATAGGACTAGCAACCATACTTCATACGTTTCCAAACCAAGTAGTTACATTGTACCAGTAAGTAAATTATTTGCCTATTAATTAATTCTATCCGTTAGCAACGTGGAGTTCTCATGCACATGACCATGAGCTTTTACGAAATAGTAACTGCACGTGATTTCGAATATTAAATATTCTGGAGAAAATACCAATAGAGATGCAGATTGAGTATTTCTATTGAAATTAAATTAAACTGTTTCATTACTTCTCAAGAGATGAGATTAGTAGTAGTAAGCTTTTTACTACTATAAATATATTTGATTTACCAGCTATTTTATCGTTAGCTGAGTAATCCTATCTTGGCTGAAGACAGTGAAATTGCTGTCACAAATCCTTATTCTTTAATCAAACTATTATGATTCTATCCGAAATGTAATCTGGCAATATTTCTTTCAGTGTATAAATTTATCATCAAGACATCCCTATATACCTCCTTTGTATATAATAACTCCGACGTACAGACGGCCGGAACAACTTGCTGAATTAACTAGACTAGCTCATACCTTAATGCTCACTCCAAATGTACATTGGTTAGTTATAGAAGATGCTTTAAGAAAGACTACGTTAGTAGCAGATCTCTTGAGGAAAACAGGTCTCAGTTTTGATCATTTAGTTGGTAAGTACCATTCAATATTACGACTACAAGAAAAACACCAAAGCATAATTCAGTAAAATTGCTCATCCCTTCTTTAATTTTTTAAGACTTTCGCGGACAGCGATTCTTGATATATTTTGGTTTCATGGTGAATTTCGTGTCATTATGGCACTATTATACGCAGACCATCTCAGACGGCAACATCAGGGTAGTTTGTCACGGAATCCCCCAGGAAACCTAAATATATCTTTCCTTCTTTTGATTAGGAAATTGAGAAATTTGCAACTTTTTCAGCGCCTATGCCAGAGCAATATAGGAAGAAAAAGAAAGGTCCGAAACCTAGAGGCGTTTCCAACAGGAATGAAGGTTTGGCTTGGATTAGAAGAAATGCTAATAGCGGTGTGTTCTATTTTGCAGATGATGATAATACCTACGATCTTCAGTTATTTGAAGAGGTATACAAATAGTAAAAGGCATCACACCAAATAATTCAAACAACGACAATTTTTCAGATTAGGTATACCAAGCGAGTATCAATGTTTCCAGTGGGACTGATAACGAAATTAGGAGTGAGTTCGCCTATAATACGAAATGGAAAATTTTTGGGATTTTACGATGGTTGGATGGCCGGCAGAAAATTTCCTGTTGACATGGCAGGATTTGCAGTTTCCGTCAAATTTTTATTAGAACGTCCCCATGCCAAAATGCCTTTCAAACCTGGCTTCGAGGAGGATGGCTTTTTGAAAAGTTTAGAACCCTTTGAACCTAGAAACATCGAATTAATGGCTGCAAATTGCACAAAGGTAATTTCGATATATCATTTTTATTATTGATTATAATATTGCGTGTATTGTCATTGGCCAAGTATTGAAAGTATGAGCAAATATAGGTCTCGATTATTCAAGATCAGACATAGTGGTCACGGTTTGAAGGCAAGTACCATATACGAGGGCAACGCCAACAATTCCCGTCCTGACTGTGGAATAAATGGCGTAGACACACATTCTAATTTTATTTTTCAATATGAATGCTCTTATTACATCGTTTCAGCAAGAATTCAATAACCCTGAAAAAATATTCCTTCGGTTTGTCTTCAAATTGTGCCCAAGCTGCAATCTACATCTCTTCGTCATCACTGAAAAGGCGGCCCCGAAGGTCCCTTTTCAAATTCTCAAAAAACAGGTCCCGAGTTACGACTTGCGTAATTCCAGCAGTATGCAGACTGCATTGTCGTGCAACAAACTCATGCCTCTACGCCTTCAATCAGTTTTCCACGTCTTTTCTCCCGAATATTTTGTCGTAATTTGTGCAGGAGTACTGCATAATATACATTGTACCACCCCCCCCCCCCCTCAAATATTTTAGCTGAAACGAGCTTCTGGTATACTCCCGTATACAAATTTTTATAAAACTAGTCCAAATAGGAGCCGAACACCAACATATGAACTATACTCCAGGACAGGTCGAATCTGTGCTTTGTGGAGTATGAGAAGCTGCTGGAATATAAAATAGTTCTTGGCACGGAATAGCAAACCAAGTTTTTGTGGAGCGGTTTTCGCAATGGACATCACATGATCATCCCATGAGAGGGTGCTGTTGGTGGTGATCCATGGATATGAAAGACTTCATAGGAATAGTTGTACCTGAAATCATTATATTAGGGATTGTGGGATCCGCCTTCCATGAGAAGATGCAAGCTTGAGTGTTGATTGCATTTAACATACTCATCACGATGGAACTACAATGAAGCCATTATAAATCAAATTGTCAATAGTTATAGGACAAAAAAGCAGCTCTTTTCGACTTTCAAAGACCATTTGATCTGGTTTGTTCAGAACGCACCTTTGGAAAAACGTGATGTGATAAATGCAAAACAAAAATAAGGGAAGTAGAAACTGTCCATTGTTTACAAACGATGGAAGTATTGCCATAATTCAAATTAGACAAGAAAAATTATATTTTGCAAAATTCTAAGCAAATTCGTGATTTTAATTTTAGCGAAGAATGTTCATCCAAGTCTTTTTTGTATCATGACAACTAAGATCCTACTTGAACAATAATTCGACAAGGAACTTTAGCAGTTGGACAAAACTAAACCTGGATGATATGATGTTTATCATTATAAATTCTTGATTTACCTTCAAACTTCTTTACTTATTTGTTCTACCTTTAATAACCAATAATTTGTTACAGATATTGGTGTGGCACACGCAAACGAAGAAAAATGAGCCATCTCAGTCATTAGATCTTGCCAAATATGACAACACAAATTTAGTTTTGCTCAAACACATCTTGGTATAGATAATAGATATATGTAGGAAGTAATTTCTACAAAGCAATTTTTGTATTTAATACCGAAATAATTATTTTATACGATTTATAATTCCAACTGTTTAGTGTTTAATCTATTGTATTACATATCTTGCCCACAATGAGATTTCATATCTCTCATCTAAATACGACTCCAAAATCATATTATTTCATACCACCATTTGTTTTACGAAATAAATCAGTATTACTACTTCTAAATTAGATACGACTAATTGGAAAACCACGAAAAATTACATCATCTGTTAGTTTCCAGACATCATTTTATCATCTGTACTGCATCTTACAATGTAATGGTGTAACATTGAAAATAATTTAATTAGATTTATAGTTTGTAGTCAAAAACGTACAATACTCAAAAGCTACTGTTAGGAACACCCAACACAATTTTATTTCATTCCTAACAGTAGAAACTTTTTCGTAATAATTTTTGTTTTGTAATCAATTCAAGTTTTTTAAACTGATGCCAAGTAAGGTTTTGATGAAATACTAGTATTATCATTCGTAAATTCAGAATACTTTAAATTCAGTTTTTTCTCCAAATGTGGATCAATAGCTTCTTCCATCCACAGTACCTACCTTGGAATAAGCAAATTGTCCAATTTCATATACAACTGATTGTATCTTGTTTTATATCTTTTCCAGAAAACGAAGGTGGTTAATTCGAAACGTAATTGAACGTCGTTACGCTGTTTTTTTCTTGTTCAGTTGCGAGTAATACGATTTTGGGGTTGTAAGTTTTAAGCTAGCGTTATCTGCTAATACTTATTTTTAGCATCTCTAACTCCTCATCGAACAAAAACATATCGTTTCTTTTAATTTTGGAGCTTGTTAAAATTGGTAATTTACTTTAATATTTCGAATAATTAAATGACATAATGTTCAAACGTAAGAACATTTGATAATTGTGATACTTTTTTATAATCAGACAAATTTTATTTTGTTCAACTGCTTGTTTGATAACAAACCTTTGGAAGAAGGTGGCTGTGGAAGATTTTTTTATATTAATCACATTAGGCTAATGTAACATAACACAATCACACTATAGAATTTGAAAATAAATTAGAATACTTAAAATATTACCTTACGTTTCGATTTATTGAACCTGTTATAAAGGATGATCCTAATTCAATTTTGGATTTGAATCTCCCGCCGTTTGCGAGAGGAAAACCTATAATGTTTGAAAACCATCGTGAGCCAGCGGTGGAATGTTCGGCGAGGAGATAGGCATTCGAATTTTTCTTGATGGTTCGGAGGTTATGGGCATAGGGAAACACCTCACTACGCAAAGAGTCTGGTAGCAAGAAGTTCGGCAGGTCTCGAGCTTGACAATGAAGTGGTGACTAGCTTTAGTTCGTCTAGTCCGCCTATCTCGAATCTCTCGTGGTGGAACAACAGACGAGATTTCTGTTGAACAGCGACCATGGAAATATTTATAGAAAAGGCAGAGATCACCCACCTTTCTACGATGTTCTAGAGGTAAATAAATGTGTGACATCATCAATCAGACGATAGAATCCAAGAGCTTTTTCCGTTTTTCCTCTGCATTAAAGCTGCTGCTATACCCAAAGAACTCGCATCGGTATGAATCTCAGTGGGTGAGTTTAGGCCAAAAATTTTTAAAACTGGTTGAGTTGTTAGTTTCTTGATAACTGATTGATCGGAGCGGTTAACAATGAAAAACCTTTTATACATTTCCTAAAATATCCCGCTAAACCTAAAAACTGCCTCACACCTTTCACATCTTTTGGTGCTGGTGTCTTGGTTAATGCTTCAATTTTTGTATTACTGGGTTTAGTCACGCTGTTGCCCCCTATTGTTCCCAAATACTCTGTTTCAGTAGAGTAAATACACATTTTTCCCAATTTAATGCAAATCCTGCTCCAAGTAATGCATTCAAAACTTTTTCTAAATTATTCCATCTTCAATAGTTTTGGATGCTACCATTACATCATCTAGCTAGATAAACTTGTGCTATATTATCTTTTAAATTGCCCAGAGCATTGTTAATAGCTCGTTGATAACATGCAGGCGCATTAGCAAGACCGAATGGCATGCGGTTATATTCAAAATGGCCATCGGGTGTAACGAAAGCAGTATATTTTCTTGAATTTTCTTCAACTTCTAATTGGTGCGAAGCTCTCATGTCCAAAGTCGTGAACTATTTAGCTTGGCCCAAAGCGTCTAACTGATCATGTATGTTCGGTAAAGGAAATCTATCTTTTATAGTCTTTTTATTTATACTTCTATAATTGCATCATAATCTCAAAGAACCATTTTTCTTTTGAATTCATACAATCGGACTTGCATATGAAGAAGAACTTGAATACGTTCTGAATATGCTAATCGCCGGGGCCGGAAAGCAAAAGGAATATTATCGGTTATTTTTATTTCCAATTTTTCAGTAGTGACAACCGAAAATAGAGCAGTACGTACTTTCTAAAATTTTGTTTAAAATATCATTTTGACGCTCGTCAAATCCTGACACGTCTAATTTTGAACTTGGACGTAAAATCGTTTTGATATTATTTAAACATAAACCAATACCATAATAACAAAGTACAAGTTCCTATTGTTGATACAACATTACTACCAAAACCAGGTAGTATTACTTCGTTTTTTATTATGTTACCGTTTACTTGAAATACATGTTCATGAATAATAGACATATCGGCACCACTATCAACCAAATACGAAAAAGATTGAATATTATTGCCATAAGGAATAATAGCTTTAGGCATTATGTCACATCGTCTGATATTAACTCTTAAAACTATTGGTTTCCCATGCTTTTTCCAACATTCAACTTCATCATGTCCTAATCTTTTACAAAAGTGGCATTGAGTAATATTTCTTTTATTATCAACAGTTACTTTAGCACTCGCTCTAGTATCATCAGATTCGATTCTAGATGTTCGACAGTCCTCTTTTTTATGTCCCGTCTTTCCACATTTGGCAGGAAAATGATTTTCTGTTCGACGTCGTTTTAGCCATTTAACGAATAATCCACCTGATCAACTTCTTTTGCTCTGTATTTAATTGATTCATATCGTCTTAATACAATCATTAATTCAGACCAATTTGTTGGATTTTGTGTACGAATGCATTCATGCACAGAAGAATTTGGAATACCATCTACTACGATTGATAGTACTTTTTCCCAAGGTAAATCTGAGTGAAATCGATACAAATCCCGAATTTTAACGCGTGCATATTCACTAAATGTTTCGAATTGTGAACATTTTATTTCATACGCCTTTTTAAATTTACTTCCCCAAGATTCATAATCAGGAAAAGCTGATAAAAAATCATCTTCAAATGCCGACCATGTACGCTGTAATGGGGCCCTTCCCTCATAAAATCGACGGCTTTCACCATGAAGAGATAATCCTCGATTTTATATTTATTTCTGACTGTATTTATTTCGGTAATCCACTCTTGAGCAGTATAATTAATTTTATTCGGATCAAACCTAGTAAAATTTAATGATAAAAGGTTCTCTGACCACCTGTGTTATTGTTGAAATCGGAATATTTGCACTCTGGTAACTTCTCTTTGGTTCAGGCTTGGCTGTTGACGTTGATTTCAAATTTGCGACTTCGGACGTTAATGTTACGAGTGCAGCTCACATCGATGTCAAAGTAGAACTTAAAGTTGACCACTCGGTATTGTCTTGCACTTCATTTTCATAATCACCCTGTATCTCGTCAGTTTCTACAGTATCATCACAACCTCTCGTTGTTATTATTTAATCTGCTTAACGTTAATAAAAATTCACAAACACACTTAATACTGTCTTTATAATAATAATAAAATTCCATTCGTATTAATTAATTATACACAATCACATCAGGTGTGTAATCCCACTTCTGATGTTAGTAAAATAATAGAGAAAGGCACTGATTAATATTTTATCACGATGCTTTGTACATGAGAGCCTTTTACAAGTTGAATAATAATAAGTTAATGCTCTACCTCGCGTTCTCACTTGCAGAGGTTCGGTTGTTAGGGGCTTCCCCGTAATCGCCGACGGACTGGCGCCGGAGATGACCTCAGCCAGTAGTAGTAGTTAGTCAACCCAATATTACCAGCATTTGTGCTAACACATATGTATGTTCAGTCACAGTTGTAGTTGATGGATACTGTGTGAATACTCCATCCATCAAATATTGCTCACTTAGGAGGCGAGGTCTCCCATAGTGGACTTCTCTACACCCGTTCTTTTATTGGCAAGAAAGAACAATGTCTACAGAATGCTGCGAAAAAGATAATACATCTCATTGTGATCACTTCAGAACTCGATATTGCCATATTATGTTTGCCGTAATTGTGCGGGAATATGTATTGCATCGCCTAAATATATCTATGAATAGTTGTGTTGGGAGTAGATACCGACTTACTCGCTCTGCTGTTGTAGCATACTTCTGACAGTGGTTTATCCAAGTCATCCTCGTGAGTGTATGACCCATGCTATGAGAGATATTTTAGGATTCGATATGTGCAAATATTTGTTTTTCTTCCTGTTAGCTTTTATGGGCTGTGTGTGACAACACATCGTACATACATGGAATTGGCAGAAACACTTCTTACCAGTAATGACCTAAGACAATTAGCAGAGTCCTTCTGCTCGGAAAACAAGAATCAAAGGACGAAATTGAAGAAGCTGGCAAGAAATATGAAACAGTACATGTGGTAAGTCATCGCATTTTCAAATAAAAAGTCGCGTCGTTAAACAAGAGAGACTGTTACCTACTGCATCAGCAGTAAAGTATCATTAATTCCAATGGTACTACCAAATATTCGAATGGATAGGAGATCAAGAAATGGTTGATGCGTGCTCTCGGGGACGGTTTATGCAGAACAATGAGTATTTTCCGAAATTGAGTGATTTACTTCTCCCAACTATCACATCAGTGTACCGGGATATCAAAAATTATCTTGGTCAAGGGTGGTTGGGGAATCCAAAACGTGTGTCTTACTTCTTACTTTACGTTTGAAATAATTATGTCACTGTCACACTGACATCATCAATAACCTACAAATTTCAGTTGTAAAACAATAATGATCTACAAATTATGAAATAATTATGTGAACTTTGAACCTTTTCAGAGGTCGTCACAATCCGGGTCAAAAACTGTTTTGAAATAGTTAATTTTCCGTACATCGAATGACGTTCACGTGAGAAGCCCGTAGCACGCGAGTTAGAAAAGTGCAAACTGGTTGTACCTAATACGGCTTTACGACGACTTTTCGCGTGCCGTTTCCGCTTCATGTAGTTACATTTAGTATCGGACCTTGCCCGACGGCCCTTCTTTTTTCGATAAATGTCCATTAAATAGGAAAATTTAATTTAAACAGTTTGAGCTATTCTCAGATCTCAGCTACGCGCGTCTAACGTGCGACGTACCAAAGGGAATTTTCTCGCGACTAAAATATACACGAAGTGGGTAAAAGCTAGCGGCCCATGGCCAAAAACACTTTATTACAACTGGCGCCGGTCGCACGGGGCAAGAAACGGACCCAAATTAACAAGACCGAGGTAAATTGTATAAACTCTTACTTACGTGCAGCGAGCTCCTCGAGGCATATGTCAAAATGATTTCGTTCGTAGCTAATTGCCTAGGACATCTGGCGTTCATGCAATTATGTTTTTAGATAATTCGAACCTTCTGATTTCGATAGGCCACGTGAAAATCCCGGAGTCCAAAGCGCTAAAGACTTCTGAGTGTTACAATATTCGTATAAAATTGCGAAATTTCGCACTTTTAGAAACTTCAAATTAATTATGACATAATTATTTCAAACGTAAAGTAAGACACACGTTTTAGATTCCACAACCACCCTTGACCAAGATAATTTTTGATATCCCGGTACAAAGGAATGTGGAAAAATGCGATATGACTTCAATAATCAACTGAAGTCTGTACTTCATAATGACGACAATACCTATTTTCTTTTTAATCCAGAAAACAAATGTTTAATTTTGATCATCCTATATTACATTTCACCAATCCCTCAAATAATGATAATCAAAAATGAACAAACCGGTTGAACGAATAACTTGTTAGTTATTATCAAACTAGGTTTCTCTAGATGGACCAGTAAAACCGCAACTAATAGTTCAGGACAGATGTTTTGCTCTCTCAAGCTCATCAGCGAAACGAAGAAGCTGTAGAGCCGCTGGTCGAAAACTGTCAAGGTATAAATACTCCATTGACGAACTCGAACTTCACTGAAAACACGGGATGTTAGTAACCTAGTATCTACAGTTGGAATACGACATATAAGTTTAGTCAATGCATTGGGCTATCTTGGTAGGACATCTGCTATCGGTAGATGGCGTTAGATGCTCCGGTCTCTCTAGCATTTTTGTCCATGGGGTATTTACAACTAGACAGCGATATGAATTGGTAGCAGTGCAATTTCCTTGTTCACCTGATCAGCTTCAGAGCGAAACCGCTGTCCGGAACTCTTAGCAGCAGTGTTATCGGTCGATCTGGACTTTAGAAAAACCTAATTAACTACGTGTATATCTAACAAATAGTTTGTTCGTTGGTTGATTATTACATTGGTTGATGTCGCCATCTTAGTACTAGTTTACAGCATTCCACATGAATTGCGTGTAGTGCAAGATATTTGACCAATGTTGTACATTTCATGGAGTTCTATCAGTGACGGCAAATTGGAAGGGAGCGTTATTGAATGGAAGTCAGAGATCAAATATCTTAGAATTACACTCGATAAAAACTACTTTGGAACAAGCATGAACAAGAAATAACCATCAAAGCCACAACATCCCTAATGGTGTGCAGAAACTTTGCGGGAACAAACTGGGAATGTAACCCTGCGGCCAATAGCGAGACCGATCATCACATACGGGACAGTGGTCTGGGTTAGCAGAGCTAATCGGCTCAGTTCAAGGATAAATCTATTGTGAATCCAAAGACTAGCCTATGTATGTATAACAGGTACAAAGAGAACAAGCCCAACGGCTGATGTAGGAGTAATCCTAAGCCTCATACCCCTCCATATGGTAGTGGTGAGTATGGCGTCAAGGACAACATATAGAATGACTGAGAGGAAATCACCAAATGTAAGTATGGACCCCTCCCTGCAAATCAGCAAACCTGGGACATGCCCCAAGATAAGATTAAAAAAGATATAGCTTCGTGAAGGAATCTAACGCTAAGCCAACTCGCAAAAGCGAATGGAACAAAAACACCATCCCAAGACTCAGTGAAAGGCCATTAAATGGTACACTGATGATGGCTCTAAAAAACAGGAAGAGCTGGAATGCGAATCCCCGAGCATTTTCTAAGCGGACAGTCCAGTTCAATATAGAGACTTTCGTAGACAAGAAATAGTCATAATGTCGAATAGTCAGGCCATCAACGAGCTGAGCTCACACTTAATCCGGTTAGATAAACTAAACGAACTAAGCAATAACGATACAGTTACCCTCATATGGATTGCGTGACACACCGGAGTGAAAGGTAACGAAAAATCAGACGAACTCGCAAACACTGGGTTCTGAACCTTTCTGCGGAATAAGTGCCAGCACAATATTGTAAGAAATCAAGAAAGAAGTGGACAATTAAAGATCCCAACACTGGATATAACTACGAGGACTGAGGCAGGCAAAGATACTTCTGGGAAACTATAACAACAAGAGATCTAACGACTGCATTAACCTAAGAAAAAATAAACTTAGAATACTAACAGGGAACTGCCGTTTGATAGGACACCTTAAGAAGCTCGAATTCGTAGAGGAAGAGCGCAGGTTCTGCGAAGAGGAGGACGAACCTTCTATCCACATCCTCGCAGAATGCACTATCTTGGAAATCTAAGGGCACGACACCTGGGAGCGTACTAAATAAAAGGACTTTACCTAACTTGAAGTCATCCGACATCCTCAACTTTCTAAGAGCTACAGGATTGAAGGAACTATTGTAGCCATTGAAACATCCTGAATGGCCCAGCAGCAGAAGGGGACACCGCAGATCTATCAGGTCGCAGTGTGCAATTAATACAATCAGTGGCATCTATGCTCGGGTAGATGACGTTAAATGCTCTAGTCTCTCTAGCATTTTTGTCAATGGGGTATTTATACCTAGACAGAGATGTCAATCGATAGCACAGCAGCTTTCTCGTTTCACTGATGACAGTGAAACAGCTGTATGGAACTTTTAGATCCAGAGAAATCAAATATCAATTGATGATGTATGTTCGTCCCACAAGATAACTTCGCTAAATTATGAACCGGTGAAAGAGGTAGGTGAAATAAAAAAAAGATCTATGTATATGCACATGATATTTATTAGCATTCTGTTTGGAATAATTATTCTATATATGGACATTCTCTAACCAGTGATAATATCAATATTATTCAACTGATTAACATAATTGTTAATAACCGCACTAAGCTTTCACCATAATATAATATCAGGAAACTCTTCTAATATTTTTCCGGTGAAGGAATCAATTTAATATAAATCATTAACATTTAACAAGCATTGATAAACTATAAAATAAATACTAAAAACTAAATATCGAAAACAATTTTTCGACTTTTGTACTTATAAATGCAGGATGAAGCCCATTTACCACTTTATGCACTTCCATTTATCAATTGTTTCATGCCTCCTGATTAGTTATACAGCGGAACAAAGTAAGGCATGGAATTCATTTCTTTGGTATTTATGGACAAAAAACAGGTCAATTTTTCTCCTCTGATTACAAAAAACCCACTGCTATTCATACTTGGGTTGGTTTTTGTGTTATAAGAAATTTTATAGAAAAATAATCTTCATCAAATTGTCAGATTTTTCCACAGAGATTGTAAAATAATAAAAATTGCTCTTCTTTTCCATGGTTCCCAGTCAATGGTGACATTCTCTAGAAACCCTTTTATAGTAAAGTATCATATGAACTCGTTCTCCATCCCAGATACTCCTTATTTCATTATTATAATACATTACTTTTCATTTGTTCTAACGTGCATTGTTTTTTTCTCTAATATCCTTATAGAACCAAAACCAAGCCGTGCATGCCTGTATATTGTGGTTTTTCATAATCAGAGAAAGTGGGAAAAATAGGAAATTCGAATTTTGATTCAAAATCTAAATATTGTGGATAACCTATATCAAATTATTTTTTTTCGGAAAAGTTCCACCCGAAAATGTCATTTCCACAGAAGAAATTGCATTGCATTTAGAACTTAACATTTTTTCATTACATATTCCACTATGCAGTGAAAAGGTTCAAATTTGAAAAAAAAGAGTCACTATGAATAATCTTGTCTTATGAGATGTCAAAGGTTTTGTCTCAAAAAAACAAGTTTCCATTTTTACCTCTCTCCCTATACTTAGTATATAGTGTAAAGGAAGTGAACTTTTTTTCCCGGATTTTCGCGGATATATCGTTTTGATTATTTCTTAATCGATCCAGACTATTTTTGACTTGATGTCTGTGTCATGTGTGTGTGCGTGCGTCATCATTGGGATGACAATGTATTATGGCATGTTTACAAGACAAAAAAGCAAGATGGCGACTCCAATATGGCAGACAATGTTTCGTGATTATGGTCCGATTCTATTCAAAACTGGTGTATGAGGTCGAGGATCTAGATTCTTATTCAAAGTTCAGAAATTCAAGAGAGCGAAGGATTTTGTGATTATGGTCCAAATCCAAATTGGTATATGGGTGTTGTTGAAGTCGGAGATCGTGATTTTTTAGTCAAAATTGAAAAATTCAAGATGGCGAACAAGTTTTGGGATTATGATTCGATTTTATTCCAAATTGGTACCTATAAGGGTATTAGAATAATTGTTACATGGAAGTGCATAAATAGAAATGCACCTTTATTAAAAACATATAATTTTAATTCAATAATACATCTTATAGCCATATCTTCACTATCCAACTTTTTAAAATGTTGATGAAATAAATAAGTCATGAATGGGACAGAACCAAAAGGTGTTATGTTATCTACATTATTTATAAGTTTAATAGAAAATATGTACAGTCTTATTCTCATCATCCTAGTCATTGTAAAAACACCTTTAAATTCATAATTCTGAAGGGTACTCGCTAAAAAGGATTCATAACCGAGGTATTATTAATATCAATAATCAAGTTAAAAAGTTAGAATCTAGTAATTGAGATATCACAGTCCTAATAGTAACGAAAAATTTATGACTTTGTACTACGAGGGTAGCGCCAAAAATTCTCGGAGGGTCAATATGTTTATTACACACAAGTTGAGGTCATATTAACCTTGGAAAAAACAAAAAATGATTTCACTTCAATTATTTTTCCTACAACTGTTACTAGTTTGTCATGAAATTGAGCTTTTATAAAATGTATTACTCGAGAAGGCATTTCTCCTCAAACCATCAAAGATCGACTCGATATAGCGACGGGGCAAATTCAGCGTCTCATTCGTTGTTGAAAAATTGATCTAAACGGTAGACGCTAGAACAGGAAGGACGATGGAAGAGTTGACATCAGACGACAAAATTGCCCTTGTAATAGGCGATCGACGCTTGAAGGTGAAAGAAATACCACAAATGTCGGAGCTTCAGATACAAGCTTTCGACGAATCATCCACGAATATTTGGGCATGAATAAAGTTGGCGGAAGGTGGGTTCCCAAACAATTCTTAGCAGTACAGCGTCCCTCATCATGTTGGATGTGTTCGATCCTTTTAGGGAGTCCGTGGAGAAAACCCTACAGACCCGTTGAAAACAATTATAAGGGAGTCGATGGAATGGAGGCGAAAAGGAAAAGCACCACTAAGAACGTTTAGGGTCAGTCAGTCGACAAAAAAATGATTTTGGGATTGTGAGGATATTCTTCTTAGACAATTCAAAGATCACAATACCAATATAATAAGATTCTTGACCCAGTATGAATTATATAAAAAATTCTCGGGAATTAGGTCACATTAACACTCTGTTATAAATGTTCGTCTTTACGTTTCGGTCTCACGACCATCATCAGAAGACTTATTTTGTTAAAAAGGGGTTAACTAAAACTAATTAGCACAAGTGTCCATATCGCACATATATTAACGTTAATATTAACGATACAATTTTCGATTATTCGTGGTTCTGTTCGTTTCGACGGCGTGAGCTTTTTGATTGAAGATTGTGCGATATGGACGCTTGTGCTAATTAGTTTTAGTTAACCCCTTTTTAACAAAATAAGTCTTCTGATGATGGTCGTGAGGCCGAAACGTACGTAAAGACGAACATTTATAACAGAGTGTTAATGTGACCTAATTCCCGAGAATTTTTTATATGATCACAATACCACAATATTATGCAGCACTCCTGCAATTACGACAGAATATTCTGGAGCAAGACTTGGGAAACTGACCAGAGCCATGAGTTTGTTGCACAACAAGCAGCATTAAACAAGCAGCAATTCTGGAATGTTAAGACACATTTTGAAGACAAACCGAAGAAATATTGCTGAAACAATGTAATAAGAGCATTTGATGTCAGGGGGGATTATATTAAAAAGAATGAATGAGTTTTTTTTCATAGTCAGGACGGGAATTTTTGGCGCTGCCATAATATGAGCTTTTTCAAGTGTATATGAATAATGAAGGTCATTTGATTGCAATTAACCTCGATATTGTAGAAGTGTCGATAAAATTATTTATTTGCTTGCAGGGTTTGCTCGATATGATTTGAATAGAAACATACGTTTCGTTGCTTAAATTATATTATTTAATTACATTTAATGGATTGTAATGTATCTCATAACTTGATAATAGTAATTTGAGATATTCGTTTATCATGCTTGTTCATAAGTTTAATTTTTTCTAACCTACATGCAAAAGAATCACAAGATTTCAGTTGCTGAACGTATTTCTGATATTGGATTTTATATTTTTGATGTCATTACCTAAATTCATTCTCGGTAATCCTTAAAACAGAAAGATTAATACTTATTATAAGCGTAAATATATCTTAATCATATTTTTCGAAAATGGGAAGTCAGTCAAGGCTGGAGCCAGCCACTTATCTTTTCATACAAAGTTGAATAATGAAGAATTAAAATTTAAAATTATACTTCATTGTGCTGTCCTATATAATAACTATTGCGTCCTAACTATTACATTTATCTTGTTCATAACATAAAAGAAACATAGGGAACAATCTATTCTAAATTAAATAATTTATAACAAAGAAATAATTTTGATACGATTTGCTACTTACTAAATTTCTTCATAAGAGTATTTTACGTATATTGCGTACTTTCATCCAAACACTTTCGAAAAACACTACTTCCAGGTGATTAACGATTGCGCATAACGAAAACTATATTCATATTCAAGAGGAATCTAGATTTCGTCCATAATTTCGTAAAATGTACTTAGAAGACATAATGAACAAACAATATCATAAAGCCTGAGATGACACTCCAAACAAACGAGTATATGCTACATAACATTGATACTCTAAGTCACTAGGGGTTTTGCTTTGGAATCAGATAAAACATCTATATAACAACGTGTTTGTGCGTTAAGACTATTGTAATGATATAAACTCGCTTAAAATTACGATTTCTATAATGATGTAGTAGGTATAGTTGAAAGACATTTGAATTTTCTCTTCATTATAGGTTATCTCTCAAATTTGAAAGCCCACAGGTGGAATGTACGTAACTAGTATACAAATATACAGGCTGCTTCGAATATGTATGTGCAAAATTCAATGGCAAGTTCCTCTAGTCGAATCGAGAAAACTTCATAGAATTGAATTTACCTGTCAATGTTAGTTACATATTTCAATTATTGCGTTTGGATTATTCAATACGTGTAAAACGTTGCCTTCGCGCAAACGCGACTACGCATCTACCATGAAGGAACCTAAATCTATTGTTACTTTACGAATAGTAAGCAAGGCTATGGTTTAGAAATATCATGGAAGACTGATTATAGCGAGAATCTAACGAACTGGTCCAAACAAATCTCGACAGTTACGAATTGTTAATCTTTCTAAACACCAATAGCTGGAGCGCTGGAGACATGAAACTTCAACAGTATGACCTACAGTTGAGGATGTAAGTAAACGAATATTATGTAATTATCACACCTGAACGAATAAACTTGAGCCTCTGTTTAAAAGGTTGATCTCCAAAATCAAACAATTCCATACCCACGATCTTTTCATTATTCAAGAGGAACAAACTGTAAGAGTACTGTACCTAAATATTCAATTCAAGTGTTGTTATAATATAAACAACTCGATTTCCCTAACATGATTTACAATCATCATAATTTAAACTTTTATAACAAATGGAGCTGTTATTGTATTTCTTTGTTATAACTTATATATTCATATAATATCATTGATGGTGGTTATGGTTATTGCATAGTAACATATCATTAGAACCTGATGATGAATTCTATCGAATAGGAAAATAATAGTTTATTACATCTTTATTACAATATTACTATATCTGTGTGCGTGTGGATTATCATTCAATATGGCAGTGGTCCTGTTTAAAATTCCTCATTTATGGGGCTTTTCTAATACTGAACAACCATCACTGCTTACTAACTGAACTCATTTACATAAACTGCCATAAAAGGAACATTACTTCTTAATGAAATATTCTTCAGACGTTTCAGCTTGCAACTGAATCACGTTATCTGAACTGTGGCAAATATACTAATTTGACGTCAATAAGACCGAAAAATATTTAAATTTTAATACGTATTTTCAAAACGGACGAAAAAAATACCGTAAGTGAGAATTTATTACATGGACCTTCAATACACCAATTGCAGATATTAAGTAGAAGCAAAAGAGAGATACCAAACGTCAATCCCTATTCTATTGATCAATATACAAACGGAGTTTGATAGAATTCTATGAACGTTAAGCATAACTGCACACCTCCGAGGCTTGTGGGACTTTCTGAAGGTAAAGGAAACGCTCGCACCATCAATTTTAGAAATTGTACAATCAATTATGAGTAGAACTATTTCATCAAGAAGCAAATATCAATTCTCCAATGTGAGAAACGGATTACAGGGTGAGGTTGAAATTTTTTTCAGTAATAAGCCAGTATGGTGTTCTCATATTCATAATTCAGCAACAGGCTAAATGATTAAATGTTTAATTCCTAGTAGATATCAGAATTGATCAAGTGAAAACTGATAAATAACTATAATCGACACTTACTATGTATTAAAAACGATTCGAATTGAGCTGAAAAATATTGTGTGAATGTGTCGTGATTTATTTTTCACTTCAATTCGAAAGAGCGAATAAACGTGAACCAAATTGTACATATATCTATATCTCAAAGTCGGCAGTTTGTTCGAGGAAAAAGAAAGTTTATATATTTCAACATGAAACGCACCATATAGAGACACATTCTCTCAGATAAAAAGCCAATTGTTTTAGCATGAAAGCTCGAATAGCAACATACGAGCTTTCTATTGCAATAAGTGTAAGGCGTTTTATGAAAGAGCGGCTAATTGATGGGCGTGTGCAGGATATAAAGATAAACAAGCAGTAAATAAATATGGGAGATGAACGAGAGCGGCGTAATTTCTGGAACAAAATGTTCAAAGTCAATATCACATGGTCGTGGTTCTTCCGTTATACCAATACACAGGATGTTCGTTTTGAACCTACCGCAGGCATATCTCCAGACAGAAGAAATATCGTTTTAAAATTTTGGTAGAATGTTTTTTCAAAAAGGAACTACAATTCCAAAATATTTTCAATCATCCTTCTCATCCGATTATACCGGAAGTGGATATCAAATTTGTAATTTTAAATAGAACTCCCCGAGTTTTTGGCATGTTTAATTTCTTTGGCGAAATTAAGAGCGAGTTTGATTATACAACCCTATCTTGATTCTCAACTGTGTTTGAATTATTAAAATTTTACAGTTTGCATGGTCTTACTTTATTGCGATTATCTTCAACTTATTTATAAAAGTTGATGATCTCACTAACGTTTTACCAAGTTGAAACTGTGCTATCTGTCCTATACAGGATGGTCCAGTTTATATCATCAGGATTTCACCAGTCAATAGTATCGAAAAATAAAGGAATTTTGTATAGTAAAATATGGTCGAATTTTGTTTCCTTTTTGATGTAAGGGTGTTAAAGAAAATAAATTATTTTTAATAATTTGTTATAAATTAATAATGAAAAAAGGTAGCGTCCTGAAATTTTGCATAGATCTTTTTCTTTGTATTCTTTATTAAATAGTGGTTGTACTTAGTTTATTTACAACACAGAGGGGTGCGAACAGGTTTCCTCAAAAAAACATTATTCAATAAAACGTACGCCACTTTTTTTTTCAGAACACCAACTGCAGAGAGGATTTGCCATTCAATTCAGAACCTTTTCTGTATCCTACAATTTTTTGATAACTCAACTCAAAACAAAAAAAAGCTTTTTCGTGTTACAAAAATTCTGCTTTTGAATAAGAAACAATCGCATCTTGCTTGAATTTGACAGAGATCCTAGAACAAGTCAGAGAAGAGTTTCGAGAACTCTCAGAATTCCAAAAATCACTATTTTACGAGTATTAAGAAGAGATCATAGACGACCTTTTCATCTACAACCAGTTCAGAGATTGCATCCAGGGGATGAAAATCGCAGAATGAGATTTTGTCAATGGCTTTTGGACGCTGATCAAAATGATGAGAATTTCATTAACAATATTTTATGGACATACGAGTCATGTTTTACTCGAAGAGGAATAGTTAACTTCCACAATCAACATGTGTGGGCACATGAAAATTTACAATAGCAATCTCTTTGGCCCTTATATACTACCGGACCGACTTAATTCACTAAACTTCTTAGAGTTTTTGGTTTCCGCGATCACCAGATTTAACTCCATTAGATTTTTAACTATGGGGTTGAGATACCCTCTAAGGAAAATAAATTTATTTTGAACTCAGTGGATAAGTTTATCATTAACAAATTCAGTAATCGGTCACATGATTCTTTCTAGTTTTTTTTCGTTTTGAGTTGAGTTACAAAAAATTGTAAGATACAAAAAAGGTTCTAAATTGAATGGCAAATCCTCTCTGCAGTTGATGTTCTAAAAAAAAACAGTGGCGTACGGTTTATTGAATAATTTATTCTCTGTGTGTAAATAAAATAATTATAGCCACTATTTAATGAAGAATACAAAGAAAAAGATCTATGAAAAATTTCAGGAGGTTAACTTTTTTCATTAATAATTTATAACAAATTATTTAAAATAATTTATTTTCTTTAACACCCTGTACATCAAAAAGGAAACAAAATTCGACCATATTTTATTATACAAACTACCTTTATTTTTCGAAAAGCTATTTTCTGGTGAAATCCTGATGATATAAACTGGACCATCCTGTATATAGATCATGTTTTGCTGATTGGGAAAAATTATCAAAGTCGTTTATCAAATGTTCAGAAAACAAAAGATCTCTTAATCAAGCTGGGTTTCGTCATTAATGAGTCTAAGAGCATGCTCACTCCGAAGCAAGATGTTAAATATTTAGCTTTTGTTTATAATTCAGTTGATATGTCAGTGAGACTTCCACAGGAAAAACAGACAAACATCTTGCAGGATATCAATAAGATAATGAAAAAAACAACATTCTCAATCCAAGAGTTTGCAAAACTAGTGGGAAAATTGGTTGCTGCATATCCAGCCATCAAGTACGGTTGGGTTTATACAGAAGCCTTGAAAGAACAACATTATTAGCAATCACAAAATAGATTTAGACTTCAGAACTTTTAAATAGAAATATTCAGTGATAGTTCGAAATCGGGCTGGAGTTTATTATGCAATGGTATGAAAACCCACGGATTTTGGTCAAAGTCTGAACTGGCAGCGTGTCACCTAAATTATCTGGAATTGTTGGCAGCATTTTTTGAACTCAAATGCTTTGCCAGGTACCTCTCTAATTGTGATATATTGCTGCGAATTGACAACACTACAGGTATCTTTTACATAAATATAATGGGGGGGTGTAAAATACTCGAACCTCAATTATCTATCAAAAAAAATTGGCAATAATGTGAACAACGAAATTTGTTTATCTTTGCGTCTTATTTAGAATCTCGGGAAAACCGGGATGCTGACAGAGACTCACGGAGACTTTACAATGAAACAGAATTTGTGCTAGCCAATTTTGCTTTCCAGGATATATATTCAGAGCTTCGCTCCCCAGAGATTGACTTGTTCGCTTCTAGAAGTTACACAAAATGCAAAAGATTCGTCTCTTGGCTTAGATGAATTTATAAATGCATTCAGAGTTTCGCGGGAGAACTATAACTTGTATGCCTTTCCTCTACTCTTTTAAGCAAAGAACCCTGATGTTAATTCACTGATATCCATTGTCAGGAAACTTTCCCTGGAAGCAGGTAGGCGATGATCTACAGGGGGTCCCTAATGAAGCGGTAAATACACTAATATAATCGTTATCAGATTCTTCCTTGAAGCAATATGGATCAGGCAAACAAGCTGTGGTGTTCTATTTAAAATAGCGAAGTTGATATCAACTTCGGGTATAACCGGAGGTGAAGAAAGATTGAAAATATTTTAGAATTGTAGGTCCTTTATGAAAATCATTCTATTAAAAATTGAAAACGATATTCCTTTAGAGTCTGGAGATAAATCTAGGAGGTAGGTCGAAAACGAACACCCTTATAATAGCTTCACTCCAGAATCATCCTCGGAGAACGTGAAGTTACCACTGATGGAAGAACACATGTCCCAAAAACGCGAACCCTTACAAATTAACGAAAATAACCTGTATTTGTCCAAATTTCGGAAAATCAATATTCAAAACATGTACGCTACGAATTTTTTTACGAAATATGTCACTAATTGGTTGGTGGTTGAAATTCAAAATTTCAATTATTTGGTCCTATTTTTTTTCTCGTGGAACTTGACATAAAATACATAAAAACTCTGAACGATTTTAATAATGCGACCTACTATAAAACAAATTTTCATTCACAAAACTTAACCAATATTCTCTCACTAATTATTAGTTCATTTTGATTCATGTAGTGTTGATTGCAATATGTCTTGCTTGACCAGTATCAATGACTGGTCACCTAATCTACAAAACTATGCCAATAACAACTCAACAACGTATAGTGACACAATATGAAAATAATCATGATTTTTTACCATGTATATTATATGTATTATAATACATATTCAAAAATAATTATTTCCTCTTCATTTTATCTTCAAGATTAAGATTCATTCAAATTGAATAGTCCAGGAAAAAATCTGCACGCTGTTGTCTTAAAATAAATTGATAACAACACTTTTATTACATTTTCCGTTGTATGTGGATACCAAACAAGTATATTGCGGATTGAAAATAAAAATTTAACTTTTTTTTCAGAGGCCCTAAATTAGTTTTCCAAAAAGATGATTTTCTGAAGTTTTTCAATAATTCAAATAGCAATTCCCTTTTATTGAATAGACCTTGGCTCATTCTCTTGTACCGGGATATCAAAAATTATGTTGGTCAAGGGTGGTTGTGGAATCTAAAACGTGTGTCTTAACTTTACGTTTGAAATAATTATGTCACTGTCACACTGACATCATCAATAACCTACAAATTTCATACCTATTTATTTCAGTTGTAAAACAATAATGAACTACAAATTATGAAATAATTATATGAACTTTGAACCTTTTCAGAGGTCGTGATAGCCACAATCTGGGTCAAAAACTGTTTTGAAATAGTTAATTTTCCGTAAATCGAATGACGTTCACGTGAGAAGCCCGTAGCACGCGAGTGAGAAAAGTGCAAACTGGTTGTACCTAATACGGCTTTACGACGACTTTTCGCTCCATGTAGTTAGATTTAGTATCGGACCGTGCCCGACGGCCCTTCTTTTTTCGATAAATGTCCATTAAATAGGAAAATTTAATGAAGACAGTTTGAGCTATTCTCAGATCTCGGCTACGCACGTCTAACGTGCGACGTACCAAAGGGAATTTTCTCGCGACTAAAATATACACGAAGCGGGTAAAAGCTAGCCGCCCATAGCCAAAAACACTTTATTAACACTGGCGCCGGTCGCACGGGGCAATAAACGGCCACAAATTAACAAGATCTAGGTAAAATGTATAAACTCTAACATACGCGCAGCGAGCTCCTCGAGGCATATGTCAAAATGATTTCGTTCGTAGTTTTTAGATAATTCGAACCTTCTAATTTCGATAGGCCACGTGAAAATTCCGGAGTCCAAAGCGCTAAAGACTTCTGAGTGTTACAATATTCGTATAAAATTGCGAAATTTCGCACTTTTAGAAACTTCAAATTAATTATGACATAATTATTTCAAAAGTAAAGTAAGACACACGTTTGAGATTCCACAACCACCCTTGACCAAGATAATTTTTGATATCCCGGTACATCCACAGTAAACCACGTGATTTTATCACGAGTTTGATCGAAAAGCTCAGAAATGACACCATTATTGCTTTTCTCAACAATATATTCTTTTTGGTGTCCAAATACAGTCGACAACTGAAAAACTTGCTGTAACTGATTTATATACTATCTAAAATGGGCTATTTTCATAAAGTTCCGTCTCTTTCCAGAGTTATCACATTGAAAAATCAGTGAATAAGTTAGTCTGTGACATCATTTGTTGAACAAAACAACTGTCATGGCAATCTTTTATCCTTCCAAAAATTCAAATGGTACCATATATTTTTTGTATCAACATAGTTTTCCACTTAACCGAAAAACATTTCAAATTTTCGATAAAATGAATAAAATTGATTTAGACATAACCAAACTACCACACTAGCCCTTCATGACCTCAATTTGATTCACAAACCTTGAAAATATTTCACGACTACCTTATAATTAATGATATTGAATGTGCATCAGTTTCTTGCAATTGAAAACATAATAAACCAAATTTCTTGAAATATTGAGTCACTATAGTTGCTGAAACTTTCAATGCAACAGCTTATAAACTTATATGCTTCGACAAGGTAATATCATAAAACAATTTGCCATATGGCACAAATTTCAGTTAATTACTTCCCCCTGACATATTTGTCATTTTGTTTAATTCACTATTAACAATGAAATCAACAGTAATCTGACACTTGTGATAGTAGTATTGTCGATGGTTAACTTGCCTTCATAGACAAGTTGCTATGAGAATTATTAAAAGAATGCTGAATCAACCAACTAGGTAATGTTGTCCTTGCGCGCTGTAAAGGACACTATTGAACGGATTCCCTTCACAGAAGTCTGTAAAGAAAGTTCTTTAACTACCGACAAAAACACATTCAAATAAATAAATCAAGGACTTACCTTTTTCTTGGAACCATTTAAAAATTCCTTGAACATTTCTGAACGTAAATATCTCGAATAACTATCGCTCTTCATCAAATGATAAACGTGGGCCTGTAATGAAACAAATTTTTATATTTTGAAAAGAATGAAACACTAGCGGATTCAACTATACATTAAAAACAGTTGTGTAAAAATGACACTCACAGCCGCACAATCAAAAATCCACCTGTCCGGATTCTCCATATTTTTCTTTGTTACTTCGTATGATTGTGAATCAACATTGATCGGACAACTAGCATCGGGTGCCAAGAATTCGGCCCATATATTAGAAACTTTGCATTGTACTTCACTTAGAGGTAATGATTTCAATTCTTGTACTGCTTCCCAAAATCTAGAGAATTACACTAAATTGCTACAAACATTCAATGGGATTAAACAAAGAGACTTACTTCAAGTTTTCTCCACTAAACTCCTTATCCAAAAATCTAATGAAATGATCTCGGCCTATGGGATCTTGCAACAACTCCTGCAAACTGAATGCCCAACGTTTCACTCGACGGGCTGATATGTCTTTTGCTAACTTTTCTTGTTCCCATAGCTCAGGGCTATCAGATACCCAAGGATTAGGATATTCTGTAGCTACGAAAAAACTATCATATTCCAAGTATTGTTCATAATAACAAACAACTCTGTAACCAAAGCAAATGTTAGTTCTCATATATTGAAAAGCACATTCAGAAAACGAAACCCTATTTTGAAAATAAAAGCGTCTCATGAACGTAATATAAAATAGATCTAAAACAATGGAATAACGAATTATAACGCAATTGTAAACTTACGTTTCAGAAGCTTTAGAAACTTTAATATTTCTTCTTCCAAGTCTTGCCTTCAATAGTTCTATATGCTTCTTAACAATATCGACAGAATTTTTACTAGTTAAGCCCGATGTTGATGGCGAGATACGTGGAGGTCCTACAGTAATATTCTTTATTCCATGCAGCGGCTTATTCATTTGACATGCCTTTTTGATATCAATTTCTGTTGTATTTACACACCCAGGCTATCAAAATTATAATATTTGAAAAACGTTCATTAAAATTAATATTTTGTTCAATAAATATTAGATTTTATATGAGTAAATCATCAGCAAGATCACGAGTATTGTAACGCCACGGGCAACGCGTCACTCCATTAAAAACAAAAGAATAACTTTCTATTCTTGCATCGCGATCGTTATAATCATTAATCATGCAGTGATCATAGATTGACTATCTTCGGATGTTAAGTTAGTAATAATTACTAATTGAAAGAAGGACCAGGAAGTTTTTTCAGCCGCGAAAAAGTAGACGATTTCGAATAACCGTCTTCGCCCGGCACCACAGAAAATAAAGAATATTGTCAACATAGATAACTGGTTTCACATTAATTTGGTATACATCACGGTATTGTAATTATACCGTGGTATACATGAATCATAGGTGCGAGACACAATAATGCAGAGGCGGACGTGTTCATAAACCACATGACAGTAGCGAACGCGTATATGAACTAGACGATTTACTGATTCGAATCAATTAAGCAAGCGTCAGTTCGAATGCAAATGTTCTAGATAGCAAGGCAGACATTGGGGTATATTTCCAAATCTGAGTAACAAGACAGACCCAGCTTGTCATAACTTTACAAAGGTACCTTGTAGACCTCATGCAAATTGTGAATTAAGTTATGTGGCTGCCACAAGGCTTTCCAGACATACTACCTAAACTTCAAACTTGCTACTCCTTTAACTTGTCATAACCTAGCATATTATCTAAGTTCCTGAAGATATGATCTAAGGGTTATTGCGGTATAGATTATTGTTCATGACCTTGGAGATAATACAGGCCGATTGGTGTGAACGTTCCACTACTTTCTGAAGATTCTAGCTTTAAAAATGTTAACCCTCAAATTATTTAATTTTGGGCAAAAAATAGATGAAAGAAATGATCAAATTTGCGAATCCGACTTATAGATGATGACATAGAATACAGGCTGATTGGTGTGGACGTTTCACTACTTTCTGGAGATTCTAGCTTTAAAAATGTATTTAATTTTGGGCAAAAATAGATGATAGAAGTGATAAAATTTGCGAATCCGATTCAGATTCATCAAGTCTGCTAGAACTGAATCAAATGTTCAATATAATACAGAGGTTGAATTTTTTTTCGTAATATACAGGTGAGAGACCTATGATCTATTTTTTAAATAAATCTAGATGAACAACACTGATTACAAATGTTCTAATTCTTAGTTATTTCTGAACCAGAATGAGACAGAAAGATGACAATTGGTTTCAATCAATCAATCAATCTAAGCGGGGGCGGACAAGCCTGTAGCACTTAGACCGCTTGATTGGGTCCATTGTGCGCCCCTTGACACAAGAATCAGTTCAGCAGGCCTAAAGCAGTGCCGAAGGCTAAGATTTTGCATGGACTGATGTCTCTTATGGCTTCAATCGGCATATGTAGCCAGTGGCTAAGAGAAGCCAGTACTGAACATTCTGCTAAGATGTGAGAATCAGTTTCATCCACCTATCCACATCTACTACAAACTGGGTCTTCACCAATGCCCATTGTGTGTAGATGTTTATTCAGATGACAGTGTCCTGTGAGGAGTCCTCGTCACCAGTTTTAGGCTTTTCCTGCTCATAGAGAGTAGGGTTTTAGAGAGTTTAGGCGGTTCAGAGAACTACCTAATGTGAAGCTTCGCCTGCCTCATGCCGGGGGAACCACGCCAGACCGAGAGCCATTGTCTATCCAGTAGTTCCTTGAGGGCGTGGAGCCCGGGTCGATAAAATTCCGATGGCGGAATCGGGGCCAGGGGCGCTCAAGTAACCCCATTTTGCCAATTCATCGGCCACTTGCCAGAATGGACAGATACCCACACTAGCTGCAGTTTGTTCCTTCTGGCTAATTCAACCAGAGTTTCCCTGCACTCCAAGACAAGCCTAGAAGTCACTGTGGGCGCGAAGTGCACTCAGGGCCGCTCGGCTGTCAGTACAGATGTAAATCCGCCTACTTCGGTAGTTTAATCTAAGGTTTTCCAGGGCCTCCTCAGCCTGGAAAACGGTTGCGTGGGCTCCTAGGGGAACTGAAATCTCCCTTCTGGGTGTACACGAGTAGACTCCGGCTCCGCTATACTCGCCAATCTTAGAGCCGTCCGTGATCCACACGAGTCTCCCTGGCGGAAGCGGCCCAGAGTCCTTGTTCTCCCTGGCGGAAGCGGCCCAGAGTCCTTGTTCTCCCAGTCCGTCCACTGGGTTATGAGGACGTCTGGTGTTGGAAACCTGACAGCAGGCGCTATCGCATCCTGCGTCAGTCGAAGGATCTGGCGGTTCTCGGCTGCCCAATCCCAGATTTTGCCATGACCGCGAGGCCGTTTTGTGATGGCCGGCGACAAAAACACTGTCCCGTCTGGCGCTGGATAAGGCTCAGCGACTTGCTTGCGTGGGGATAATGGGGGCTATGAGGACCGCCCCCACCAGGGCTCTGGAGGTTCTGGTGGGGATCGTCCCTCTACAACTCCACATCAAAACAGTGGCCACGGGTACGGCGTATCGGCTGGTTGGTCTGGGCCAGTGGGTCGGTGCGACAATTGGTTTACAATTGACTATTTCTTCAGATTGAATAATTAAATGGTTATAATCACCATTGGTCTATGGACATCCCAAAATGCTCTCTCCTGACTGTCTAAAACTTTCCGTTCCAGTTTATCTCTTTTCTTGTCTACTTTACTTTGTGCTTCAGCCTGCATGAAAATAAATTCCCATTTTCTGGAAAACATCTTTTGTAGACGAGCTAAGTTCTCAGCTTCGTAATCAGCTAATTCCAAGCGAGTTTTATTTTGCATAGTCCGTTTGCAAAGGTACACAGCTGAAAGAATATACATAATTATAACAATAATCAAATATTAGCCATTTCATTACCATAGTCTGTATTTTCAGGTTCCCAACAATTCGATGGCCAGAAATAAGGCGTTTGAAATCTGTAGAAAGTGCTGTCATTTTTAACGGTAAGCATATGATCATCTATCGGGAAAAAATAACCATGTGCTGCCATTAAATGTGCCAAATGCAAAGCTTCTAGTTGGTCTTCTACATCTAAATTCTTCATCATCCACATTATCAAATCAGATCCTGTGAATACTGAAGGTATTTTTGACATGAAACTTTTCACTGTTTTCACTGGAACTCCAGTATTCTCATCTTGCATCTTTTCGACTATTTTTTCCATCTAGAATCATCATGGTATAGAAATTAGAACTATTGATAATACATAACAGAAAGGTTACAGACGTTTGACTTGCAGCAGCTTGAACTCAGTAGGACAGTCTCAGACTTACTGACGTTATTCAAAATAATAAGACATATATATGATTTTGGGCTGCTGACAATCGTAAGCTTAAGGGCTGGGAGTGCGTCCACAAGATCAACCGATCTCTTTCACATTAAGCGCAGTAATACAAATCTGAGTTTATATGGTCCACTTGCTCGAATGTGTGGTGAATACAACCGGGTCTCTAATAGCCTAGATATATTCCACGATTCATTCACACTCTTCAAAACTAATGTAATTCATATTATGTTTCATCACACTGTCTGATGACAGCATATTCTAGGTATAGGTATTCTATGTAATATTGCTCACTGTTTGTATGCATATATTGACTTGTTTATCCTTAGATGATATATGTCGAAATACACTTACTATTCAAC